>CM035420.1:97493177-97583177 GCA_020310875.1 Ceratopteris richardii
TTATACTAAGTTGTGGCTATCTATGCCAGACAATGTTTTTTCCCGTGCATGCATGGTTGTTCTTCATTTTGAAGGAGGCAGACCAGTTGATTAATACTTGGTTATATTAAAAACATCGAGTTTGTCTTTGGAACTACCCGAATGGGATCATGAGATGTCTCTATCCAGGAAGATATGTTTTGGAGCCATTTCACTCAAGGAGTCTCTTAAGCAGTTTTGCACATAATGACTGAGTTGGGAGTTTCTATCTTCATTTGGAGATGGAATCTTCACACTCCATCTTGTTATTTGGTTGTGAAGATTTAACTTGCATTTGGGCAGTAGGCCCAGATAGAAAATGGAGGTATTTGTGCATCAGGTGAGGGAGGAGTTCTGAGGGGCATTACAATCCTACGGGCAGCACAAAATGAAGATTTGAGCACAAAATGAAGATTTCAACTTGCATGCAAATCTAACACTAAAAGTAAATGGTAAAAGTGAAAGTAGAAAAAATGACTCTTGCCACCAACTATTCATGAAGACTGCCTAATTTTGAGGATCCAATTCAAATGTAGTTGCGTATTTGATCTAGCCCTCCAATTTTGGGCAATCAATCGGCGCTTGATCAGTGGACGTGAAGAATCGGCAAGGCCCTCTTGGCCTATTGGAGCCTTTAAAAGAAATGGACTTGTGTTCATTTGGGATACATACATAGATACACACATATACATACATATGTACAGGGGCCCTCTCTTTGCACTACTATGGCTACAAGCCTACTATAGGAAGTCACTCTGTGGTGAGAATATAGAGCATGGGCTTCCCAGTGGAGGGCTAATAGAATTATAGTGTGAAGGAAGTGGCTTGGTTTTGTCATTCATTGTGAGTCAGTGGTAATTCTGGTGTTAGTGGTATTTTCATGCTCTTCCCCTTGGAGCAAGTTTTCACACTTTGTACTAGTCAGTATCAGTCTGCATCTAGTTGTGATCATTGTACGGATTGGGTGAGTCTCTTGTATTTATGTTGTGTAGTTCTGGAGTTGCATGTTGGCCCAGAGCATCAAATTCTGAGCATTTCTTTTGCCTATATTGTAATCATCTGTGTGAACTAAGGAGTGGGTTCGTCCTTACTATTGTCATTGTCAGTGATCTTCCCTCTGGGTGTCTACATTTACTGTACAATTATTGTGATCTCCTTGCTCAGAGAAATGTTAAAGGGTATACTTCCCTAAGGAGGACCTCTATTGAGTAGGCGAAGTATTGGAAGTGCATAATTTCAACTCTTGTTAAAAGTGGATACCCCAGTACCTCCTCTACACATCAACATACTAAATGCATTTTTGTTAGCCGTGATGTTGTTTTTTTGGAAGATGCTATTCAACCCTTACTTTCAGGTACAAAGGAGACATCTGTTAGGTCGAAAGACATGTATGATACTTTGCTGCCTCTTTTGATAGGTGGTCAATCTAGTACTAGTCCTAATGAGGAAACTTCTCACCCTTTGCAGGTTTCATGCAATGATGTAGATCATTCCATTTCTAATGCAGATTTACATGATGCACTTGTTGATAAGAGAGCTGATATTGAGCAAGCAAAAACTATGCCTAAATGGTTGGTGCAAACTTTGCCTGAGAGCAAATTAGATGCACCTATGTCATATCGCACTCCGTCAGATCAGATTGCTATGCTATGGCTGCATCTACTCTTTATCATGAGGTTGAACCTATTTTGTTTGATGAAGCACAAAATTCTAAACATTCGATGGCTTCAATGCAATCTCAATATGATGCTATTATAAAAATGGTATCTAGGATTTATGTGACTTGCCTCCTTGCAAAAAGGCCAGTGGCACTAAGTGGGTATACAAGCTGAAGAGTAAACCTGATGGAACAATTGACAAGTATAAGGGTAGGCTTGTTGCAAACGGTTATGCACAGGAAAGAGGCATTGGTTTTGATAAAACTTTTGCACCTACATGCTGAATGACTATTGTTTGTAGCATATGTCCACTTGCAGCTCATCATGCTTGGAATGTACACCATTTGGACATTAAAATAGCATTTCTAAATGGTGATTTACATGAAGAAGTGTATGTTTTTCAGCCTCGTGGCGTTGTGCAAAAAGGGCATGAAAACCACATGTGCACGTTAAAGAAGGCATTATATGGTTTAAAGCAAGAACCAGGTGCTTAGTATGAAAAAATACATGCCTATCTGATTGCACATAGTTTTGAGAAAAGTCCAATTGAAAGAACCTTATCTGTTAAGCATGCTAATGATGTGCTTCTGATCATTGTTGTGTACGTTGATAACATGCTATTGAATGGTCCTCATGAGAAGCATATTGCTGATTTTAAGGCTGATTTACATGCGCCGTTTGAGATGTCTGATTTGGGGAATTCGCATCATTATTTGGGCATTCAATTTATGCAAGTTGATGGTGGAATTGCTTTGTGTCAAACCAAATATATTGGAACATTATTGTAGTTTTTTGGCCTTCAAGGGTGTAAGCCTATTGCCACTCCTATGGAGAAAGGCTTACAATTGAGTCTTCATGATGCTGGAGATGCATTTGATGCTATTCTATATCAGCACGTTGTTGGATGCTAGATTTACTTATGCATTACACGGCCAAATATTCAGTTTGATGTCTCCCAGATGAACAGATTTATGCATTGCCTAGGTGTCAAGCATTGGTAGGTGGTTAAGCATATCTTTCACTACTTGAGTGATACGTGGCTACTTGGATTGTTTTATCCGAAAGGAGGGATCACGAATTTCTTCATGCTTGGTAGCTCATGTATATCTTGGTTGAGCAAGAAGAAGCCTACTATGCCACTTCTAGTTCTAAGGCTCAGTATAGGGCAGGTTTCACAAAGACAATTGAGTGTGTGTGGCTCATATGCCTTATGGTTGATTTCGGTGTTGGTTAGTCTTCTACCACCACCATCTTCACTAACAGTTAGAGTGCATTCGGAGTTGCAAGGAACCTTGTGTTCTAGGCTCACACTAAGCACGTTGAGGTGCATTATGATTTTGTTAGGTAGAGGTTCTCTTCTAGGGAGATTACCTTGGCATATGTGCCTACACACGAGAACATTGTAGTCCTTTTCATGAAGGCTCTAGCTAGGGAGAAGTTTGAAGCTTTCTGCAAAGACAATTAATTATATTCCCATAAACATCTTGTATACTTCAAAGAAATTTCTCAATCAGTTCTATGGTAGTTTTTTCCTTTTTTTTGGGTGGTTTCTGTGAGTTGACCAAGAACTTCACATAAGTATATGGTCTAAGGATGAATATCGTTTGATGTTTTCAATATATCAATAATTCTCAAAATGGCAAGGGTCCAACAGAATGAGCCACAATAGGTTCACCTTGAAGCGCACATCACTAGCACACAAGGAAGATTCAATAGTATGCCTTGAGCCTCGTTAAAGCAGACTCCTAAAAGGGAGCCACAATAGGTTCATCTTGAAGTGCACATCATTAGCACACAAGGAAGATTCAATAGTACTCCTTGAACCTCGTTAAAGCAGACTCCTAAAAGGATCGACTGTTCATTTGCTTTTGAAAAGGCAAAACACACTATTGAGACAAATATATATGAAAGAAACCATTACAAAAGAAATATAATTGAGTTGGAAATCAGAAGAACAGATATAATAGGATTATTCATACCAAATCAAACAATGTATTCCACATATGAAATCCCAATGTGGAGCCTCATAGATATTCGGATCCTTGGAAGAATCAAGATTTCCTTCCAGAAGGTGATGAATTAAAACTCAAAACTAGATCGTATCAGCTACTCAAGAAATTCTCTCTTGATCCCAAAGACTTCTACTACGAGTAGCTGTGCTCCCAAATTCTCTCTCGAAACATCAAGCTATGCTCCATGCAAAGACGTCCAATTTTCAAGCTGTACTTTACGCAAAGAACGCCAATCTTCAAGATCTACTGCTCACAAAATCTTAAAACACTTATTCTCAACACTGTATAATGTCTCCAAACGAATACATTAGAAACAAGAAATCCATAATACATTTAAATAATAAAGAAGAGAAAAACATTCATATTCATGATCCTATTTAGTTTTCTTTTTATTTCATTTTTCCTGTAATTTCATTTTCATTATTTATATGATGCGCCATAGTTTTTCTTACTTTCTTCAACTTTTCGGATCTATTATTTTCCTTTCAGTTTACAATTAAGATTATTTTAATTTCATTCCTCCCTTTTTTTCCTAATAATTTTCTAACTTTCTAATTTTCATCTAATTCTTTGATTCTAACTAACTAGTTATTTAAAATAAATTATGACATTCCACTTCAAACTCATATATTGTAATACCATATAGCAAAGGATGCATGAGATAGAAAATCTGTGAATAAAAACCAAGAGCAATAAAATATTGTAATCCTTAGATGCGTTAAGATTTAAGTTCACAGTTCCGATTCTCAAACGTCTTCAGACTTCAGTTGAAGTCCAAGATAATGAAAGGAGTTTTACATGGAGTTCAAACATTGAATAAATCAGAAATCTTGAAGCTAGGGAAATATTGTTTTACTTTTTTGTTTAATAAAAGGAAGTTCGGCCTTAGCCTAATCTCTCGGACTTTAATTAAAATAAAGAAAATTTACAAGTGAATGGGACTAGTGCCCATGGGAGCCCCCAAATCCCACAAAGCAGGGGAGGAAAATGGCAAGCTATAGGGCATTACAAATGCGGTTGATAATCCTAGTATCACCCTCATGTGGGACCCATTTGGGTTTCAACTTGTTGTTTTCGAGGAGATAAATACACTGATGTCTAAACGGTGGAGATCTCTTATCTCGGGAGATTCTTTTACCTAGAAGAAACAAGGATTTCTCGATCGACCATTCCTTAGGAGTTTGGCCAAAATTGACAGCACATCGCTCCCTCCAGATCTTCCAAAGAGTCTCACCCCTGATGGCATTCCACAACCTCGATGAGCAGCCGACCGCCTCACCCAACAACACCTGTTGCCAATTGATTTGGTTCGTGAGTCTCAATATCCGGGTCACATGATGCCAGATAGTACGAGACATGGGGCAATCGAAAAATAGATGAGCTAAATCTTCAATGCATCGATGGCAAAGCTTGCACCATGGCGGGACACCACAAATTTTGTTAGCCCTTGCATTGGACCAGATACCTTTATGCAAGATCTGCCACATGAGAACGGACTTTTTTATCTCAATTAAAGGGTGCCAAATAGACATGAATTCAAGTTCCCATCGAAGTTTGGTCATGAAAGGCACCATCTCTTGTTAAGAATTTGTGAAGCTAACGAAAATTAAGTTCCCATCGAAGTTTGGTCCATGAAAGGCACCATCTCTTGTTAAGAATTTGTGAAGATAACGAAAATTAAGGAGTTCCAGAAAAGTACGATACATTTTCCTTCCTGGAATTCACTTAGTTCCTACGTACGCAAACTATTCACACAATTCTTTAAATAATTCATACAATTCTTCTCATTTAGCATTTTACAGACTTCGATCTCGTTTCTGCGGATATTATTTGTGATGAAACCCCAGAGAATTCAAGTATAATGTGGCTCACCAATAACGAAAATTCATAACCAGCCCTTCTCTGTCTCTCTCTCCGGTGGAAAGAGTTTCGTTTCTCTTGCTCTTCGAATCTCTAGCGAGCATTTTCAGATCACATAGCTTATTGTTCGCCTTAGCAACCATGATTGCACGTCGTGAACATGTTCATATCAAATATTTCATATTGTACTACGCAGAAGACATAAAGATAATATCATACAAGTGGTATATGCGATGTCCACCCTTTTGTCTTTGTTTGTTTTCAAAATGTCCGTTTACTCTTTTCCCAAGAAAGCTAGCTTTGAAGTTTCGGTACATCAATCGCCTGCACTTTAGCAACGTCTTTCGACAAGGAATACCTCACTTATTTCGCATTAAATTTCTTTGACAGGACGGTCCTTTCCTGTTATTTAGCAACATCCTCTGGGACAGCTGCCTGCAGTTCAAATGGCGATACAAGAAATATCTCAAAACTATGCGGGACTTGATGACGACGGATGTCCTTAGTAATGCTCTATGCATAGACATGGACTATGGGCATTAACAACACATTCAAGACTCAACGGATCATTGAGAACCCTTATTCCCAATTCTTTCAGGCTTCTTGCGCTCAATCCCGAGCTCTCTGCCATGGTTTCTGACTCTTTGCTCTAAACCATTTGATCTTTCATGCATTTGCCCTGTGCCATGTTGAAGATGAGGTTATAGCTTGCAAGTTGGAGCTTATACAAGAGACTGCTATTTGCAGTGCTCTTCCCGAGAATTATGAATGAAAATGGGTTGAATGTGCTTCTCAGAAGGAGAAACATCATCTAATTCCTGAAATTCTGCTCACTAGACTCAGTGAGCACAACATGTTCTCATATGATGTACTAGCATATAGCGACCGATGCAAGAAGTAGAAAAGCTGTGCACGCACATTTCATGACAGGACCTCTGGCAGTCCTCCTTCTAATTTGAAAATCAGAGTTAATGATAACATTCTCATATCTATAAATCACATGGAAGATCATTGAAAACAAACATCTATCAAAAAGTAGAAGGCTAGATCCAATGGAAAAATAAGTCATGTCCAGAAACGTTCTTTCCATCCATAGCTACAACAATTGAACTCTTGACCCAGATCTTCCTTTAGAAGCCTGAGCGCCCACTCTATTCCCTTGAACAAACCCACTCTAATCTATATATGAGTTTTCTCATTTAAGAGTCTAATTATTGGAGTCTCATACTCTTTTTTTGTGAGGTCAATTTTATTTTATTTTTGCTTCTATGCATGCACGCTCTTTAAAAATGTGTTTCTCTAGTGATCTAAAAAGGAACGATCTAGCTTCATTTGCAAATGCATGCCTTTTTTTTATTATTTTTAATAAAAGGAAGTTCGGCCTTAGCCTAATCTCTCGAGCTTTAATTAAAATAAAGAAGAAAAGTTACAAGTGAATGTGACTAGTGCCCATGGGACCCCCCAAATCCCACAATGCAGGGGAGGAGTATGTGAAGCTAGAGGGCATTACAAATGAGGCGGATAAATCTATCATCAACCTCATGTGGGACCCATTTCGGTTTCAGCTTGTTGTTTTCGAGGAGATAAATACAGTGGTGTCTAAATGGTGCGGATCTCTTATTTCTAGAGATTCTTTTACCTAGAAGAAACAATAATTTCTCGATCGACCATTCCTGAGGAGTCTGACCAAAATTGATAGCACATCGCTCCCTCCAAATCTTCCAAAGGGTTTCACCCCTTATGGCATTCCACAGCCTCCATGAGCAGCCGACCGCCTCACCTAGCAACACCTATTCCCAATGGATTTGGTGCATGAGTCTCAATATCCGGGTCACGTGAAGCTAGATAACATGGAACTTGGGGCAATCGAAGAACAAGTGAGCTAAATCTTCGATGCATCGATGGCAACGCTTACACCATGGTGGCACACCACAAAATTTGTTATCCCTTGCATTGGACCAGATACCTTTGTGCAAGATCTACCACATGAGAAGGATCTTTTTGATCTCAATCAGGGGGTGCCAAATAGACATGAACTTTAGTTCCCATCAAAGTTTGGTCCAAGAAAGTCACCATCTCTTGTTAAGAGTGTGATGAACATCTAATTTGTCTTTGAAGCTGGGGATTCTGGATAGTTTCTTTCCATTGCTCCATTTGAGGCCCTCTAGGCAAGGAAGATCTTGACCGCAGAGAAGGCGGGTAGTTGAACGGTCCCATGCTAAACATCTGCCTTGAAGAAGAGTCCATTCCTCTAGGGTTACTCAAAGTCTCGGGTCCAAGTCTTCGAACCTAATCCACTGGCGGGTCTCTTGTTTCCATTGTTGTTTCCAGTGTTTGAACCCCTTGTTCCATAACCGCTTTGCAGTTTGGAGGTTCCAAGACTCCACCCCCCTAATGCCACCGATCGGGAACCAGATAGAGTCATTTTGTCTTATCCGAGCCGCCCACTTCCACACCTCACTGATTCTGATGAATTGTTTGGCCTTGTTCCAACTCTTCTATAAAGAACACACGAGGCTAGAGCCTTTAGGGGACACCGGGTGGGGGGAGAACAAAAGCATGAGAATCCCTATGTCCTTCCAACCAGGATGGCCAACTAAGGTAAGGTCTTCCATGTTTCCGAAGATCATTTTAGCCCAAGAGGACTCACTATTTCTCCAAGCCTTGATAAGCCACTTTGCCACTAGCTTGCCAGCCAACCCATCGATATCCAAGATTCCCAAGCCCCCTGAGTCTTTTGGGCCAATGCAAGTTTCCCATTTGATTTTGGGAATTCCCCTCATGTTGGGGTCCCCAGTCCAAAGGAAGGTGTTGCAAAGTCTCTCCACTTTGGCCAAGTCTTTCTCCTTACGTCTCCAACAGGAGATAAAGTAAATAGTTGTAGAAAGCAAAAATATGTTAACAACCATAGCACGCCCTGCCAAGTTAACTTGCATACCTTTCCAATGATTTAGTTTGCTATCCAGCTTGGACAGCACTCAGTTCCATTGTTGGTCCATTGAGACGTCGAATCCCATCGGAATGCCGAGGAGACGGAAGACTTGACCTCTAGGGATAACTTGACACTCTTGATCTAACAACAATTGGGGTCTAGGTCCACTGATTGCTCTAAAAGCAGTTTTAGCATGGTTGATTTTCAAACTTGACGCCACACAAAAGGTGTCGAGGCACCACCAAAACACCTCCATGCTATTTATATCGTTGTGAATGAAGGCATTCATGTCATCGACAAAGAGTCTCGCAATCATTTGGCCGTGATTTAGAGGTAGGGAAAGACCCTTAAGATTGCCAGCATCCATGTGATGCTTTAATAGGTGACTGAGCCCATTTGAGGCGATAGCGAAGAGTAATGGAGTGAGAGGGCAGCCTTGCCTGATTGATCTTTTTAAATGAATGGGCTCAGAGAGCTTACCGTTTGTTGAAGCATTTCCAAGAAGAGTGGAAACCATCTTCGTGAACTTTTGGCTGCATCGAAGGTCTTTCAAAGATTGAAGAATAAAGTCCCATTCCAATCTGTCATACGCTTTGTCGAAGTCAATCTTAATGAATACCAGACCTTGTGCAGACTCCTCAGCAAACACAAGGCCTTCCCAAATGCCGATAATTGCTTCAAGTATAGATCTACCTTTGATAAGCTTTTCTCATCCTCAAAAAGCCATGACTTTAAATGACAAGAGGTTCTGTTGGTGATAACTTTAGCAATTATCTTCTATCCTGTTTCGAGCATGGTAATCAGTCGCCAATTTTCAATTTTGTTCATATCTCCCCTTTTGTGGATTAACTTGATGACTCCATTATTAAGACACTCAGGGAGGGCACCAAAGGAGAGAACCTCTTGCCACACCAGACGTAGTGGGGTTGCCACATCATGTTTGAGGGACTTTTGAAAAACTCATTGGTGACGCCATCAGGACCTGGGCTTTTCCCATTGGTAAGAGCATCAATAACCTCGAGAATTTCATTCTCAAAAATGTTAGCATCCAACAGTGAAATCATGTTCTGTGGGATTCTAGATTGAGCAACCCTAGAGATGGTTGCCATAGAGTCATGCCTGTGCGGGGAAAGAGGAGCCGAGACCCTGAGAAGATGGGTAAAGTGCTCAATGATGATAGATCTATTCTCAAGTTCTGTGCTACATTCGGTTCCATTGTTGTCGACCAATAAGGGGATGGATTCCCTAGCTTGTTTCCCTTTGAGGATGTTACACATCTCTTTGGATGGTTTGTCAGCCTTCCCGTTCCACCAATCTTTGAAGAATATTTTAAGATTTTTCCTTTGAACCTCCTCCTCTAATCTTAGTCTTCCCCTGATTTTGAAAAGACCTTGTTGGCAGTGTAAATTACCTTTGTTCACTTCTTCTTCAAGCCGTGAGAGCCTCCCGTACACCGTTTCCCTTATTTTTTTTCGGATATCTCTTATATCCTTTTGAGTCCTGATCAAAGTTTTTTGAGTCCTTTCCACGGCGCTTCTCCAGCACTTAGCTGGTTCATTACAGTAGGCAAAGGCTTCCGCCCACACTGTAGAAATTTCTTGGTGGATAGAGGGGAGGGAAAACGATGTCTGACAAGCATGAAACCAAGGTGCTTTTTAGAGCATGGGAGTCGGGTTGAAAGATAGTGTAATCGGGTAGTGGTCCGAGATAGTCAGGTCCATGTGTTGGGAAATCGAAGGAATACCCCACTGGAGGATGGTGTTTTGATCGATGTAACATCTATCAAGTCTTGCTTTCCTCAAAGAGTCCTCCATGGAGATTTGACCATGCGAACCCCTTCATGTCTTTCACCTTGACCAAGTCGAGATAGAGCTAGATTTTATCCCATATCTCTTTCTCCTGTTCGTCAATAATTTCTCCCTTGCTATTCCATCCGTCCCCAGGAAACTCAACCATGTTGAAGTCCCCACAAATCAGAACATTATGTGAGAGGGAGTCGAGGGAAGCCCAAGTATCA
This sequence comes from Ceratopteris richardii, assembly GCA_020310875.1. Taxonomy (NCBI): domain Eukaryota; kingdom Viridiplantae; phylum Streptophyta; class Polypodiopsida; order Polypodiales; family Pteridaceae; genus Ceratopteris; species Ceratopteris richardii. The sequence goes on from CM035420.1 coordinate 97,503,675, forward strand.
ATTCTATGCGCTTCACCATTAGGGGCATAAATTGAAGCCATAGTGAAGTGAAAAGGGAACTCGATAGAGGCAACAATACAACGATGATTTCGACCTTCAAAAGTTGAGGTCACACTGCCAGACAAGGAGTGACTAATATCGATCATAGAACCCCCCGCCCCCTAGGGTGAGAAGTGGAGACCAAATGCGGTTTGGAGAAATGCATTTAAGCCGTTACTACAGATCTTCTCTGTCGATTTTCATCTCTTGTTAGCAGATAAACTCAGGGTTGAGGCACTTCTCTCTGAACCACTGGCCAAGAATTGCCACTCTTGAAGGGTCCGACAAGCCTCTGACGTTTAGTGATGTGAATTTCATTATTGATGGTTGCCCTCTTTGAGGGGAGGGACCCGATCTTTTTTCTTCTTATGATCTTCTTTTTTCCTCCCAGCTTCTTGACTTAGGATCCTACTCTTGAGGGGGCTCTTCCATGGCATGCCCGATAGTTGTTTTCCTTTAAGCTTTGACTTTTGTTGTGGTAATCTTGGAATGCATACTAGAAGGGTAAGACCAAGGAAGGAGCTTTCGCCGTCTAGATTGTCTTCATTGCTAGTTGTGAAGCCTTCCTCTTTACTCATGGTGTAACCTTCTTGGTTGTCTTCTTTGTTGGTAGAGCACCCAAGGGAATTTTCAGTGGGGTCTTCTTCATAATGGTTGTCCCCTGGGACATCGACCGCATTAATCTCTTTTTCTAGGTTACAGTACATGTTATTCAAAGAAGCAACTGTCATAGTGTTCCTTGCCATTGATCTTCGAGGTCTAAGTTTCCTCCTGTGTCTAACTTCAATGAATCCTTCTGAATCCGTCTCAACAACATGAGTTCCATCTTCTTCCTCCATCAGAGGGGGATGACCCCGAGTGTCAACTTGAGGGAGAGGATCCAGGGTCCCATCTGGTTTAAGCTTGTTTTTATTGGTACTTTTCTTCAAAGGGCAATCTTTGATCTTATGACAACAGCGAGTCGTAACAAACGAGAACTATGTCGTAAAAAGAGAACACTTACGTCAAAAATTACATGTTTTCACCTCATTTTTGGAATTCCTTTACACCAGTATACATATATTACAAAAATGAGGTGAAAACAAGTAATTTTTGACGTTTTTTGTCATTTTCTCAAAAAAAAATGAGCTCAAAATGTAGTCAAAATTTCACTATATTAGGCATTGACGTGTTCCAAAATGTATATGATAAGACATTGACATGTCCAAAATCTATATGATAAGACATTGACATGTCTAAAATATATATAAGAATGTAGAAGTCAATAGTTTTTACACAAAAATAACATTTTAGACATATCTTTAATGGGTGGATATCTGATTGTTATTCAAAATTGCTACAAAACATGGTTTCATTAACCAAACTACTTTGAGGCATTTACATAAGCACTAAAAATGTCTGAGAGCTTCAATGCAACTCACAACTTTGTCCATCTATGTCTACACCCTCATCATCTGATGCACTTGATTCAGTCTCATACTGTTGAGAGCTCTCTTCTTCTTCTTCTATATCCACAAGAGCTCTATCTTCATCCACGTACATACCAAATTCTACAGGATCATGCACAACTCTTCTTGTTTTCCTATGATTTCCTATACCACATACATCTGGAAGCTTTTGTTTTATCATGTTGATGGTTGCTTTCCTCAAGTGACCAGTTTTTGTCAAGGAAAAATCATAAACAAGAATATCTACATCATCCATTTTAAGAGTGGATGTGCTTCGAATATTCTTTTTCCTTTTTGAACCTGTTCGTTTAGCATCACACACCATTTCTAAGTTATATTTACCTGTGAATGCATTACTACTTTTAGTGTAATACCAATGCACCACCAAAGCCTCTATTCTTCTCTGATCAATATCTTTAGTTATCTCTCAAACCTTTGCAATCCAAAATGGTCTGGTAGCCTCATCACCATCAGCAAGTACTGCAATAAGCGTTCCAACATTTATCTCTATTAAATTTCCTTGCCATCTTGCTTCTGCCTGTTTTGTCATCCTTGGGCCTACATAAATATTTCTTTCTGGTGGATGTATAAAACTTTGAAGTGCATCTGCATTACATGCTTGGGCCACATTCACGGATCTTTGTGTACAAAAATCCCATGTGAATGGAACATCAACTGGCCAGTGACCTGCAATTGTATACTCTATAATCTCTTCTTGATGATTGAAAAAGTCCTCCCACCAAGATACATCTTGATCTCCAGCATATTTTTTTGCACGCTCAATATGTCTCTTCTTTTCAATGAGTGCATGCATCCAGCTTTTACTTTGATCAACCACACTTCCACATCTTTCTGTATTGTTTTTATCTTCATATGGTGATTGTTCTGCACCATACACTGTTACAGTAGACAAATTAGGCACCTGCAATAAGAATCTGCATCCCTCTTTAGGCTCCCACCCAAGAGAAGATGAATACTGCTTTGCAAATAAAAGGGTTATTTCATCAACCCTCCTCATCAAGAATACATGGTTGAAACTAATATTGTGCAATGGAGCCAAAACCTTAGCACTGTTATCAAGGCCCATTGAGCAAAAGTGCTTAAAGTCATAAATCTGTGTGAGGTGTTGAACTTCTGGTTTTGGAGTATATGCTTCTGAAATCAGCTCAGATAAAATCGGAAGAGTAAAAGCATTGTTACGTGCCAACTTCTTAGAGAAAGTACTGAACATTTGATCAATGTGATCATGAGTGTGGCCAACCAGAAGAAAATTTACCTTAACCTTCTGAAATACCTGTTTTTCAACAAGCATGCTTAAATATCCAAAGACTGTAGAATTTTTATTCTCTCTTGGAGTATTATCTAGTTGCAAATATAGAGTTGGTGGCAAAACACCCTTCCATGATTGCAAAACACGATGAATGACAGTAACTGTAAGGTTTGGATCATTATGCACATTCGGATATGTGAAGAAAACCTTGGACATTACAGTTCCATTGTATACCAAAGCGCCAACCAAATGCATTTGCACAAGGACTTCATCTCCAATGTCCTTAGGGATGCGATAAAAATGTGGCAAACAAGTTTTTTTTTGATCCATACCATCGATCAACAAACACATATAACGCTCCGGATTTCTGAGTGCCTTACTTCGATGATGAATTGCTTTCTTTCTCTCTAATGCTTGACTGTCACGATGGTTGTTAAGAAGGTTTTTAAAATTATGCTTTTCTTGTGGTGTTGTAGCCCCTTTTGCCATGTTTTTCAAAGTGGCACAAACTGAACATTCACCCATTCTAACTTTATGAGGAATAGAAACATTGTTAAACTCCTCCTTCCATAATCGAGTAAAGTGACGATACAACACATACTTCTCATTTCTATTTTCCATGTCTTCTCTATATATTTGAAATACCTCTCGACGAGTAAAGTTATCTGACAAGTGCAACCTTCCAGTTGTAGGCATAACTTCACAATGCAAGCTAAAATAGTTCATCATCCAATTCATTGCATGACGTCCAACAGATCCTTTGGTCCCACCATGGAACGTATCCAAAATGAGATCCCCATTCAAAAACCCTTGTTGAACCCTATGTATTCTAAAATTTCCTACACCCATTGCAATTTTAAATGCAGCCCTAAAGCATGGCATCCCTTGAGTAAAGAAATATTCAAAACCAACACGCGTTACTGACATGTTATCCTCAATCATTTGCATGCAAGAAACAAGGTATATATCTTGCCTTTCACTATCTAAATGGAGGAATTTTTCTCTTATGTGCTTTAGTTTCTTCATCCCTAAATTATACAAGCATTTCAAACCACAACAATGCTTCACAATATCCAATGCAATCTGTCTATCTGAAGTAAGAAATTTAAATCTTTTTCGACTTACTTCACGAGACCTTCTTTTAAATCGTAGATTGAGCTTGCTTTGCTTTTTCGTTGCTCCACATGCACTTGAGTCAGAAGGGAGATCAATGGTTGGATCAGATGGGAGATCAAGAGGTGCATTTGGTTGAGCAGCATTGCACTGTGAATTGGATAACTTAAATGACTCAACAGAAAACATGGAATCATCAGCACGTTCTAAATCATAGGGATCATCACTTCTCTGGAAAGGCTCAACTGAGAACAATGAATCAATATGAGCAGAGGAAGCTGATGCCCAAGCATCCACTGAAAAGATTGAGCTCATCTTCACTGAGTTCACAGAAGACTGAAGATGAATGACCTTTTTAAATAAGTAGAAATCCGAGATCAAGTGAAGATATCACATCAAATGTCACATCAAGAAGATATGAAATCAAAAGCTTATTAAAGTACATTAAATAACATAAAACATCAAATTACATCAAATCACTTAATTACTCAAATATACACTAATAAGGGAACCAAAGATTTGATTCACTTTTGATTCAAATGAGAAACACAGTTGATTTCTAACTTCATATGAGTCATTCAGTCTAAGCATTGTGAATGAATCAAAATATATCAAAGTTGTGTTCCAACAGGAATATATAATAAAATTGTTTGGAGAAATTTTACAAGAAGAAATTTTACAACTGGAATATATCCAAGTTGAGTTCCAACTGGAATATGCTATGCCATTGAACACTATACAAGAAGAAATTTTACATTTGGTTAAGATTTCAAGGATTAGGTTTTATTGTGGTCTTGGCTAGATATCAAAGAGGTAGATGAAAGTATATTGAAAAAGAATTATGTGTAAAAGAGGCACACAGAAAGTATATTCATACATTGATTTTCCATTTCAACAATGTGTTACAAGATAAATGTGAATATGAACTAAAGTGTGGAGGATAACACTATAAAGATGTCATTAATCTCACAACTTAGACCTAATTTTCTCCCAAGCAACAGACTCTAAGAAAAAACATCTACATGAGATTAGAAATCCTCATGTACATACCATACTGTTGCCATTGAAGTTTAATCTCCATGCAAATGTATATAAATAGTTGCAAGGTTCTGTACTAGAATGTTTATTCATAGTGATTTTCCATTTCAACAGTGAGTTACAAGATAAATGTGAATATGAACTAAAGTGTGGAGGGTAATACTATGAAGATGTCATTAGTCTCCCACATTTAACACAACTTTGACTTGATTTTCTCCCAAGAAAGAGATTCTTAGAACCAAATCTCTACATGAGTTTAGACATCCTCATGGACATACCATACTCTTGCCATTGAAATGTAATTTCTATGCAAATGTATATAAATAGTTGCAAGGGTCTATGAATATTTCATTAAAGTGGCTCTGAAACAGCCTATTTGTGTGGGTGCTATTCCCTGGTTAGATAAGTTGACAGATTTAGTTAGCAAGTGGACTCATTCAGTTAGATCCAGTTAGTTTCTGGTTCAAGTTACCCAATTGCCTATAAATACCAGAGGAGGAGATCATTCGCATTTTCAAAATCCACGAGCAAGAGAGAGCAGCAGAGCACAGACAGCCATGGAGCACAGAGGTCAGCATACCAGCAAGCCAAGTCTGATGGAGAAGAAGAATGTTGGCAAAAGTACCAAGAGGTAGACAAAATCATAACATAAATAAAGATTCCAAAAAGATTCCCTCTGTATGTCTGTGTAAATATCTCATTTCTAGGTCTTTATTTTTCTTGCCTCTAGAAATATGGATCCAAAGCATGTACAGGTCGATGCCTGGCATCGACTTTAAGGTGTAAGTCGATGCCAGGCATCGACTTAGGATTGCAAGTCGATGCCAGGCATCGACTTGCAGGAGCAAGTCGATGCCAGGCATCGACTTGCAGGAGCAAGTCGATGCCAGGCATCGACTCGTGGGTGCAAGTCGATGCCTGGCATCGACTTGCAGCCCCAAGTCGATGCCTGGCATCGACTTGTCGGTACAAGTCGATGCCTCGCATCGACTTGCAGCCCCAAGTCGATGCCAGGCATCGACTTGGGCCCAAAAAACGATGCCAAGCATCGACTTGCCGGCATCAACATGCACTAAAAAGTCGATGCCAGGCATCGACTTTTGGGTGCAAAATCGATGCTTGGCATCGGCTTTTGGGCCCAAGTCGATGCTTGGCATCGACTTTTGTGCCCAAGTCGATGCCAGGCATCGACTTTGTGTGCAAGTCGATGCCAGGCATCGACTTGAGGGTAAAAGTCGATGCCAGGCATCGACTTGGCCCAAAAGTCGATGCCAGGCATCGACTTGGGCCCAAAAGTGGATGCCAAGCATCGACTCTTGCACCCCCAACTCGATGCCTAGCATCGACTTTCACCCTCAAGTCGATGTCTGGCATCGACTTGCACACAAAGTCGATGCCTGGCATCGACATGCACTTAAACATCGACATGCTCATGTTTCCAATTGCTTTCAGGGATGCGGAGTACAAGGATGAAAGGCCCATCCAGAAGCTCAGAGTCACCATGGGCTCTGCTGACCAGCAACGTGACAAAGGCAGTGGTCACCAAGCAAAGCCAAAGAAAATTATTGCACCATTATCCTCTGAGAAGGCTAGCAACCCACTAGGAATATCCTCAGGTGGACAGAGTAGCATAAAAATTCCTGTGGAGGATCCAAATATTAAGGAAAGGTCGAGGGAGACCGAGGTCATGAAGACAGATCGTCCACTTCGGGACATGACAAATCTCGAATGGTGCCTTCAGTACGTTGAAGAGAAGAATGCAGTCCTCCTTGTGTTCGCAGGGGCCTATGGCAGAGGAAAGATCACGACAACACAAGGTTTTCAGTATGGACTTGTTTACAAATTGGATTATGAAGATGAAGATTCTGACAACCTGCTTTTCTTGGTGGAGACATCGAAGGGATTAAGAAATGTCATATGCAAGATGGATTTCTTGTGCCCAGAGTGCTGTGTTCCAGAGGAGCTAGCTCAGATATGCAGAGACTCAGTGAATTTCATCAAGGACCTGATGCCATGGATACAGGGCAATATCATGCCAACACAGCACAAGAAGACGACCCCTGTAAAGGCAAGGGGTAAGCAGAGTGTGCAGAAAAAGCCCCAAAAGAAAAAGAAGATAATTGCAGAAGAGGAATTTTCTGACTCAAGCTCTAGCTCTGGGGACATTATTGTTGCACCTGGTGGAGAGCTTGCATCTGGTGTGCTTGGCACTGAGCAGAATAAGATGAGGGAGGACATAGCTAGAAGAAAAGTTGTGAAGAAGGGGCAGTTGTTCCACCTGCCTATTAATATTATCCACAGGCCACCCGTGGATCCAGTCACAGGGAGGAGGCCCCTTGAGATCAGGGAGCCACATAATTTGCATGTCCAAAATCTTAAGAAGAAAATGAAAATTAATCCTCATGCTACTGTTGTGCCATTCCTTGTCATGGTGGATCCGCATGAGTGCAGCTGTGTGGAGGATTTCAATGAGAATTTGTTTGAGGAGTACACTTATTATGTGATTGGAGGTTCACACTCTGCAGAGGCTCGTAGACAGTTAGTGAAGGAGCACCCTACTACATTTTTCTTTAGGTATGCAGAGTGTAAGATATATGCTGGTCTTACAACTGAGGAAGCCAAGCTTCTTGCTTGGGATCACAACAACGACAATGACTACAGGCAGAAAATGTCCTCCATAGAGAGAATTCGGTTCTTCCACCATGAATACGAAGATTGTCTTGTGAAGGAAGCTGGGAGAATACATCCCAATCTACGAAAGCAATGCCTTATTGAGGTTGGAATTGCATTGGATGAGAATAGAAAGTCAGATGCTTTGAGGAAATATGATCCATGGTTTCAACTGGCATTCAGATCAGGTGAGATCTGGGATCTTCAGGATAGAATCTTCACAATGTGGGAGCACAAGGAGGTCAAGGGCCAGAAGCAACGAAAGTCGAGGCCAGACCCACAAATTGATCTGAGGGGAAAGGGAAGGAAAGTTGACCTTTCAATTGAAGAGGCTCCTGAGGACATGAAGCTGACCCCATGGAGGGCCCTTCAAGGAATCAAGGATGATATATTGATCATATCAATTTGTCAAGGGTAATCTCGAAGGAGTTAAGCCTCGAGGAGATGGTGACTGAGCTCAATAAGTATGTATGTTATTCTCAGATCCTTTTTCCCTCCTCCCATGCTTCTTGTCTAACCTAGTCTCTTTTATATTTATGTGTCTGTAGTCATAAAGTGTACATGAAGATTCAGGAGGTGATGATGAAGAGGCTGGGTTGCTTTTCTTGGACAGAGGTCCAAGCAGACTATCCAACCACATCATCCTACAAAGCCTTATCAGAATATTTCATCCTCTTTCGTGATTGGGTAGATTCTCTTATCAGAATATTTCATACTAAACAATTTGATGCATTGCATGGCATCAACATGGGGGCATAAGTCGATGCTTGGCATCGACTTGGGGGCATAAGTCGATGCCTGGCATCGACTTGCAGCATAAGTCGATGCCTGGCATCGACTTGGGGGCATAAGTCGATGCCTGGCATCGACTTGCAGCATAAGTCGATGCCTGGCATCGACCTGCAACAAAAGTCGATGCCTGGCATCGACCTCGTGGCAAAAGTCGATGCCAGGCATCGACTTAGGTACCTAGGTCGATGCCAAGCATCGATTTTTAGTAGAAGGTCGATGCCTAGCATCTACCCCAACAAGAAATCGATGCCATACATCCGTTCTTTATGTTTTGTTTGCTGTACTGAAGAGCTCTTCTAATTGTTTTTCCAATTTGTTCTGCAGAAACCAAGGAAAAGTAAGTCTATAGAGGTACTAGATGATTGCCCCCCTGCATTCCTTGCTCACATTCAAAGAGCAAGGCATGAGAAATCTAGACTGAAAGCGAAGGAGATGGATTTTGATGATGAACCCGATCTTAAATGTTTCTCCAATCCCCTAGACCCCCTTAGGCCTGTATATTACAATGTGTTCTGTAGTGATGTAAATAATATTTGTTCTGTTGTGCCTAGAAAACATTTCTCCCTTCTCATAGCGGACATACCCTATGGATTTAGGATGTTAGGATCAGTTAATGATGATGAACCCTTCAAACACCCTCAGATTCGGAAGATGGTCAGTGATTTTGCAAAGTTGACTATGTCTCCTCTTTGGAGGATAGTAATTTTCCATAGCAGAGACCAGTCTTTCTCTGTTTCAACTGCTCTGAAGGCAAGATGTCATGCTGTGGAGTGCCTCACTTGGTAAGTAATCTTCTTTCTATCTCCATGGCTTTAATGATGCCCTATGTGACTCATAGTTCTTTTTTGCAGGGTGAAGACAAACGTAAATCACACTCCTTTGCATCGGTTTGTGAGTGCCACTGAATGCATTACAGTGGGCTATTATGATGAAGTAAGCAAAAGGAGAGTCAGGGAGCATTGCAATGAGAATGGGATCTCAAATGTGCTCATGTTCCCAGCCGTTACCAAGAAACTTCGTCATGTAGCTGGGGACATGACATTGGTTAACCCTTATCAGAAGCCACAAAAACTCATAATGAGATTGCTTCAGCTATTTTCCAATGATGATGACTGGGTCCTAGACCTTTTTTCGGGCACAGGTAATTTCAATTTTCACAATTTTCATTAGTCATTGTTGATTGAAGCCTCTAAGAGGTTTTCTGCTGTTTCAGGAACGACTCTGGCTTGCTCCTTAAAGATGTTCAGGCACTGCATAGCTGTGGAGAAGGATGATGCTCAAGTGAGCTTCATTAGAATGAGAATCAATGGGCTGAATGAATGCCCAGATGAAGACCAAGAGGTTGGAAGGAAGCACATTGCAGATACGGAGAGATTCCAAGCAGCTTCAAGGGAGCCTGTTCCCCCACTTGCAGAGGAACCTGGGGACATGGCTGACCTTGAAGAGCCAATCTTGGAGCAAGAGAGGCAAGATAGGTGTTCTAATGTGCCAGAGGATACCAATACCCTTGAGCCTGAGGAAAGCTATGATCAGCTTCTATTGTAGATTCACATAACTCTTGTAGAACACATGAAATGTAAAAGATCATTTTAATGGAAATATAATTTGGAGTTCTGCTTCCACTTGGTGTTCAGCTCGATTTATCTTGAGCATTTCGCTGATCATGTGTGAATGTTTCTTAGTATAATTTTGTTGAATATTATCTTCTCTTGGGAATGCTTTTGTGAAGTGTATTTCATATTCTGTTAATATGGCCAGGCATTCAATGGGGATCTTAACCATACAAAGGGGATGATCTTAATTGCCTTGTTAAAATGCTCTGATTTTTACAACACATGTACTCTAATTTTTGAGTAACTCTTAATTAGCTATCTTCTGTGCTTGTTGAGGTTATAGATGTAATGAAGGAGCTTCGCAAATTCTTACATGTACCTTTTCAGCTCTAATCTATTGTCCAAGATCATGATGTGGGATTCTTGGTCATGCTCAACAACTAGTTTTCATGGCAGCAAGAATTTTAGTATATCTATCTTGACTACTTGGGATATGAGATCAAGCTTCTAAAGACAATATTTACAAGCAAGACTCGCGATGCTTTCTAGATATTGTAAAATGCCCACTTTTTTGCTTCATATAATGGTATTTAGGTAAAAAGAAAAAGAGAACATGTCTTTGTTCTCCTTTGTTGTGACTCAGTGTTTGACCTTGATGCCCGCAACGGAAGCACGCATTTGGAAAATTCTTGTGAGTAACCTCCTGTGTCCAAGTCTTACGGTCTCCACAGTTTATGGAGATTTTCGAGGGAAGGACTCGTTCAGGTCTATTTCAACGCAGATGTGTGGGTGCCATCTAGCATTGCAAATGCATGCCTTGCTCCATCGCTGCCGTTCCCACACTTATGCCTTACGAAACTCAAACACGGACATTTAATTCACATCGTGTCTTAGAAAACTGAGATTAAATAAAATTATTAGTTTTCTAGTTAAGTTCCTTTAGGACAGAAAATTAGTTGTTGTCTCATGGAGACTGACAATATCCTTTCATGTGAAGACACTACAAAACTCTTCTATAAGCTCCAACTTGCAAACTACAACCTTATCTTCAACATGACACATTGCAAATGCATGAATGATCAAATGTCTTATGGCAAAGAATCAGATCCAATGACATAGCTCGTGACTTGAGCGCAAGAAGGCTACACTGTGCGACATTGGCAACTCGCTTGAAAGAATTGAAAATAACGGAAAATAACCGTTCTGAGTTATCAGTTGAATCATGACCATGTTGCTCATATCCAGTGTCCAAATGTCCATGTTCAATCATATAAGGGCATCTGTCGACATCAAGTGCCGTATCATTTTTTAAAAGTAAGTTTGATCAAAGTCTACTCTTTCGAATAGTGGTGGAGATAGTACCATGAGACCTTCTGTATCTCACTGTAGAGGAGGTACTGGGGTATCCGCTTTTAACGAAAGTAGAGGTTAAAGATTAACACTTCCAGTACATCGCCTACTCAAGGGGGGTTCTCTTTTAGGGAAGTATACCCTTTAACATTCCTGTGAGCAAGTAAAGGTGAATAAAGATTGTACGTACTCCAGCAAACATCAACAACATGTGACTAAAAGAAAACCATCCACTTCTTGATTCAAATAAGATGGGTTACAAGGTAGGGCATAATGATGCTCAAAAGTGCAAGCTTAGGGCTAACAAGCCACCCTAAAAGTAATAACTCCAATACAACAGGTTCTTCCCATCAGCATCAGGGCCACTGATATGCAGACTAACTCAGAACAATACAAATGGTAAGAATTTCTCAACAGAATAGAGCTTAATAGAGCTGAACCAATGTATCTCTAAAATTGTTGTACCTTGTACATGTACTCCAGTGTACCCAAATGAGCGCAAATCCCTTGATTTTATAGGCCCCAATAGGCCAAGAGGGCCTTGCCGAATCTTCACGTCCATTGATCATGCGCCGGTTGATCACCCAAAATTGGGGGGTAGGTCAAATATTCCACTTGATTTGAATTAGATCCACAAAAGTAGGTAGTCGTCGTGAATGGTTGGCGGCAACATTTGTTCATCCACTTTTACTTTTTACCTGCATACCTTTATCCCACACCGTCATAGGATTGGTGACTAATAAATCATCCAACAACTTGAACTTGTATTTCATAACCTCTGTCCGAGAGTTCCTCATTACTACATGCTCTCAATATACAAGTCAAGATAGCTGCATCTTGGCGAGAAATTTTCATGTTTGCATATGTCAATGAGTGCATTGGCAACAAAAGTAGCTGTTTCCAACAAGTTATTGCCGACAGGTTGAGCTTGAATAAAATGTTCCCTCAAATCAGCTCCCATGTAGCCACATGCTTCCAAAATGGTGGCATATATAATTCGTACATGTGTGTAATTGTGGGTGTGTGTGTATGTGAGTGTGTGCATGTGTGTGTGTCGGTGTGTGTGGGTTGCATGTGTGGGTGTGTGGGAGTGTGTGTAGGGATGTGTGTGTGAGAGTGTATTTGTGTGTGGATGAGTGTATGTGTGGGTATGCAGGTATAAGTGTGTGTGTGTGTGTATGGGTGTGTATGTGCGTGGGTGTGTGTGGGAATGTATGCGTGTGTGGGAATGTATGTGTGTGGGTGTGCATGTGTGTGTATGTGAGTGCATGTATGTGTTTGTGTATGTGTGGGAGTGGGTGTGTATGTGTGAGTGAGTATATGTGTATGTATGTGTGTGAATGTGTGCATGTATGTATGCATGGGGGTGCACATGTGTGTGTGGGGATGGATATGTATATGCAGGTGTGTGTGCATGTGGGTGTGTGTGTATGTGGGTGAAGGGGCGGGGAGGGTCGCGGGGAGGAATGAGGAGGGCCTGCGGGGGCTGAGGGGGAGGTGTGAGTGGTGGGCCGCGGGGGACTAGGCGGGGGGACTAGGGGGGGGGCTGTGGGTGGCGGAAGGAGAGGAGGGCGGGGGCGGAGTTATGGCGGAGGGGGTGGGGCGGGGCTAGGCGGAGGGGGCGGGTAGTTAGGTGGGGGGGGCTGCAGGTGGCGGAAGGAGAGGAGGGCAGGGGCGGAGCTAAGCGGAGGGGTTGGGGCGGAGCTAGGCAGAGGGGGGCGGGTAGTTAGGTGGGGGGGGCTGCGGGTGGCGGAAGGAGAGGAGGGCGGGGGCGGAGCTAAGCGGAGGGGGTGGGGCGGAGCTAGGCGGAGGGGGTGGGGTGGGGCTAGGCGGAGGGGCGCGGGTAGTTAGGTGGGGGGGCTGCGGGTGGCGGAAGGAGAGGAGGCCGGGGGCGGAGCTAAGCGGAGGGGGTGGGGCGGAGCTAGGCGGAGGGGGTGGGGCGGAGCTAGGCGGAGGGGGTGGGGCAGAGCTAGGCGGAGGGGGTGGGGCGGGGCTAGGCATAGGGGGGCGGGTAGCTAGGTGGGGGGGCTGCGGGTGGCGGAAGGAGAGGAGGGCGGGGGCGGAGCCAAGCGGAGAGGGTGGGGCGGAGCTAGGCGGAGGGGGGCGGGTAGTTAGGTGGGGGGGGCTGCAGGTGGAGGAAGGAGCGGGGAGAGAGAGAGAGAGAGAGAGAGAGAGAGAGAGAGAGAGAGAGAGAGAGAGAGAGAGAGAGAGAGAGAGAGAGAGAGAGAGAGAGAGAGAGAGAGAGAGAGAGAGAGAGAGAGAGAGAGAGGTTCACACACGGGCAAAGAGAGAGAGAGAGAGAGAGAGAGAGAGAGAGAGAGAGAGAGAGAGAGAGAGAGAGAGAGAGAGAGGTAGGTTGAAAGAGAGAGGGAAATAGAGAGAGAGTGAGAGAAGAAAGAGAGAGAGAGGAAGAGAGAGAGGGAGGGAGAGAGAAAGAGAGGGAGAAAGAGAGAGATAGGCCGAAAGAGAGAGGGAGATAGAGAGAGAGTGAGAGAAGAAAGAAAGAGAGAGGGGCCGAGAGAGAGAGGGAAAGATAGCGAGAGGGGGAGAGAAAGAGGGAGAGAGAGAAAAAGAGAGAGAAAGAGAGAGAGTGAGAAAAAGAGAGAGAAAGGGGAAAGAGAGAAGGGGATAGAGAGATAGGTATCAAAACAAAAGAAAAGATGAAAGCAACGACTGCTCAGAACTCAGATATGTCCATGTAATGGAAAGGACTATTCCCTGAAGCTTCATCCCAAGGCATCTGAGAGTTTCCGACCTCTACAGACCCCCACATCAAGCTTTTGCACCGTCCCGGTGCAATAACTCCTTTATTTACTTATTCCTTCAAAAATGAAATGAAAGAACTATGGTATGTACAGGGAGTGAATTTCATCTGCTTGCATCAATTCAAATACCTCTTCACTCTGGAGATGTTGACAAGGGGCATCCTTTTACCCTGCAGATCTTCCAGATGCACTGCACCATGTGGCAATACCTTGATAACCTTATATGGTCCTGTCCATTTGGTGGCCAATTTAGTTGAAATTGCCGGGACTTGATGCACTAAAACCATGGACCCTTCTTGAACTTCATTCGATCTCAGATACCTGTCATGTAATTTCTTGCGCTCTTCTTGTGTCACCAGAAGTTTCTGCAATACCCCTTCTCTGTACTCTTCTAATGCCACCAATCTCTGAATGGGGGGTTGAAAGCCAATGGTTTTGATTCCTATTTCCTTTCTGATAATAAACTCAAATGGTGCCAATGCCTCTTTCCCATATACTAACCGAAATGGAGTCTCGCCTGTGGTTCCCCTCTTCCGAGTTCTGAAAGCCCAAATTGCACCAATCAATGCTAGCGGCCAAGAGCTTTGATGATCGAAAGATAATTTGCGAAGCAATCCAATCAAAATCTTATTGGAACTCTCTGCTTGGCCATTTGCACTGGGGTAGTAGGCACAAGATTTTTTATGGAAGATTTTGTACCTGTCAAATATAAACTGGAGCAATTGATTTACAAAATGTGTGCCCCTATCACTAGTAATTTCCAGTGGGCAACCAAATCTTGAGAAAATACGTTTATACATAAATTTAGCTACTGTTAAAGTCGTGCATACCACAGTAGCTTTAGCCTCTATCCATTTAGTGGCATAACACGTGGCCATCAAAATATACTTTTTTCCTCCAGGTTGACCATTTGGACTAATTGGTCCTATGAAATCAAGACCCCATCGTTCAAATGGAAGCCATCCTGTAGATATGACCAATGGTTGGAAATTCAATCTGGTTGGCGCGGGAGCACACCTCTGGCAGATGTGGCATTCTTTAGAAAACTTGATTGCATCCTTGAAAATATGAGGCCACCATAAACCTTTGTGGATGATTCTATGAGCCAATTCTTCCCCCTTTAGATGTCCTTCATTGTGTGCAGCCTCTAGCAGAAGATTTACCTCCTCCGGATAGACACACCTTCTCAATATATCATCTTGACAGTATTTATATAAATTTCCATTTATAAGAGAATATGCTTTGGTTTTCAGGAGCAATCTTCTCTTTTCTACAAGTGTCAAGTGTTCTGGGATCTTTCCAATAGTCAGAACATGGACACTTTCATCATACCAACCAGTCCGGATTGCTACTAGAAAAAGATTGCTATCCACCAATTCATCATTAATACCTGTTGCCTTTTCGCTCATTGCCGTCCTGGACACTTGATCTGCCATGTAGTGCTCTTTTCCTGGCTTAATATGAATATCAAAATTAAATTCTTGAAATAGGAGTAACCATCTCCAAATCCTTCCAGCTACTCTAGGCTTGTTTATCAAATACTTCAAGGGCTGATGATCAGAGATAACAATGAAATGTACACCAAGGAGATAATGTCTAAACTTCTGAAGAGCAAATACGATAGCCAAACCTTCTCTTTCCGTTGTACTGTAATTTCTTTCAGCTGGGTTGAGTAGTCTTCTTGCATAAGAGATAGGTCTATCCACTTTGTGAGATGATGGTTGAGCTAGAACTGCACCAACAGCATGAAGACTAGCATCTGTATGTACATGAAATTCTAATGACCAATTAGGAACACTTAAAAGTGGAGCAGTACATAGCCTCAACTTTAGTTCACAAAATGCTTTGTCAGCTTCAGCACTCCATGAGAAAGGGATCTTTTTGCTGGTAAGCCTTGACAAGGGCTTAGCAATTTCCGAATACATCCTAATGAATCTTCTGTGATACCTGGCATGGCCCAAGAAACTTTGCACTTCCTTTGGGCTTTGTGGAATTGGCATGGAAAGAATAGCTGTAACCTTTGCAGGGTCAACAGTTATGCCTTCAGCAGATACTATGTGACCAAGAAGAGTGCCCTTAGTGACCAAAAAGTGACATTTATTAGGATTCAATTTCAAACCTGTTTTGAGACATTGCTCAAAAATTTCTTTTAGATTTTCCAAATGGTCATGGAAATCTTGAACTGCTGCCCTTCTATCTGTACCTGAAAATACTGAAAAGTCATCCATGAAAATGCGTAGAAAGGTTGTTAACCATTTGCCCAATATCAGATACATCGTTCTATTAAATGAAGCCGGTGCATTCTTCAAACCAAAAGCCATTCGAGTATAGACATAAGTGCCCCAGGGAGTGACAAAGGCTGTTTTGTCCCTATCATCAGGATGGATCACTATCTGATTGTAGCCACTAAAACCATCCAAGAAACTATAAAAAGTGTGACCAGCTACTTCTTCAAGTACTTGCTCTGTGAAGGGCTGAGGAAATCCATCTTGAATAGTCACTTTATTCAAAGCACGAAAATCAACACATACTCTTATTTTTCCGCTATTTTTCTTGGGCACAATAACCATAGAAGAAAGCCATCTGGAATGTTCTACTGGCACAATTATACCTGCTTCTTCTAATTTAGTAATCTCTGCTTTTACCGCCTCTCCATACTTCGGATTGAGTCGATATGGCCTACTTCTTAGAGGTGCGGCTCCCTCAACTAAGGGTATCCGATGTAACCCAAGCTCTTCTGGTATCCCTGTTAGATCTTTGTAGAACCATGCGAAGACTCTTTTATAAGTAAAAAGCAAAGAAGTTACCTTCTGTAGCAAGGGAGGATAATGCCACAACCAGGATGCCAAATGGACCATTTGAGGGTTCTCTTCTTCCCCTAGATTTACTTCTTGAACCAATGTTTCAGGACTGGTCTTGCTTGATAAATCATCTCCACTATATGCAGGAGTGGAGTTTAATTTATATTATGCAACATGTTCTTCCATCCATCCTTGAGGTATATCTGAGAAAGGAAGATCTTCTCTGCCCTTAGGTTCAAAATCTTCTACCTCTGATACTTTTATCTGGGTTGCTTCCTCAAGGCTTGTGCTTTCCTGCAATTGCTCATTCTCCAACACCTTGTGGTCTTCATTGCCCTTTCCTGTAATTACCTTATCTGCAACTTCTTCCTCAATTTCATTGATCTCCATTGTGCAACACTCTGCACTTCCCATCATCCAATTTAACAATGTATCCTCTTCTTGGGGTAGAGAGGGCATTACCTGAGTGTCCATAGTATATCCAGTAGTTTTTCTTGAGTCGAATCCTTCTTCCAAATGTAGTTGCAGTTGGCTATTGGTATTTGTTGAAATCCATAGTTTATTTTTTCCCCAATCTTGCAAAGCTTTTGCTTGTCTCAGCCAAGGTCTCCCCAGGAGTAGAGGGTAAGAAGTCTCCTGTGGAAGTGCAATAACAACAAAATCTAGAACAAAATGGCAGCCGTGTACTACCATCAGTACCTTCTCAATAATGCCCAGTGGCGCAACCTGATGTTGATCTGCCAATGTAACCGTGAATGGTGCCAACTTGGTGGGGTTCAATTTCAGCTTCTTCATTGTAAAATCTGGCATTAAATTGATACCAGAGCCTCCATCTATGATCACACCTGTGAGAGTTTCATCCTTTATACAAACAGATAATCTTGAACTCTGGTAGTCTGCTAAGGGTGCAGGGGGAAAGTCAACCATGAAACCATCTATACTAGGTGATTGGACCAAGTGAGCAGAGTGTATAATCTTCAGTAAGTCACTTCTTATTTTTGAATCCATCCTTATAAGTTGATATAGACTAACCTAGTGATGAATACCTTTCAAGATCTGTTCAATGTTTACCTCCTGAGTGTTTTCTTGCAGACTTGTTGGTTGGCCCTTTAGAGAAGTAGTCATCTTATTATAAGCTCCTTCAATTTGTGCTTGGTACTTCCATCCAGACTCCTTTTCTTCCCCTTTATCCTGAAATCCTTGTTGTTCATCTCTCTGGGTTGCAGCTACTTGCCTAGCTCTAGTCATCATGGGTATTGCAGAGGATGAAACAGCATAAGTCTGAGTGGTTTTTCCTTCTTCATGTGGAGAGACTGCAATCATATGAATTGGAGCAGGACGACCTCTTGCGCAATCTTTGGTATAATGATCCTTGGCCTCTGGACAATGTTCACAAGGAGGTGCATCTTCTGGGAGGGAAAACCTATTTTGCATGTGGCCATATTCACCACAACGATAGCACATCAAGGGTCTATTATATCTAGGCTTTGCAGGCCTATTCTCCTCTCTATTAGATGTATTTGAAGTACTAGCATAATATGAATCCAAATTTTGAGGGTTACCTCTCTCCTGTGTACCCTTGAGGTAGTAGCAATCCCTTGCTTCATGACCGTCCTTTCCACAAAATTGACAGCTTACCTTAATAGGGCAATTAGCATTGGAATGTCCATTGTTGTTACAGATTGTACACCAAATTTGTGTCCTTATATCTTGTGTGGTCTTCAAATCTTCTAACTCTCGGCGAAGTTGGGCTACTTCATCATCAGTGCGTCGCAGTGGTGGCAAGACCTTCTCTTCTTGTTGATTTTGTTGCATCTTCAATGCTTCCAGTTCCCTTCTCAGTTGCTCAATCGGATCCAGGTCTGCAGCATACTTTGATTGTGTATCCCCTTCAAAATGTTGCCTTGCTTCTTCAATGCGTGATGCCGCTGCAACAAAATCATTGAGGGTTGCATCCAATCTAAGAGATTCAGGAAGCTTCTGCTAAGATGACCTAGGCAGAGCCTTTTTGATCCACTTTTTAACCAAAAAGTCACCTGGAGCATGTGGCAGACGTGCAACAAGTGCTTTTGTTCTAGTGTGAAGTTCATGAAAAGATTCACCTGATCTTAGCTTCAAATTCTCTAGCTGATCTAGAGCTCTTTCTGAGGAATCACTTGGTCGGAATGTCTGTGAGAATGCCGCCTTCAGTGCCTCCCATGTAGTGAAATGGCCATCTGCATATTGACTATACCATTTATCCGCAAGACCCTCCAATGTGGATGGAAAAAGTGCCAGCATTGCATCCTCTCTATTCTGTAGACCACGTCCACGGCATAAAGAGATAAATCTCCTCACATGATCATCAGCATCTTCATAAGCATGTCCCTTGAAGGTAGGGAACTTGATGTTGATCCTGGAGAGTAGATGAGAAAGATCCTCCATTTGGACTGGTGTCTCTTCTGACGTATCTGAGGAGAAGTCTAGAGCTCTCCTATACCCTTGTTTTGACAATCGTGTCGCACCCAAATCAATAGACAAATTTAGGGAGGACAAAGGGGAGGTAGACTCACTAGTCGTGGTTATAGCTAACTTGTTAAGGCTCCTCTGAACACGAAGAGACTCCTTATCTGCCCGTGCATGGGTCATGTACCTACTTGCAAATGTAATAGGGCAAAAATACCTCTCACAGAATTGCAAAGGTCCCATCGTGCGTGCCAAACTGTAGAGGAGGTACTGGGGTATCCGCTTTTAACGAAAGTAGAGGTTAAAGATTAACACTTCCAGTACATCGCCTACTCAAGGGGGGTTCTCTTTTAGGGAAGTATACCCTTTAACATTCCTGTGAGCAAGTAAAGGTGAATAAAGATTGTACGTACTCCAGCAAACATCAACAACATGTGACTAAAAGAAAACCATCCACTTCTTGATTCAAATAAGATGGGTTACAAGGTGGGGCAGAATGATGCTCAAAAGTGCAAGCTTAGGGCTAACAAGCCACCCTAAAAGTAATAACTCCAATACAACAGGTTCTTCCCATCAGCATCAGGGCCACTGATATGCAGACTAACTCAGAACAATATAAATGGTAAGAATTTCTCAAGAGAATAGAGCTTAATCAACACACTGACTCACAGAAAAGAAACAAAATCCAAGCTACTCTCTTACACTATAGTGCTCATAGCCCTCCACTGAGAAGCCTACCCTCTGTATCCACACTACAGAGTAGCTCCTACAATAGGCTTGAAACCACAAAGTGCAAGAGAGGTCTTGTGCACATACACGTAGCTAAACCAATGTATCTCTAAAACTGTTGTACCTTGTACATGTACTCCAGTGTACTCAAATGAGCGCAAATCCCTTGATTTTATAGGCCCCAATAGGCCAAGAGGGCCTTGCCGAATCTTCACGTCCATTGATCATACGCCGGTTGATCACCCAAAATTGGGGGGTAGGTCAAATATTCCACTTGATTTGAATTAGATCCACAAAAGTAGGTAGTCGCCGTGAATGGTTGGCGGCAACATTTGTTCATCCACTTTTACTTTTTACCTGCATACCTTTATCCCACACCGTCATACGATTGGTGACTAATAAATCATCCAACAACTTGAACTTGTATTTCATAACCTCTGTTCGAGAGTTCCTCATTACTACATGCTCTCAATATACAAGTCAAGATAGCTGCATCTTGGCGAGAAATTTTCATGTTTGCATATGTCAATGAGTGCATTGGCAACAAAAGTAGCTGTTTCCAACAAGTTATTGCCGACAGGTTGAGCTTGAATAAAATGTTCCCTCAAATGAGCTCCCATGTAGCCACATGCTTCCAAAATGGTGGCATATATAATTCGTACATGTGTGTAATTGTGGGTGTGTGTATGTGAGTGTGTGCGTGTGTGTGTGTGTCGGTGTGTGTGGGTTGCATGTGTGGGTGTGTGGGAGTGTGTGTAGGGATGTGTGTGTGAGAGTGTATTTGTGTGTGGATGAGTGTATGTGTGGGTATGCAGGTATAAGTCTCTGTGTGTGTGTATGGGTGTGTATGTGCGTGGGTGTGTGTGCGAATGTATGTGTGTGTGGGAATGTATGTGTGTGGGTGTGCATGTGTGTGTATGTGAGTGCATGTATGTGTTTGTGTATGTGTGGGAGTGGGTGTGTATGTGTGAGTGAGTATATGTGTATGTATGTGTGGATGTGTGCATGTATGTATGCATGGGGGTGCACATGTGTGTGTGGGGATGGATATGTATATGCAGGTGTGTGTGCATGTGGGTGTGTGTGTATGTGGGTGAAGGGACGGGGAGGGTCGCGGGGAGGAATGAGGAGGGCCTGCGGGGGCTGAGGGGGAGGTGTGAGTGGTGGGCCGTGGGGGACTAGGCGGGGGGACTAGGGGGGGGGCTGCGGGTGGCGGAAGGAGAGGAGGGCGGGGGCCGAGTTATGGCGGAGGGGGTGGGGCGGGGCTAGGCGGAGGGGGCGGGTAGTTAGGTGGGGGGGGGGCTGCAGGTGGCGGAAGGAGAGGAGGGCGGGGGCGGAGCTAAGCGGAGGGGGTGGGGCGGAGCTAGGCGGAGGGGGTGGGGCGGGGCTAGGCGGTGGGGGGCGGGTAGTTAGGTGGGGGGGGGCTGCGGGTGGCGGAAGGAGAGGAGGGCGGGGGCGGAGCTAAGCGGAGGGGGTGGGGCGGAGCTAGGCGGAGGGGGTGGGGTGGGGCTAGGCGGAGGGGGGCGGGTAGTTAGGTGGGCGGGCTGCGGGTGGCGGAAGGAGAGGGGGGCGGGGGCGGAGCTAAGCGGAGGGGGTGGGGCAGAGCTAGGCGGAGGGGGCGGGGCGGAGCTAGGCGGAGGGGGTGGGGTGGAGCTAGGCGGAGGGGGTGGGGCGGGGCTAGGCGGAGGGGGGCGGGTAGTTAGGTGGGGGGGCTGCGGGTGGCGGAAGGAGAGGAGGGCGGGGGCGGAGCTAAGCGGAGAGGGTGGGGCAGAGCTAGGCCGAGGGGGGCGGGTAGTTAGGTGGGGGGGGCTGCGGGTGGCGGAAGGAGCGGGGAGAGAGAGAGAGAGAGAGAGAGAGAGAGAGAGAGAGAGAGAGAGAGAGAGAGAGAGAGAGAGAGAGAGAGAGAGAGAGAGAGAGAGAGAGAGAGAGAGAGAGAGAGAGAGAGAGAGAGAGAAGAGAGAGAGAGAGAGAGAGAGAGAGAGAGAGAGAGAGAGAGAGAGGTAGGTTGAAAGAGAGAGGGAAATAGAGAGAGAGTGAGAGAAGAAAGAGAGAGAGAGGAAGAGAGAGAGGGAGAGAGAGAGAAAGAGAGGGAGAAAGAGAGAGATAGGCCGAAAGAGAGAGGGAGATAGAGAGAGAGTGAGAGAAGAAAGAAAGAGAGAGGGGCCGAGAGAGAGAGGGAAAGATAGCGAGAGGGGGAGAGAAAGAGGGAGAGAGAGAAAAAGAGAGAGAAAGAGAGAGAGTGAGAAAAAGAGAGAGAAAGGGGAAAGAGAGAAGGGGATAGAGAGATAGGTATCAAAACAAAAGAAAAGATGAAAGCAACGACTGCTCAGAACTCAGATATGTCCATGTAATGATAAGGACTATTCCCTTAAGCTTCATCCCAAGGCATCTGAGAGTTTCCGACCTCTACACTCACAAAACACGGATTAGACATATCAGGTTGTCCGAAGGTGGTACAAACTGACGTAAGGTCTATTACACATCCACTAACGACAATAAAATATTTCAAAATTACGTGAAACCCCTTAAGGCAGCGGAGGCTCGCGAGGGTCCTCCATAATTTTTAGATATCTCTTCTATCTACATTAGGACTGCAGGAAGGAAGGTGTCTGAAGTGAACATTGCAATAGAACAGGAAAGGACGGTCCTATCAAAGAAATTCAATGAGAAATAAGTGAGGTTCTTTTTTTTTATTTTTTCTTAATAAAAGGAAGTTCGGCTTTAGCCTATTCTCCCCGACTTTAATTAAAAAACAAGAAAAGTTACAAGTGAATGGAACTAGTGCCCATGGGACCCCCTATATCACATAATGCAGGGGAGGATTACGGCAAGCTAGAGGGCATAAATGAGGCGGAGGAATCTATCATCTCCCTCATGTGGGATCCATTTGGGTTTCAACTTGTTGTTTTTGAGGAGATGAATAGAGTGACATCTAAACGGTGGAGATCTCTTACCTCCAGAGATTCTTTTACCTACAAGAAACATGGATTTCTCAATCAACCATTCCTTCGGAGTTTGGCCATAATTGACAGCACATCGTTCCCTCCAAATCTTCCAAAGAGTCTCACCTCTGATGGGATTCCACAGTCTCGATGAGCAGCCAACCACCTCACCCAGCAACACCTGTTGCCAATTGATTTGGTTGGTGAGTCTCAATATCCGTGTCACATAATGCCAGATAACATGGGACTTGGTGCAATCAAAGAACAAATGAATTAAATCTTTGATGCATTGATGGCAATGCTTCCACCATGGCGGCTCACCACAGATTTTGTTAGCCCTTGCATTGGACCAGATACCTTTATGCAAGATCTGCCACATGAGAATGGAGTTATTTATCTCAATTAGGGGGTGCCAAATAGACATGAACTTTAGTTCCCATCGAAGTTTGGTCCAAGAAAGGCACCATCTCTTGTTAAGAGTGTGATGAACATCTAAGTTCTATTTGAAGTTGGGGATTCTGGATAGTTTCTTACCATTCCTCCATTTGAGGCCCTCTAGGCAAGGAAGATCCTAACCGTAGAGAAGGCGGGTAGTTGAGCGGTCCCATGCTAAACACCTGCCTTGAAGAAGAGTCCATTCCTCTAGGGTAACTCTATGTTTCGGCTCCAAGTCTTTGAACCTAATCCACTGGCTGGTCTCTTGTTTCCAGAGTTGTTTCCAGTGTTTGAACCCCTTGTTCCATAGACGCTTTGCAGTTCGAAGGTTCCAAGACTCCACCCCCTAATGATGGTGATCCGGAACCAGATAGAGTCATTTTGTCTTATCCCAGCCCCCACTTCCACTCATCACTGATTCTGATGAATTGTTTGGCCTTGTTCCAACTCTTCCATAAAGAACACACAAGGCTAGAGCCTTTAGGGCACACCGGGTGGGGGGAGAACAAAAGCATGGGAAGCCTTATGTCCTTCTAACCAGGATGACCAACTAAGGTAAGGTTCCATGTTTCTGAAGATCAATTTAGCCCAAGAGGACTCACTATTGCTCCAAGCTTTGATAAGCCACTTTGTCGCCAACTTGTAAGCCAGCCCAACGATAACCAAAATTCCCAAGCCCCCTGAGTCTTTCGGGCTAATGCAAGTTTCTCATTTGATTTTGGGAATCCTCCTCCTATTGGGGTCCTGAGTCCAAAGGAAGTTTATGCAGATTCTTTCCACTTTGGCCGTGTCTTTCTCCTTAGGTCTCCAACACTAGATAAAGTAAATAGTTGTAGACGGCATAAATGTGTTAACAACCATAGCATGCCTTGCCAAGTTGACTTGCATACCTTTCCAATGATTTAGTTTGCTATCCACCTTGGATAGCACCCAGTTCCATAATTGGTCCATTAAGATATCGAATCCCATCAGAATGCTGAAGAAACAAAAGACTTGACCTCTACGAATAACTTGACACCCCTGATCTAACAACAATTGGGGAGTAGGTCCGTTGATTGCTCTAAAAGAAGTTTTAGCGTGGTTAATTTTTGAACCTGATGCCACACAAAAGGTGTTGAGGCACCTCTAAAACACCTCAATGCTCTTTATATCATTATGCACAAAGGCATTCATGTCATCAGCAAAGAGTCGCGCAATCATTAGGCCGTGATCATAAGTGAGGTGTTTACTTGTGAAAAGCGGTCCTAAAGTACACGTAATTGATGTACCAAAAGTACCTCACTTGTTGGGAAAAGTGTGGCTTCTACGCTGATATGGTGACCATAAACTCAGAGAGATGACGAGTGGGAGAGAGAGAAACAAAGAGATAATTGTGGATAATAGCTGCTCTACATCGCCGCGGAAGTGAAGCATACTTTGATTATAGTTGTTTTTTTGTTTTTACATAAAATGAAAAGCACACGATGCCACATCATCAAATCTCCCCCTCAAGCTCAGAATGAGCTTGAGTACAAAATGAAAAGAATACATATCTCCATACAAGATGAAATAACATGAAATGAAATCTAAATACAAACTAAAGCTCTCTAACTCCTAAAGTTTATCTGAAGTAGATGAACTTTTCTTTGGGAAGAGCTTTGGTGAAGATATCCGCCACTTATTCTCTAGTGCTGATTTGAATCATTTCCACTTCTCCTTCGATGACCTACTCACAAAAAAAGTGATAATGAACTTTGATATGGTTCGATCTTGCATGATAAACTGGATTATTTGATAGCATTATGCTACTCACATTGTCACAATAGATAAATACCTTTTCATCGATGTAGACTCCCATGTCTTCAAGTAGGTACTTAATTCATGTTGCTTTACAAATGGCTTGTGTAAAGCCTCTATATTCAGCTTTGGTACTTGACAAAGCGATAGTTGGTTGCTTCCGACTACTCCAATAAATGATTGCACTTCCAAGCGAAGATGAAAATCCACTCGTTGACCTTCCATCCATGACATTTCCTACCCAACCTGCATCCACATATGCATATATACATGGCTAAAATTTTCTTTCATAAGAGAACCCAAAATTACATGTTCCTTTCACATATCGCAATATGTGTCACACAGCATCCAAGTGCACTTTACATGATTTATGCATAAAGTGAATCACCAAACCAACTGCAAAACTCAAATCGTGTCTTCTCTTTGTTACATAAATCGAACTTCCAACCTTCTTCCCAGGCAAGCTACACATTTTTGATGGGAGCTCGCATTTTACCATTCACTTCTTGAAAGAAACCTAACGTCTCAAATAGCGAAGACAAGAGAAGGGATAGGATATAACTACAATGCAGTTGAACGTTCCACTTGTCATGAAACATTACATGAGCTACAGGAGAGACAAAACCTCTCAATAGGAAGAGATGAATTTCATTAACATGTAAGCTAATAATGTTCGATAGAGGGCTGCACCCAAATCTAGAGCCTAGAATCAAGGGAATGCTGATGCACAATGGACATGGGGAGCTGATAACCCTAGCCTCTTCTAACTCAGACCCACAGAAGATAACTGTTTACTAGGAAGACAATTGATTGAACAATGCAGCTCGATCAGCTACCATTGCTTGCGATAGTCATCGGTCTTCGCCATTGTTCGGGACAGTCATCGGCCTCCGCCATCGCCATCATTCTCAACACGTTTTGGTGCATAGAATCTTCCATATCATTCTCTATCACAACCATGTCTTTGGGTGCGTACCATGATGAGCCACAAACAAGTCGTAGATATTTTGACCATGAAGAGAGTCAAGACTATGGTTCAAAAGAAAATTGTTTACTTGACACGAGATATGACTCCCAAGAAAGAAAGTCCTGTGCTAATCGAACCAATGAAGAAGCACAAAGGCCCAGAAATCGATTAAGTTATTCTATTAAGTCTTGAGCTCTTCATTGATTCATAAGTGACTTTCCACATCAAAAGTATTGAACCGAACGGACATAGATTCGCACCACGACGTCGTGTTGTGACAAGCTTCCATTCGTGGCGCAACAAATTGGGGACGTTTCTGAAAAATTATCGATGTAGTCTATGCTTGGAAATTCGAAGGCAAAATCTTGAGATTCATTGCACGTTGCCTCATTAAACGAAGTTGGAAGGGACATAATGGGCACCACATGTCATGACAGGAACTCTGGCGCTCCTTTCAGTTGGAAATCGGAGTTCATGATAACATTGCTTTCAACTTTTTTTGCTATTTAATTAGAATTGAGTTTTTTTGTTTTTTTTTTTTCGAGACAACAGGAAAAGAGAGTAAATTTAATAGTAAAAGTAGAAAGTGCACAGGGAAGCAGAGATCCCATCAGGCAGCAGTTACAAGTTGAAGACCATGATAAATCTATCACTGGAATAACAATCCAGAAGAGATTCCCTCCACTTACAGGGAGGAAGGGACTTAGTAATAGCACTTTGATCCTGAGGGCCCTGTTTGATAGACAGCAGACTCTGCATTCCAGAGAGATACAAAGTTTTTCTAAGGGAAAACATATAGTTCTTTTTACCATTCTTGAAGAGGGCTTGGTTCCTACTAATCCAAATGTGCCAAAGGATGTGTCCCCTCCACAAATGCCAGAGCACAAGATCTAATTTATTACAGCAACCGAGAATGATCTCTTTAAACCCAAGTTGAGGAAGCTTTTTAATAGCTAGGATAGGGTCCAGCACTTTCCAAAACTGTTTAGCATGCCAACAATTACAAAAGAGATGGGTTAAATCCTCTTCCCTGCTGCACAGAGCACAGTTACTATTATTTATATTTGCTCTCTTAGCCCTGTTGCAAGTCCACAAGCCATTGTGAAGAATCAGCCATTCCAAGTAGGAATGCTTGATATTATAGGGGAAAGCCCATATGACTTTGAACCTGTATCTCCATTGATTGGCAGACCAATTACACCCCCATCTGTAGTTAAGCTTGTTAGTAATACTGAGAACAGAGCCTTTGTTGAGCTTGAAGCTTGTCCATATATCTTTGACTACTTCAGTGAAATGAAGGTTGAGAATCCTACACTCTTCAAGCTTTTTCTTCAAGAGATTCTTCCTTTCCAGAAGTATCTGCAGACACCCAGGACAAAATTGGGTCAGAGACAGGATATAATCCTGAGTTAAAAAACCAGGCCCAGTTTTTGACACCAAGCTTAAAACATTTGTGTTCTCTAATCTCAAGATCTTTGTTATTCCACAAAGCAATCCAGCCCAACCAAGGAGATTCCTGAAGGAAAAAATTAAGGTTAGTTGAAAACTTAGAATTAGGAGAAAAAGAGAATTTAGCTTTCATCCAAACGGACCAAAACCTGCAAGAGAGGCTACTGCCTACAAGAACAAAGGGGGTAGGGGAAATAACAATATCCCAAAGATGATTATTAGTCCAGGCCTTGTAGTTTTTGACATGAAACTTTTGAGTATTTCTTTTAAGCAGACAAGCCCAAATGTCACTAGAGCTTAAGGCTCTGTACACCCATTTAGAGGCCAGGTTCTCAGCCATTTACATAGGGCAGATAATGCCCAGACCACCTTCATGTTTAGGCAGACAACAAATCTTCCAAGCCACTTTAGGAATTTTGTGAATTTGGTCATTGCCTCCCCATAAGAATCTTCTAGCCAGAGTGATTACCTGATTTAATTGTTTCTTGGAGGGACTCCAACAAGCGAGGAAGTACACAATGGAAGGGAGGAGATAGTGCTTCAAGACAAAACATCTGTGAGAGAGGGAGGCATAAACATTATACCACCTGAGCAATTTTACCTTGAATTTTTGAAGCACCCAGTCCCATCTTTGCTGCATAGAGACATTAAAACCCATGGGAATACCCAAAAGCCTAAAAATCATACGATCCTGCAAAATGCTACAACCAGTGTCAATAATACAATTGGGGGTGATATGATTAGAGGACCAGAAACCAGTTTTGGAATGATTCATATGAGAACCACTGGCAAGACAAAAGGTTTTTAAACAGGTCAGGAAATTTTCAGCAAACTGAGGATGAGCAAGAGAACACATATTAGTGTCATCAGCAAACATTTGAAGCCCAAGTTGATGATTAGAGTTGGGGATGGGTATACCTTTGATTTTCCCATTAATCATTTCATTGTTCACAAGCCAGCCAAGGGCATCACTAGAAATGGCAAACAGAAGGGGGGCGAGGGGACAGCCCTGCTTAATGGATCTAGCAATCTTAAAAGGGGGGGAAAGATGACCATTAAAGGAAACTCTGGACCAAGTATTTCCAAAGAGGGTACTAACATATTTGATAAACTTTTTACCCAAGCCAATATCATGAAGAGATTGGAGGATAAAGTCCCATTCTATTCTGTCATAAGCCTTTTCAAAGTCAACCTTGAAGAAATAGTAGTCAAGCTCAGCTTCGTTAGCAAAGTCAAAACCTTCCCACAGAGAAATAATGGCATCCAAAATGTATCTGCCCTTAATAAAACCTTTCTGCATGGGGAGAATGATAGAGTTCATGATAGGGCTAAGCCTTCTAGCAAGGGCAGAGGCAAAAATTTTATAGACAGAATTGAGACAAGTAATGGGTCTCCAAGTATTGAGATCTTCCTTAGGGCCCCTTTTGTGGATGAGTCTAATAACTCCCATATTCATGGCAGTAGACAAGGATCCTTTCCTAGTGGCCTCTTTCCAAATCTCCAGAAGGTAGGGAGTGATGAAGTCTTTTAGCTCTTTGAAAAGTTCATTAGGAATACCATCAATACCAGGAGACTTACAAGATTTCATTTTATCAATGGCTTCTTTAACCTCACCAGCAGAGAGGGGCAAGTCCAGAAGAGCAGCCAGACCATGAGGGAGAGTTTTCACCCTGACAGAAGCTATATGGGCCGTGGCTCTCTAGATATCTTCCCCCCTCTTGGGAGGACTAGAGAAGACATTCTTAAAGAAACAAGCAGTTTCATGTAAGCACTCTTCCATGTTCACAGCAATGTCCCCATTACTTTTAACAATAAGGGGAATGAAATCCTTATTTTTCTTTTGTTTGAGCATCTCATACATATAAGTGTTAGGTCTGTCAATGTTCCTCTCCCAGAACCTTCTGGAGTTGGAAAGGGACCAGCTAGCATCCAGGTATTCCTCACATCTTAGCTTGTGCTGTAAGTCAATGAATTCCTTACAGGGGTTATTAGAATCATACACCTTGAGAGCTTCAAGGATTTTCTCTTTCCTGAGAGTTCTCGCCTTGGTCACTTTAACTTTATAGAAGTTAAAGATTTTCTGGATATCCTTAACAGAATTATCCCAACTTTTGTAGGCAGGGGTGTTCAGGGAAAAGTGCCACGAAATGGCCAACTTAATTTGGTTCATGAGCGACGGAATCTTAAGTAATCTAGAATCAAGGTGGGGCCATCCTGCTCTAAAGGGCATGTGATTTCTCTTAAAGCACATACAAAGGGGAACATGATCAGACAGCAACATAGAGTGATCAGTATTAGCACTTATTTCCCAAAAGTTTTTACTATACAAAGAATTAACATAGCATCTATCAAGTCTGGCACCAAGAGCATTAGAATTAGACTGTTTATTATGCCAAGTGATGCCTGTGTGTTCAGAGTGATCAATCAAGTCGTGATAATGACAAAGAGAGTACCAAGTAGACTTTTCAGAGCCATAAATGCTATCACCCTTCTTGTTTAGCCTATCATTAATGTTGGTAACCATATTAAAGTCACCTATAATGCAGATATTACCTTGCAAAATTTTTAATTCATCCCAGCAAGCACTTCTCGTACTCCTGCAATTAGAGGCATAAAGACTGACAATACAAACATCCATCGGGACATCAAAAGAAACAGCTACCCATTGTAAAGAAGGGCTTTTATAAACTCTTTTAATGAGATGACAAATTTTCGGGTTAACCCCTATGGAAGCACCACCTTTACCCTGGTTATGCTCAGTGAAACACCAGTTGAAGTGACTATCAATGATTTTCAGCTGGTGGACTAATTTATTACCACCAATCTTAAGCTCCTAAAGACAGACCACATCAGGGGGCTTAGAAAGATTTTTTTTCCAATTGCAAATGACTTTAGCTCTAACAGGATCAGTCAATCCTTTGCTATTAAAAGAAACAATGTTCAGAGAATCCATAAAAATAACAGAAAGAAAGAAAAAGCCAAAGGATCTTAGCATTTAGACGTTTTACTAGGTTGAAGATTAGAGTTAGAAGTTCTAATCCCATCCTTCCTCTTAGCTTTACCTTGGATTTTAACAACTATGTCGTTAACTTTACTTTGAGCAGCAGGGAGTTCAAAGTCCACCGGAACATCGTTAGACATTTGAGTCATGATTTCATCGTCAGCTTTATTTATCTCATCCATTAACACATCTTCATCAAGATCTGAATACCCGATATTATGAGACTTTTTTCTCCCTACCACCTTCCATTCATTAGCATTGCTAGGGTCTTCAAGACCTTGTTTACCTTTTGTTTCCAACGCATTACCTTCTGAGGGGTGATTACCTGGAAGATTTTCTTTGTTCGAATCATCTGGAAGACTTTCCTTGTTTGATTCATCTACATCCAAGTACGAGGGATTAGTAGCTTCTAGAAGAACACTCAGTATGAAAGGATTAGATAATTTCCCTGATTTTTTCCTCGGAACTTTAGGGTTGGGCTTTTTGTTATTTGAAGCGGTTTGCCCATTTGCATTGGTCTTATTGATAGGACCACCTTGAACATCTGTCACAGGTGCCGCTGGAACATTAGTAGAGCCCGAGGGGGTGTTGTTAAGCATAGGGCAATCCTTGATGAGGTGTCCCTGTTTAAAGCACTTAAAACAAGCATTAGGAAGATTCCTATATAGGATTTGTTGTTCATGGAGAAAAAAGCCGTCAGAATCCTTGATCCGAATACTCTGTTTAATAGGTTTTGACATGTCTATTTCTATCATTAACTGAGGGTCCCATTTGGGGTTTATCCCTCCAGACCTGGATTTCTGACCAAGAACTTTACCAAGCATAACTCCTAGTTTATTAAGCCAGGGATAGAAATCAACTGGAAGATCAGGAAAATCCACCCAAATGGGGAGTTTAGTAGGCTAGGGTCCTTTAGGATTGAATCCCACATGCCATCTAAAGAAGGAAATAGGGATATTCTTGATAAGCCATTGACCTTCAGAAATAACTTTAAAAGCACTGGTAGAGTCATAAAAAAAAAACAGATAATAGTTATTAGGCAGATATTGAACTTGTTTGACAAAAAGACCCCTAGGCTCCCAATTAATTTTCATCCAGTTCCTAAGGATTTCCTGGGCAGGTCTCGGTCGGTGGCAGAGACCAATAACCACTTTCTCTGTAAGCTGAGAATGCCAGTTAGATAGGGAGTTCCTGTCAATAATGAACTCCTCCTTATCCACAAAATCCTTTTTATCTATGTTAAGGAAGTGAGGAGATTCATCAACAGGACTCTTACCTTTTTCCATGGCCATATGAGGGCGAGGGGAGAGAAGCATACCTAATTCATCAACAGGACTCTTACCTTTTTCCATGGCCGTATGAGGGCGAGGGGAGAGAAGCATACCTGAATCAGTGTCACAAGCGATGTCGACCTGAGAATGGAGTTGCAGCGCGCGTTCTGGTGAACGAGTAACGTCAGCGAATGAACGAGCAGGCGATCCTTGGATAACGACGTCATGGAGTGACATAGTGACCCCTGCGAGGGGAGGGAAGGAGAGGGGAGCCCCCCCACAGCGACCCCTAGACACCGGGCCAGACAGACAAACAGCAGAAGAATAGCCCCCAGCGGGGAGGCCACTCGACCCCCAGACACCTGGCCAGACAGACAAACAGCAGAAGAAGAGCCCCCGGCGGGGAGGCCACTCGAGCGAACCCTAGAGCATGCACGCCATTAACTCGCCACTCGCCCACTCCTTCGTGATCGTCTCTTCTTAGAATTGAGTTTTCATATTTATGAATCACATGGAAGATCATTGTGAACCAAACATCTATCAAAAAGTAGAAGGCTACATCCACTGGAAGAAAATAATGTACAGAGACGTTCTTTCCATCCATAGCCACAATACTTGGACTGTGGACCCAGATCCTCTTGCCCGCCCACTCTATTCCCTTGAAAATACCCACTCTAATCTATATATGATTTCTTTCATTTCAGATGCTACTCATTATTCGAGTCTCACAGGGCAAATGCATGAACGATCAAATGTTTCATGGCAAAGAATCAGATGCAATGAGAGCTGGTGAGTTGAGCGCAAGAAGGCTACACTGTGCGACATTGACAACGGGCTTGAAAGAATTGGGAATAACGGTTCTCAGTTATCAGTTGAAGCTTGACTATGTTGCCGACATCCACATATCCATGTGTACGCGTAGGGCATTACTAAGGACATCAAGTTCCGTATAATTTCTTAAAAGTAAGTGCATCGTACATGAGACCACCTGTATCTCACAAAACACGGATTCGACATATCATGTTGTCCGAAGGTTTATTACATGTCCACCGGCGATAAAAACATATGTCAAGATTATGTGAAACCTGTTGGGGCAGTATACTCTTTCGAAAAGTAGTGGGCATAGTAGATGAGACCTCCTGTATCTTATAAAACACTGATTGGTAGTGGTACAAACTGATGTAAGGTCTATTACAAGCACTGTCCACGTCCTGTAGGACAGTTGGTTGAGCTTTGGCCTCTTGAGGCGGAGGTCCAGGGTTCAAGTCTCAGGCTGGACACATTATGGCTTAGGCCAGTTAAACGCAGTTGTAATCATGTCTCCTTCAGTTGTAACTTTGTCTAACTCCTGCTTTGTGGGATACGGGGGCTCCCGCGGGTGCTATGTACATTCACTTGTACAATTGCAATTTCAAAGTTAAAATCCGGAAGAGTAGGCTTCGGCTGAACCTCTATTAAAAAAAAAAGGTCTATTACAAGCCCACCGGCGATAGAAAAAGATCTCAAAACTATGTGACACTACTTGACGCAGAGGCGAGGTTACTGTACATTTTTAGATATTTCTTGTATCCACATTAGAACTGCAGGCAGCTGTCTAAAGAGGACGTAGATAAGGACCGTCTTGTCATAGAAATTTAATGCGAAATAAGTGAGGTATCTAGTTGTGAAAAGCGGTGCTAAAGTACATGCAATTGATGTACCGACGCTAGCTCAGTTGTTGGGAAAAGAGTAAACGGACATTGGGAAAACAATCAAAGACAAAAGACTGGACATTTCATATACCAGTTGTATGATATAATCTGAAGGTCTTCCGCATAATATAATATGAAATATGTGACATGAACATGTACTTGTCGTGCAATGAAGGTCTTCCAAAAGCGTGTGCCAGACATTATTTAATCAAGTCCCACATTCCCCTTTTTTTATGAGAGGAAACAGTAGAAGAAGTTTTAGTTCATATACAATGGTAATCGTGATGTTGAGCTCTATACTTAGAACTTTGATAATGTTCTCCAACTGATTAGTTTGCCCATTAATTTCCTCTTTTCATCGTTGAGGAACGCAAAATGGTCCACATAAATGGTGATGCGAGATGAAATGGTCCATACAGAGGGAATTCTAGCTTAAAAGGTCCAACTGAGTCTGCACCAATTGTAATTTTTGCATCTCCCTTGAGTACGTCAATATGGAGGATTGCTTTTGTCACATGTAAAGTTGACATGTTCTACAAGGCTTTGTGTGCATAATGTTTACTGTCACAATCTTCTTTATCAATTGATTGGAGAGGATTTCATTATGGGCCTAAAATGTTACCTTCATCTATTGTTGAAAACAAAGAGTGCTCCATTCAGGGCACTTTTGGTAGCCTTGAGAAGGCATTACATGTAGAGGTTTTATTTCTTTTCATCTGGGGTACAGCAATCTATTCAAAAAGGTTTGTGTTAGCATTCTCGATCGTCCATTGAGGTACTGGATGGTGTGGAACTACTGAACGTTGATGCCATTCCTAGCCCCTAGTCTGGTGTCTTTAACGATTACCATATCTATTTTCTTTGCCATGGTGGAATTTGGGGGTGTCAACATATGCCCAAATTTGAATCAAATCACTCTTATTCTCTTAACAAATAATAATTGTAATTGAGTCTATTTATCATAAGATTCAAACTAAAAATCTTGAGATGTAAGAATATATAAGTTGTCTGGTAAACCATTAGAGGGCATCCGCTTGAAAACCGTACGTTCTAGGTCTTACCTCCTCCTTTTGCTCCCTAATAGCTGTTCAAACGCTCAAATGATCAATATCCCATAGATACTAGACAGAAACAATTTCTCTTCAATGCAAGGAGATGTTTCACTTTTTGTTTTTGACTTGAAAATGAATTTTTCTAAATAAAAAATAAATTAAATAGAAACCGTTCTAATTATGGTTCTAAACAACTGAAAGTTCATATGACTTAAGTAGAGCTTCAATCGCTACAGTAGGGGAGTCACTGAAAAAGTCTAATTAAACTTCACGATCCACAGTGGCATCGCTCTGCAGTGGGCTGCCAACGATGCGACTATGAAATCTTGCCTTAAAGAAGAATCTTCACACGCCACCTAATAGATTTAATTGAAATGAAGCATCTCTCTCTCAGACCCCCTCGCTCTCTCTATCTCTCTTTTTCTCTCTCTCCCTCTTGTGTTTGCGCATGAGTATTGCATGCACAAAAAAACACACACACACACACATCCAAAGTTTCTGCACAAGTCACGTCATGAGTGTATTAATATGTTTGATATCACATAGCATATACACAATAAAATCCTATTCTCAAAGAAATAAAGATAATGAAAATGAAAGTAAACTCATCCCTTACTGTACTCGAAGCTATTCCAAACATCAATGGTTGTTGAACACATGTGCACTGTACGATTTCGCCACAGAATACATGAATTTCACACGCACGCACGCTACTCTTTCATGCCGTCCTTCCATCATGCTAACGTTGGATTCACTTGGAATTCCTTGATTCCCTAATTACACGCAGCAATATTTGCTCTCCATTACAAGAAGAAGCCATGGGAGCATTGTGACATCCCCTTTTTTATCTATATATCTTAAGCCATTGCAGAGGGAAATTTCATCAGATCTCGTTGCAGTTCAAGCATAGCCATCCTTTCCTTCTCTCTCATTGCGTAAACCACCATAATTGAAAATTTGAATCAATACCTCCTCCGTCGGAGAATATTTTTACCATGCTATTCCAATCAAAAATCCATTTTTGGTTCGTGACACACCTTGAGGAAAATCTCAATGAACTCTCAGAATCCATGTCTATGTGACAAAGTGAGCCTTCTCTCTTATACAACACTGTAATTCATAAACAAAATACAAAAATGAAAGTGGCTTTCTTTTCCTACCACATGAAAATTCTCTATCCTATTTGTCCATCAAATGTTGAAGTTTGTTTGACGTAACATTGTTGTTAAATACCCTGAATCTCCTCGACCTAATGGTGTCTGACTCTAGCATCCGTTTCACTGACTCCAAGAACTATCCTTTCTAGCGTTCATACTCAAAGCAATCTAGAAATTATGCTACACCTCGGTGTCTACCAATGCATGAATCCTCTTTACCTAATCAAAACAGAACAAATAGAACTTCCCTCATCTCATGCATGCACACGCACATACTATACTCATGCACAACTCACACACTCAATTATATATATATATATACACACACACACTTTATCGTTACCTTTTGTTTTTGTTTTATTTTATTGTTTTATTACTCTTGCTTTTTCGGTAATGGTTTCGCACTTAGGTTTCCATGCACGAAATTACACACATATAAAATGTAAGTGCACACTCACCGTTAAGTGCACACACACAAATATTAGCATATCCATTTGAATATAAGTACAAACACAAACATATATCCCATTAAAAAATACCCTTCCACATACATGTTTAGGCACATTCACATCCATATTCTATGCATATGACCATTCACACATATATGTATAATAATAATATTAACTTCTTATTTTTTTAAATGCAACTACATTGAATGGAGATATAATTCAAAAAATTTCGTATGTTAACCAAGGAGTTCTTCTGGAAACCTCTTTCAATAAATCAATAAAAAGAAAGATAAAAGAGTTAGAAACTCTTTAACAAAACAATGTTTTATTCTCTGCTCAAGTAA
The DNA here is from genome assembly GCA_020310875.1 of Ceratopteris richardii. NCBI lineage: Eukaryota > Viridiplantae > Streptophyta > Polypodiopsida > Polypodiales > Pteridaceae > Ceratopteris > Ceratopteris richardii. The sequence goes on from CM035420.1 coordinate 97,540,222, forward strand.
TGAAGAGAAAATCTCTTAGACATTCACCAGAACTTAACTCCACATCATCCTGAATGGGCCAATCCTAAAACAATGAGAAAAAAAGAAATGTCATTTTTTCTTAATAATCACAAATCTGAATTTAAATCTTTGGTTGATTCATGATTCTTGAATGCATATGACTTTCTTTATCTCGAGTATATGATAATTTTAGATCAAAGTTAAATAATTATAATTTTTGTGCAATGAATACTTGGAATTGAGTTCAAAATGCGTTTTGAAACTTGGATAGGCTTTCAACTAATAATAAGGCCTATCCACTCTTTGAAATTCAATCATCATTGCATATAAATATTTTCATGCAATGTGCTTACATAAAAATCAAAGAGATTATTCTAATTACACTCGTGCATAAGTCTTCCATATAATGCCCATAGTGAATATATGATTTGACAATGATTTTGAGACCACTTTTAAATTGTTTATGTCTTTTCTTCATTCAGCATCTTGATTTCATTTCATTTCATATGTCTTTTCTTCAATAGAAACCCTTTATGTATTGGATCAGAATCTGGTAAGCTCTACTTTTTTAAATAGAAATAAAGTATTTCCATTTGTCAATTTTATAAATTTTCATTTTGTTTTTGTATTTAGAGGAAAGGCTTAATCCCTATTCCAAGCAAAGGATCTAGTGGAATTCATAGGCAGGATATAGGATCTCTATCCCACATGCTTATCATGCATAAACATACCCCTATATATACAAAATGAGTCAATCTTCCTACTTGAGCTTCAAATTCTAATTGTTCTAACGTTTCTTTATCTGATTTGTAATGTTTTCAACTAAAATTACTAGCAAATTTATTCCTACTCAAGTCAAATAATTTTCACCTATAAATTTATATCATCATTAGCTAGTTTTAAATTTTGGAAAATAGGAAATATAAATGCAAATATGTAGTGCTATGAAAATAAATATGTACAAATAGAGGAGAATAGAAAGTATTCATTTTGATTCTTCTTTGATCATATCTTTATCAAATTTCTAATTATTTTTGTCTCTTTTCTTGAACAATTTTAGTCTCTTTCTTGCAATCAAAGATTTTAACGGAGTTTTCCATCTAATTTAGGCAAAGCATATGTCCCATTTTCATGTCACTTTATAACAACATAAGGTCCAAATAATGGATGTGTTAAATTCATTCTTGCATCATATTTGGAATCGAATGCACTATCATAGATCAAAACGCAATCATCTTTACGAATTTATTTTGTCCTTAGTCTATGTGATTTATCAAAGTACCATTTATTTTTCAATCTTGATTCATTCAATTGTATTACTATATCACAAAGTTTTCCATTCTCTTTCTCAAGTTGTTTTTATCCAAAAGCTAGTAGTTAATGGATTGACAAATTATCATTCCGGGGGTAGAGTAGACCATATCATAATTTGTGTATGAATAGGAAAAACAGGTTTTTGATAATACCTTAGTTCAAGAGGCATGTATTCTGTCTCCGTAGTGCAAGTCATTCTATCAGCTCTATATCAAATGGTTAATCTTTTTTCCATTGTTTTATGTCGCCATTATCATCTTTTCTTTCACAATTGTTGAATACCTATTTCCATTTTCTCATTAGCCTCAAGATCATAAAAAATCTGAGTCACAAGTGTATTTCATGATGTGCTAAGAAATACCTAGCCTCATGCGCATCTAATTCTCCACTATAAGCCATAACTTTTTCAATAGATTTGAATTGTGAAATTACATCTTCAAGCAAGAACTTCTATAAGTTATATGTCATTTTAACTTGTAGTTCTCATTCTTATACATGATTCATAAGTTCTTCTCTTGCAAGAACTATTTATCTCATCTTGTCTATACCTTTAGGCATGGTCACAAGGTCAACTACCCACTTGTAGTAAATATGAGGACAAGTAGAATGCACAGGATCTAGATGTTTCATAGATGAATGCACCTGATATGTAGTTCAAGTATTTACATAATCCCTTACATTGACATACATCTCCAGCCATCAATATTTCTCTCTAATCTTTTCATATGTAGCCATGAACCCTTTATTTTTGACCCATAATGTATTGTGTAAATCCCTTATACCTTACACTTGGAGTTTCTTTTTCCTAGTACCATTTGTGGAGTTTTATTATTTCCCCTAGCATGTCTCCAAATAAATCCATCTTTTAAGAAAATGTTATAATCTTGTTTTCTAATGTCTTTGAATCTATTTTTCCATGATGTAGGAGATTTTTCTAGAGTACCCAAATCTATATAACGAGGGCCTCTCCCCCCGTTTGTACTTGGTTAGAAGCTTGAGGAGCCTACTCCATGCTCTTAGCAAGCTCATTCCTAATCCACATGAGTTTACCCATTTCATGGTCTATACATTTTGAGTCTCACACACTCTTTTTTTTGTTAGTACACTCTTCTTTTCATTTTGCTTCCACACGTGCACTCTCTACATGGTATCAGAGCACTAGGTGGAAGTGTTGGTGGCACGTTTGGTGGTGATTTTGGTGGTGGTGGTGCTTCACTTTGCTAGTGTGCTTTCTCCTCATTGAGAGAAGCCTTTTTCCATCAATGTCTTGGGCCTCATTCTGCCCATTTGCCCGCCCTCCCACCCTTTTTCTCATTCTTTTGTTCACCTTTAACCCCATTTTCCCTCCCTGCCACCCATGCTATTGGCATTCTTTGGTGCCATATCTTCAGTTTAGTGGTTCATTTTCAAGCATTGAGCATCCATCTCATGTGTTGTAAAGTGTTTATAAACACTTCCTATGGGATCATATTGTACTCAAGGATAATTTTAAAATATATTTTAGGAAAGATTTACTTTGTATTGTAGGGTTTCCACTCATACTTTCTGGCAGAGTTCCAATCATCAAAGTCCCCATTTTGTAAAACAAAAAGAAAAATTTTATCCTGAAAAAAAGGGTTCTGAGGCTACCAACCCCAAAATTTGACACACTCCTTTGGCACTAAGTGCCCTCCTTTGTAAACTCGAGTAAGATAAAGAGTATTGTGTGTGTACTTCTATCAGTTGGAGGCTAATCTAAGCCCAACCACAAGCTCTTGCCAAGTATCTAAGCCTATTCAAAGGCTACATTCATGTGCAACGGGCTATTCTAAGCCCTCCATCTCATATCAGCTCATCTCGGTGTTTTTTGCAAGTTTAGCGATAATCTAAGCCCCCCCTCCCCACCCCACACTAAGGATTTCTAGTGTGGTGCCAAGCATTTCAATTTCTTCCCAAAGTTTGCGATTATTTTCAGGTCTTTGCTTGGCACACAAGTGTCTTTGAAAGTGTTTTTAAACACTTGGCACTTATTTTTGAAAAGCACAAACTCACAAAATCAAGTTCACTCAAACTTTGTAATGTCCAAGAGTGAGGCTAGCACCTCATCTATGGACAATTTTTTACCGTCCTTCACACCTATCTTCATGCCCAAGGATGAGAGATTAAATGGGAAAAATTATAATCTTTCGAAAGATGTAATGAGAGCATATCAGTACACCAATCTCCTACATGATGTAGTTGACAGATCCAAACCTAAGCCCAATAAGGCTAGCAATGTATACTCATGACATATCTAGAATGTTAAGGATAAAAGGACATTAGGCCAACTTCTACTTGCTTTAGAAGCAGAACTCCATAACCTAACTATTCAACGCAAGATACAACCACCAAAGTCAAAGCTAAGTTTGAGGATTACAAATCCAAGTTAGCACTTTGTGGCCAGAAGATTTCTAGTCATGAGGATATGGCCATTACGCTACTCAACAAACTACCTAGGTCATATGAGAGCTTTTTCATGACTTTATATAATAGAGGTCAAACACCCACTTAGGAAGAAGTTAGTAGACTCTTGCTTCTTCATGAATCTCGGCAATAGACCCAAGCTACCCAAGAAATAGCCATGAAGGCTAAAGCCACCTTCCACAAACATAATGGGCAAAAAGGTGACCAAGATTGGAAGGAGAAAGGAAAAAGGAAGGTCACTTGTAATTTTTGTGGCAAGCCTAGCCACATTGAGAAATATTGCTTCAAGATAAAAAAAACAAAGACAACCCTAAGTCTAATTCAAAGAGCGAACATCATTCTCACTACACAAGTGAACATCTATTTCTCACAACTAAACACAAAGCACTTGTGGTAACCACTCCCAAGACTGAATGGTTTTTTGACAGTTGTGCTTCATCCAACATATGCCATGACAAAGATGATTTCCATGAGTTCGAAGAGTATAAAGGTCAAGTGCATAGAGGAAACAACAAGTGCAATGACATCCAAGGAAGAGGAAAAGTTCAACTCATCAAATCTAAAGGCGAGACCAAGTCACTCAAGGATGTTCTTTATGTACCAAGCCTTTGTAAAAACCTTCTCTTAGTGAAGGCCATCACAAAGTGTAACATGATGGTTCAATTGGATCACAACAAAGTTCAAGTCATTTATCATGAATAAAAAAAATTGATCATCCAAGACTATGAAGACAAGGTTCTCTACAAGCTTTCAAGTTTTATGGACAAAGAATCAAGTCTTAGCTTATGGCATTGCAGATTTTGACATACCTCTTGCTTAGCTCCGATCTCTTCCAATCATCTTGTCAAAGATCTACCCAAGATCACAGAAGTGGAATTGAATTTCCAAGCATGTTCCAAGCACACACTTACCCATTTGCCTAGAGAATCATCCATTTCTACAAATAAACCCTTAGCATTAGTCCATGCAATGTTTGTGGATATATGGAAACACCTTCTCTAAGAGGGTCAATCTACTTATTCCTGATAGTAAATGACTTCACTAGATACACATGGGTTTATTCACTCAAGCATAAAGAAGATGTCCTTTTCAAGTTTAAGGAGTGGATACAAATAGTTCAAGAAGACTTTCCAAGTTCTTTGAAGATCATTCAATTAGCTCAAGAGAGTAGCTTTGTCAACCATAAATTTTGCAAGTACTTGAAGCAACATGGAATCAAGTATCAAGCAATGCACAATACTCAACAAGGTATTGTCTTACAAAAGAGTCGAAGTGGGATCAAGATGGCCAAGGTTATGATTAGTCAAAAGCAACTTCAACTAAAATTTTAGGATGAAGTAGTACTCATAGCAGTACACATTCACAATAGAGGTTTTTCAGATGTCTTGAAGAACAAAACACCATTTGAAGCTTACTTTAAGAAGAAGCCAACTATGAGTTATTTCCACGTCTTTGGTAGTGATGTCTATGTCCAATGCCATGGTGATGATCACCCTAAGCTGTACATTTCCATCGGGTATAGTGAGCGACAAGAGGCATACAAGCTCTACGATCCAAAGAATCACTCAGTTATAGTAACCAAAGATTGCGCCTTTGATGAATACTTGAAGTATTCAACCCTTTTGGATCCTCCCATTTCAGCTTCAGACAGGGATCACTCTCGTAGAGGAGGTACTAGGGTATCCACTTTTAACAAGAGTAGAAAATATGCACTTCCAGTACTTTGCCTACTCAAGGGAGGTCCTCCTTAGGGAAGTATACCCTTTAACCGTTATGTGAGCAGGCATATCACAATAATTGTACAGTAAATGTAGACACTCAAAGAGAAGTTCAATGACAATGGCAATAGTAAAGGACGAAACTACTCCTTAGTTCACACAGATGATTACAATATAGGCAAAAGAAATGCTCAAAAGTTGATGCTCTGAGCTAACATGCCACTCCAGAACCAAACAACATCAATACAAGAGATTCATCCAATCCGTACAAAGAACACAACTAGATGCAGACTGGTACTGATCACTACAAAGTGTGAAGACTTGCTCCAAGGGCAAGAGCACAAAAATACCACTAACGCCAAAAATACCACTAACTCACAATGAATGGCAAAACCAAGCAACTCCCTTCACACTATAGTGCTATTAGCCCTCCACTGGGAAGCCCACGCTCTGTATCCTCACCACAGAGTGACTTCCTATAGTAGGCTTGTAGCCATAGAGTGCAAAGAGAGGACCCCTGTATGTACGTAGGTATATGTGTGTCCCAAATGAACACAAGTCCATTGATTTTATAGGCTCCAATAGGCCAAGAGAGCCTCGTTGATTCCTCACATCCACTGATCATGCGCCCATTGATTGCCCAAAATTGGAGGGGTAGATCAAATATGCCACCAGTTTTGAATTGGATCCTCACAAATAGGCTGTGGTCACGAATGGTTGGCGGCAACAGTCATTTCTCCTCTTGCACTTTTACCACTTACACTTTTGCTTTCACTTTTGCGTGAAATCTGAGATACTCATTATGTGCCACCCGTGATATTGGAATGACCCATTGAGTGTGAGAGATGGTGGGTGGTGCGGATAGAGGGATGGAGGGGTGGTGGGATGGAGGGTTGATTTCAACCCCACCAAACTAAGAGCCCAATGAATTCCTTAATTGGAAGCGTCATCTTCTTCATACTCGAAAAGCACCAATGTATCAATATCAGAAGAACTTTTGCCAAAACATGCTCGATATGAAAGGCATGATCAGGGAGCTAATTTATGTTTTTGGTTATCTTACACCTTTGGTCATCTGACAAGTGAAGAGCCAATTGAATCCTCTTGGGAGAGTCATCTGAACTTTACCCAGCATGGGTGTGTAAAGAGGATGGAAGCGGAGGTGGAGGGGATGGAGGAGGGGGGAAATGGAGGAGGAGCAGATGGAGGGGGAGATGGTGGTGGCGGTGGTGGAGATGGAGGAGGGGGAGAGGGTGGTGGGGGTGGGTGTGGGGGCTGTGGGGGAAAAATGAGGGGATGGAGGGGGAAAAGATGAGGGGGTGGCGGGGGAGGAGATGGAGGAGGTGGAGGGGGAGCTGGAGATGGTGGTGGAGGTGGGTGTGGAGGCTGTGGGGGAAAAGATGAGGGGGTGGTGGGAAAACGATGAGGGGGATGGAGGGGGACGTTGGAGATGGTGGTGGGGATGGGTGTGGGGGTTGTGGGAGAAACGATAAGGGGGTGGAGGTGGTGGTGGAGATGGTGGTGGGGGTGGGTGTGGGGGTTCTCAGGAAAAAGATGAGGGGATGGAGAGGGTGGTGGAGATGTTGGTGGGGGTAGGTGTGCGGGTTGTGGTGGAAAAGATGAGGGGGTGGAGGGTGTGGTGGAGATGGTGGTGGGGGTGGGTGTGGGGGTTGTGGGAAAAAAGATGAGGGGGTGGTGGGCGACCGTGGAGATGGTGGTGGGGGTGGGTGTTGTGGGGGAAACGATGAGGGGGTGGAGGGGTGGTGGCGATGGTGGTGAGCACGGGGTGCAGATGGTGGTGGGGGTGGGTGTGGGGGTTGTGGGGAAAAAGATGAGGGGGTTGGAGGGGGACGGTGGAGATGGTGGTGGGGGTGGGTGTGAGGGTTGTGGGGGAAAAGATGAGGGGGTGGAGGGGTGGTGGAGATGGTGGTGGGGGAGGGTGTGGGTGTTGTGGGGGAAAATATGAGGGGGTGGTGGGGGTGGGGTGGAGATGGTGGTGGGGGTGGGTGTGGGGGTTGTGGGGAAAGCGATGAGGGGGATGGAGGGGGACGGTGGAGATGGTGGTGGGGGTGGGTGTGGGGGAGACGATGAGGGGGTGGTGGAGATGGTGGTGGGGGTGGGGGGGGGGTTGTGGGGAAAAAGATGAGCGGGATGGAGGGGGACGGTGGAGATGGTGGTGGGGGTGGGTGTGGGGGTTGTGGTGGAAAAGATGACGGGGTGGAGCAGGTGGTGGAGATGGTGGTGGGGGTGGGTGTGGGGGTTGTGGGGAAAAAGTTGAGGCGGATGGAGGGGGAGGGGAGAGATGGTGGTGGGGGTGGGTGTGGGGGTTGTGGGGGAAAAGATGAGGGGTGGTTGAGATGGTGGTGGGGGTCGGTGTGGGCGTTGTGGGGGAAACGATGAGGGGGATGGAGGGGGACGTTGGAGATGGTGGTGGGGGTGGGTGTGGGTGTTGCGGGGGAAAAGATGAGGGGGTGGTGGAGATGGTGGTGGGGGTGGGGTGGAGATGGTGGTGGGGCTGGGTGTGGGGGTTGTGGGGAAAAATATCAGGGGGATGGAGGGGGACGGCTGAGATGGTGGTGGGGGTGGGTGTGGGGGTTGTGGGGGAAAAGATGATGGGGTGGTGGGGAACGGTGGAGATGGTGGTGGGAGTGGGTGTGGGTGTGGTGGGGGAAAAGATGAGGGGGTGGAGGGGGTGATGGAGATGATGGTGGGGGTGGGGTTGAGATGGTGGTGGGGTGGGTGTGGGGGTTGTGGGAGAGAGAAAGACAAAGAGAGAGAAAGAGGCAAATTGCATTGAGGGAAAACTGTATTTCCAAGGTGCTACTAACTCTACATAGTACATACCATTCATAGTGCCATGTTAAGTTGAAAACATGTGCTGAATAGATTATAATCTCTAGCTACTTCAATAAGGCCACGTAAAACAAAGAATCTCGCTGTGTGTATATATGTAGAAGACATGAAATGAGCTTGTGCTACTTCACTTAGTTCAAGTGCTAAGGACCCATAGACCACAATCGTGAGTCATGAGTCACCACCAAACCGCCAAGAGAGATAAAGAGAGAGGACGGGAGGGACTAGGCGACAGGTGGGACTCGCGGGGGAGTCCATGGTGGGAGACTCCAAATGGGATGCTACGGGAGGGGGAGTGCCTTTAGTTGTGATGGTTGCCATTCTTCTCTCTGTGCCTCTCTCTGTTTGAGATATGGCTGAAAGAATCGTTTTCTCCATTGAGATCGTCTTCTCGATCGATTCGCTTAATGAGTCCTCTTCTCCTCCACATCCTACGGCAATTTCTTTTTGTAGCCGATCCAGGTAGGACTTGGCAGGAGGGAAGGTGACTACGGGGGGAGGTGTTAGTGGAGTGGCGCGGGGGCAGGTGACTATGGGCAAGGAGGTGGTAGTGGAGACAGGGGCAGGGGGCTGCAGGCGGGGAGGTGGCCGTGGAGAGCGTGGAGGGGGTGGCAGGAGCAACGGGCAGGGAAATGCAGAGGGGGGGGAGGCAATGCGTATTGCAGGGGGGGTTCCTGCGGGCTCTGCGGGGACTGGCGGGGTGGGGGAGAGAGGGACTAGCAGGGGCCAGGGAGAGAGGGATTGGGGGCAGGGGTTGCGAAGAGAGAGGTGGGGGTGGGGGTTGCCGAGAGAGAGAGAGAGAGAGAGAGAGAGAGAGAGAGAGAGAGAGAGAGAGAGAGAGAGAGGAGAGAGAGAGAAAGAGAGAGAAAGATTGCGTGGTGCAACAAACCCCCACATGGTCTTTGCACCATCCTGGTGCAACTTTTCCTTTATCCACTTATTGAATGGACCAAAATAAACTGCAAACGCTGAATGAAACATGATATGTACAGTGAATGAAGTTCTTCCCTTTTGACATTATGTAGGTAATTCTTCCCCTTGGAGATATTAACCAGCGGTATCCTCTTGCCCTACAAATCCTCTAGATGCACTACTCCATGTGGTAATACCTTTACCACTCTGTATGGTCCTATCCACTTGGGTGCCAATTGAGTTGAAACTACTAGAACTTGATGCACCAAAACCAAGCATCCTTCTTGTACTTCATTGGTCCTCAGATACCTGTCGTGTAATCTGTTTCGATCTTCTTGTGTTACCTGAAGTTTTTGCATTGCTTCTTCTCTGTATTCTTCTAATGCCACGAGTCTCCTAATTGGAGGTTCAATTCCAATGGTTTTGGCTCCAAGTTCTCTTTTGATAATAAATTCAAATGGTGCTAATGCCTCTTTTCCATATACTAAGCAAAATGGACTCTCGCCAGTGGTTCCCTTCTTTGTAGTTCTGAAAGCCCAAGTTGCAGCGATCAATGCTTGTGGCCAGAAGCTTTGATGATCAAAAGAATATTTGCGAAGCAACCCAATCAAAATCTTATTGGAGCTTTCTACTTGGCCATTTGCCGTTAGATAGTAGGCACAAGAGTTTTTATGGAAGACCTTGTAACTCTCAAATATACATTGGAGCAATTGATTCACAAAATGTGTGCCTATATCACTAGTGATTTCCAGTGGGCCCCCAAATCTTGAGAAAATAGTTTATATAAAAACTTAACTACCATTAAAGCCGTGGAGTCTACAGTAGCTTTAGCCTCTATCCGTTTAGTTGCATAGCATGTGGCCATCAAAATATACTCCTTACCTCGGAGTTGACCAGTTGGACTAATTGGTCCTATAAAATCAAGACCCCATCGTTCAAATGGGAGCCATCCTATAGATATGACTAATGGTTGGAAATTCAATTTGGTTGGCGTAGAAGCACATCTCTGGCAAATGTGGCATTTTTTAGCAAACTTGATCGCATCCTTGTATATGTGAGGCCACCATAGTCCTTTGTGGATGATTCTGTGAGCCAATTATTCCCCCTTTAGATGCCCTTCACTGTGTGCAGCTTTTAGCAAAAGATTGACCTCCTCTGGATAAACACACTTTCTCAAGATATCATCCGGACAGTATTTATATAAATTTCCATTTATAAGTGAGTATGCTTTGGTTTAAGGATCAATCTTCTCTTTTCTATAGGTTTCAAGTGTTCTGGGAGTTTTCGAGTAGTGAGAAAATGGAGAATTCCATCATACCAATCAACCTGAGTTGCTACTAGGAAGAGATTAATATCCACCAGTTCATCATTAATACCTGTTGCCTTCTCGCTCATTGCAATCCTGGACACTTGATCTGCCATGTATTGCTCTCTTCCTGGCTTAATATGAATATCAAAGTTAAATTCTTGAAACAAAAGTAACCATCTCCAAACCCTTCCACCCACTCTAGGCTTGTTTAAGTGGAGTAGTACATAACCTCAATTTTAGTTCCATTTGTCAGCAAGGCCTTCCAATGTGGATGGGAAGAGTACCAACATTGCATCCTCTCTATTCTGCAGACCTCGTCCACGGCACAAGGAGATGAATCTCCTCACATGATCATCAGCATCCTCATAAGCTTGTGTCTTAAAGGTGGGAAACTTGATATTGAGTCTAGAGAGTAAGTGAGAGAGATCCTTCATTGCCACTAGTGTTTCCTCTGACGTATCTCAGGAGAGGTCTAATGTTCTCCTATGCTTGTCCTTTGACAGTGGTGTCGCACCCAAATCAATAGATAAATTCAAGGAGGGTAGAGGTGAGCTAGGTTCACTATTCGAAAGTAAAGATGATTTTTTAAGGATCCTCTGTACACGAAGAGGCTCCTTATCTGCACGAGTATGGGTCATGTACCTACTTGCAAGATGCAATAGGGCAAAAGTACTGAAAAAGGGACTACTTACTATCCTCTAGGCCTCTCAAAAAATGCAAGGGTCCCACCAGGCGTGCCAGATTGTAAAGGAGGTACTCGGGTATCCACTTTTAACAAGAGTAGAAAATATGAACTTCTAGTACTTCGCCTACTCAAGGGAGGTCCTCCTTAGGGAAGTATACCATTTAACATTTCTGTGAGCATGCATATCACAATAGTTGTATAGTAAATGTAGACACTTAGAGAGAAGATCAATGACAATGGCAATAGTAAAGGACAAAACTACTCCTTAGTTCACAGAGATGATTACAATATAGGCAAAAGAAATGCTCGGAAGTTGATGCTCTCAGCTAACATGCCACTTCAAAACCAAACAGCATCAATACAAGATATTCATCCAATCCGTACAATGAACACAAATAAATGTAGACTGGTACTGATTAGTACAAAGTGTGAAGACTTGCTTCAAGGGGAAGAGCACGAAAATACCACTAACACCAAAAATACCACTGACTCACAATGAATGGCGAAACCAAGCCACTCCCTTCACACTATAGTGATATTAGCCCTCCACTGGGAAGCCCACATTCTGTATCCTCACCATAGAGTGTCTTCCTACAGTAGGCTTGTAGCCACAGAGTGCAAAGAGAGGACCCCTATACATATGTAGGTATATGTATGTCCCAAATGAACACAAGTCCATTGCTTTTATAGGCTCCAATAGGCCAAGAGAGCCTTGCCGATACATCACGTCCACTGATCATGCACCGATTGATTGCCCAAAATTGGAGGGGTAGATCAAATATGCCATCAGTTTTGAATTGGATCCTCAAAAATAGGCCATGGTCAGAAATGGTTGGCGGCAACAGTCTTTTCTCCTCTTTCACTTTTACCACTTACACTTTTACTATCACTTTTGCATGAAATAAGAGATTCTCATTATGTGTCGCCCATGATATTGGAATGACATATTGAGTGTGAGAGATGAAGGGTAGTGCGGATGGAGGGATGGAGGGGCGATGGGATGGAGGGTTGATTTGAACCCCACCAAACCAAGAGCCCAATGAATTCCTTAATTGGAAGAGTCATCTTCTTCATACTCGAACAACACCAACGTATCAATATCAGAAGCACTTTTGCCAAAACATGTTCGGTATGATAGGCATGATCACGAAGCTAATTTATGTTTCTGGTTATCTTACACCTTTGTTCATCTGACACGTGAAGAGCCAATTGAATCCTCTTGGGAGAGTCATCTGAACTTTATCCAGCATGGGTGTGCAGAGAGGATGGGAGCGGAGGTGGAGGGGATGGAGGAGGGAGGAAATGGAGGAGGAGGAGATGGAGGGGGAGGGAGAGATGGTGGTGGAGGTGGTGGAGATGGAGGAGGGGGAGAGGGTGGTGGGGGTGGGTTTGGGGGAAAAATTAGGGGATGGTGGGGAAAAGGTGAGGGGGTGGTGGAGGAGATGGAGGAGGTGGAGGGGGAGGTGGAGATGGTGGTGGAGGTGGGTGTGGGGGTTGTGGGGGAAAAGATGAGGGGGTGGTGGGAAAAAGATGAGGGAGATGGAGGGGGACGGTGGAGATGGTGGTGGGAGAAAAGATGAGGGGGTGGACGGGGTGGTGGAGATGGTGGTGGGGGTGGGTGTGGGGGTTGTGGGGAAAAAGATGAGGGGGTGGTGGAGATGGTGGTGGGGGTGGGTGTGGGGGTTGTGGGGGAAAACATGAGGGGGTGGAGGGGGTGGTGGAGATGGTTGTGGGGGTGGGTGTGGGGGTTGTCGGGAAAAAGATGAGGGGGTGGTGGGGGATGGTGGAGATGGTTTTGGGGGTGGGTGTGGCTGTTGTGGGGGAAAAGATGAGGGGGTGGAGCGGGTGGTGGAGATGGTGGTGGGGGTGGGGTGGAGATGGTGGTGGGGGTGGGTGCGGGGGTTGTGGGGAAAAAGATTAGGGGGCTGGAGGGGGACGGTCGAGATGGTGGTGGGGGTGGGTGTGGGGGAAAATTTGAGGGGATGGAGGCGGTGGTGGAGATGGTGGTGGGCGTGGGTGTGGGTGTGGGTGTTGAGGGGGAAAAGATGAGGGGGTGGTGGAGATGGTGGTGGGGGTGGGGTGGAGATGGTGGTGGGGGTGGGGTGGAGATGGTGGTGGGGGTGGGGTGGAGATGGTGGTGGGGGTGGGTGTGGGGGTTGTGGGGAAAAAGATGAGGGGGCCGGAGGGGGACGGTGGAGATGGTGGTTGGACTGGGTGTGGGGGTTGTGGGGGAAAATATGAGGGGGTGGAGGGGGGTGGTGGAGATGGTGGTGGCGGTGGGTGTGGGGGTTGTGGGGGAAAAGATGAGGGGATGGAGGCAGTGGTGGAGATGGTGGTGGGGGTGGGTGTGGGTTTTGTGGGGGAAAAGATGAGGGGTTGGTGGAGATGGTGGTGGGGCTGTGCGTATATATGCAGAAGACACGAAATGAGCTTGTGCTGCTTCACTTAGTTCAAGTGCTAAGGACCCACAAACCACAATCGTGACTCGTGAGTCACCACCAAACTGCCAAGAGAGAGAGAGAGGATGAGAGGGACTAGGCAATGGGTGGGAGTGGCGGGGGACTCTATGGCGGTGTTGGCACGGAAGGGATGGTCGGAAGATCAGGTCGACCGCCAAAAAACAACGGCGCACGCCGGGTGCTTGGAGCAAGCGCAGATACAAATAAAACCTTGCAAAGATATTTAGTCGAGCAATTTGTAAAAACATTTCATCATATATATTTGAAGTTTATCTTTTCATCCTTCAAATTATCAAAGAGAGTTCATTTTTAAGGAAACTTTAAATGAACACGAAGATATTATATTTTGTCCTCAACTACATAAATGCATATATTCAATCATTTGACGTTCGGTCAAGAAGCATATACTTCTTTCGTCATATATACTTCTTTCGTCATATGTACATATTTTGAATGTTCTACGCATGATCAAGTATAGTTGAGACTCAAACAGAAACTTAGTAACTTTTGCGATTTGTTTAACCTTTTCGTGAGTTCATGTATATTTTTGGGCAAGAAAATCAAATCATGATAAATTTTCTGTGCATAGTATTTAATCAACATAACTCGACTTACTTGTCCATATCATATTTTGTATGAATTCCTATGAATTGTCAACCATGCTCTGAAGATGCATCACTCTATGTTGAATATAGCGCAATTTATGGTGAGCAATAAACATTTACTATACTCTCTCTAGAACATTCCCGTTATTCATGATGTAATATGCATCGTCCACCCATGTTCATCGACCACCCTTTGCATCAGTGAATACTCATGAACCTAATGAACATGCTCCTATCCTTCCTAGCCATTCTAGCATGAGAAGACCCAACTGTTGAGTAAGGGTTCAGTCAGCAGAAATGTTGTACTCACACTTTGTGTGCTTCAAAGCCTCCGAATTTGGTTTACAGTACATCTTCAAGACTATGCCTCACAACAAAATTATCTGTTATCATTTTCTATCACTTAGCTTCTCACACTAGCTTTATGTGTTTATTGTGACCAAAACAAATTAATAGAACGTGGTGAACAACAGACACTCGCGCATATCCAGCTCCATGAAAAAACTATTGTTTTTATGATCAAACTATGCTTATCGAACGCGACATGTCTAGACTCAATCGAACAATTTGTAAATACATTCGGTAGTACTGCATCATTTTCACTATAAAATATACCAACAGACATTCTTGACATGACCAGAAAAAATATCCCTGATAAACATCAACTGACAATGGAACAAAGACAACACGGAGCAGGAGAAAGCAATTCATTGGCTTTCCTCTTCATCAGCGAATCACACTTCCAAAATCTCTGAGCTTCTTTAACACTTCGGAGCACCTCTCTCTGAGCAATATTCTTATTTGACCACGCAGAGATATGCGTTTCTCCCTTCTTCGTGCATCAGATCATTCTTGAAATTGACCTCCTTTTCTCCTCCTTCAAGCACTGTATACGCACCTCCTCCCAACGTCGTCTTCGCCACGCAATTCCTTGCGTTTCTTCAGTTCTCTCTTTCCTGTTCCTCTGCGCTCTTTCTCTTACCTGCATATCAAACCAAAGCCTTTCTTAAAGCATAAACCGATCTTTGTTGTGCACGATTAATTGTCGAGCGCAAGAGATGGAAATCACTGCATAAGTTGATATCCTTGGTTAGCTGGTCGTTGGCCGCATGCTACTCTGATCAAATTTCCAGATACTTCATTTGTTCACACCAAAGTTATGCGGTCCAACATGAAAAAGCCTAAATAAATTAGAGATTGTAAATAAATTAGAGATTGTAGACAATAAGTTCGTGTGAACAACGCGGACAACTGAATTGTCATCTTATTTTGTAACCACATAATGCTCCTCAGGGTTACTATACATAAACACCATCTTAATAGCATTGAGGAGGATAGTTTTGGTATGTGCTGGAGTCTGTCTATACTTGGTATGCCTGTTATTTAACATGGTATCACCGTTGGCATACTAACTGCCCACGACGCTTCCCATCTCTTGCAGCTTCTTTATCGTCACTATCAAAGCAGCCAACACATGGCTCAGGCTCGTCAGTCAGAACCTCCTCGTGTTATGCGTAGTTACCAGCTAGACAAACTTGAAGGCCCTAACTACCTTACTTGGGCCACTCGGGTCACACTACTCCTTAAACGAGTTGGTGTGTGGGACATTACATCTGGCAGCGTCTTCAAGCCTGATGCCACTGATGCAACTTATCAAGACCGGATACAACGCGACCTACAGGTGCAAGCTGAGATAATGCTCCATTTAGGAGATCGCCAGGTGCAGATGGTACGACTCTGCACCAGCTCAGCAGAGATTTGGAAATCTCTCGAGTCTCATTATCATCATGAAGACTTGATCACTCGAGTCACTACTCTAAAGAAACTTCTTTTTTTTTTTTTTTGAAGAAACAGGAACTTTAAAATTGATGCAAGAGAACAAACAGGGCAGTGCACCTTCCAAAAGGAAGGAAACACTTACAACTTAAGTCTTTCAATATGCCACCTGATGAATGTGGTCATATTATCTCTAGTTACAGAATGAGCTTGGAGTAATTTGGACCTCCACATATTACAAGGAAACTTTTTGATCAAAGTATGCGGGTTAACATCACCTAAAGCATTTTTACTAGAGTTCCTGAGGCACCAATCTAAAAGTCTAATCATTCCCAACATACAAGGGTAGAAATGATCTTTACAATGTTTATCAAAAATTTTACTGTTCCTATCTTTCCAGATAGCCCACAGGATGTGAGCTCTCAACAACTGCCAAATCACTATGTCCATTCTATTAGCTTCTCCAAGAAGAAGAGCTCTGGAGTTAGGGGGTTTAGTTCCAGCAGTTTGACAGTAAAGGTAGAACACCTTCCAGTATCTGGCAGAGTTCTTGCATTTGAAAAAAATGTGATCCAAATCTTCATTTTTTCCACAGAAATGACAGTTTCTTGCATCAATTTTAAATTCCCTGGCCTTGTTGCCAGTCCATATTCCCTTGTGAAGAATCAACCAAAGAAGGAAGGAGTGTTTAATGGCCAGAGGAAAGGCCCAAACACATTGAAATCTGTATCTCCATTGATGAGTAGTCCAGGTTAGGGACCACTTCCTGTTAAGTCTTCCAAACAGCAGCTTGCTGCTGGTGCCAGACCTTTTGAAGTTGTTGAACATATCCTGAGAGACATCAGCAATATAGACATGCTTCTCCCACATATTAGAATCCATCTTTTCCATCAGCACAGTCTTTTTGTCTTGCAGGATCTGTTTACAGGCAGCAGACAAGGTATCAATGTTTAAAATTTGACTATCATCAATAAGATTACCATTGTTCATAAGATCCTTCCAACTGCTGAATCCCTTCCTTCTACATTTGTTCCACCTGATAGGTAAGGAGGTTCTGGTTACTTTGTCATGCCATCCTATCCAAATAGAATCCTGCAAAAAGAAGGAGTAGTTAAACTGCAACCAAACAGGTAGATTGTACTCCCTTTTAATAGTCATCCAGGACTTCCAAAAATTACAGATAAGAATACTTCCTTTGGGTACAAAAATAGCAGGAGATACAACTACATCCCAGATATCAAAATTAGTCTAGCATTTATTATCTGCAATCCAAAATTTAGGTATATTCCTTTTGATGAGACAAGCCCAGAAATCATTAGAAGAGACTGCCCTACAAATCCATTTAGCTGCCATCTGAGTAGCCATTTTGGAGGGACAAATTAATCCCAGACCACCATCAGACTTCCTCATGCAACAGGTATTCCAAGCCACCTTGGGGATCTTATTTTCACCCCATAAAAATCTTCGAGCAAGAGCGATAGCATGAGCCAGCTGCTTCTTATTAGGATGCCAACAAGACAAGTAGTAGGTTAGACAAGGAAGAATATAATGCTTGAGAACAAAGGCTCTTTGAGCAATATTATTCTGAAAATCAATCCACTTAAAAATTTTTTTTCTAAATTTGTCCAGGACCCAGTTCCAGAAACTTCTTGCTGCACGTCTCCTCGAAAACAGCTCCACAGTACAGTTCATCGATGAATGGCGTGTCCTCCTTGACAATGCATTACTTTCAGGCCTCACCCTCGACACAAGCCTCCAGTCCATGCTGCTCCTCGGGGCTCTACCCTCGTCCTAGCGCCCATTCATTACCACTCAGGCCTCTCTCGTTGGCCTCACAGTAGACTCCTTAGTAGCCCGCATACTGCAAGAAGAGACCTTGTGCTCCAACACTCAAGCTGTCGAATCAGCTTCAACATCAAACTTAACTCGACGCTCTCGTTGTGGGCATCACAGAGGACACTCTAACTCTACGTGTTCTCGTGACTCCACTCGTCGCCAATCCTCAAAGGCACCCACATGTGACTACTGTGGCAGAATCGGGCATATTCAGAGGGATTGTCGCAACAAGAAACGAGATGCTAACCGCTCATGGGCATCATATGGCTCTTCTTCTCATCCTCGTGCACAAATACTGCAGCTCGAAGATAATTCTACTTCCAATGACTTGCAACTCTTTACTGCTAGTATATTTGCTGCTTCAGGTACGGCTCTTCACACTCATGGTCCTATAGAGTGGCTACTTGATCCTGGAGCCACTCATAACATGACCCCCTGTCGACGTTGGCTAGAAAACTATCGTATACTTGACACATCTCTTCAAGTTCTTCTAGGTGATGACCGATGCCTTCCTGCATTAGGAGTGAGACAACTCGATGTGTCTCTTCCAAGCGGTGCCCGAGTGACCATCCATGACATTTATCATGTCCCTGGTCTAACAAAGAGCCTAATCTCTGTCTCTGCTGCCACATCTCAAGGATCGTTTTTTGAGTTCTTTCATACACACTGTGTTGTACATTTCAAGCTCTCTAGTGGATAGTTTGAACTTATCAAACTACAACAGCGTGAACATCTGTATCCCATACCATTCACAAAACCTGCTAAGCATGCTATCATTGCATCTCATTCTTCCATAAGCCTACAGTTAACAAAAGCAGAAACTACATTAGTCTCGCACTATCGATTAGGACATATTAACACCAATACGGTGCAACACATGTCCACTAAGCAAATATGTGATGGCTTACCGTAGAACCTATCATTCATTGAGCTATGTGAAGGATGCATAATGGGAAAGGGAATTCATAAGCCCTTTCCAACCTTCTCATCCCATACAACCCAGTTAAATCAACTCATACACAAGTGATGTTTGTGGTCCTATGGAAACCACGTGACTCACAAGAAACTCCTATTTTGTAACATTTATAGACGATTTCAATCGCTACACCACCATTTACTTCTTAAAACATAAATCTGAAGTATTTCGGTGCTTCAAAGACTTCTCTGCTCTCGTCACTAGGCAATTTGATCTCCGAGTACAAATCATTCGTTCTGATAATGGGGGTGAATATGTATCTACTGCCTTTCAAACCTACTATATAAATGAAGGCATTCGACAACAGTACTGTGTCCCTTATACACCTTAGCAAAATGGCATGGCTGAACGTAAACATCGCACTCTAATCTCAGCTGCTCGTGCCATGCTCATTACCGCTGCATTTCCCAAATCATATTGGGAAGAAGGTGTAGCCACTGCTTGCTACTTACAAAATAGGATTCCACATTCTATTGATCCGTCGCATACACCATATTATCACTAGTATGGTAAGTCACCATCGGTCACTCATCTTCGCATATTTGGTTGCCTTGCTTATCCAGTTCATGCAAAGGTTCTTTGACAAAAGATGGACCCGACAAGCACACATATGCTCTTTGTAGGCTATGGTGATCGTTTTGGTGTGAAAGTGTATCGCCTCTACGATCCAACTAGGAAGCATTTTCTATTCTCTCGCTCAGTCGTATTTGATGAAAATGCTCTTTTGCATGTCAACACTACTCCACCCTCTTCCGTGACTGTGTCACGACTAGTCCATGAACCTCTCGATGCACCTACATGTCCCTCTACTGTTACTCCCTCCCAAGTCTACTAGGAAGAACCCGAGGTCCTTTTTCCACCCCTTCAACCTATGGATATACCTCCAATTCCTGCGCATATTCCAAGCAACTCCACTCCTATAGTGCCCACTCTTCAGCCAGCTCATGTTGCACCTTGGACTATGGACTCCAAGACAAACACCGATTTATTTCCTGAGTCGCCGAATCAACTGCTACAGCAGTTTAGGACTTTCGACTTGGCAACCCCTACCACACAAGAAGATCAAAATTCCTCACAATCCACTGAAGATAGACCCATGCAATCATCTTCAGATGATAGTCTCTCACAAAGACCTAACCGCAAATGGCGCCTACTTGAAGATCTCTATCAACAATCCAATATGATCTCTATCTCGGAGGATGATTTTCCCCTCCTTGCTGCAACCTCTCTCTCAAGTGACAATTCAACTTTTGACCTTGATTCACACTCTATGAATCTATATGCTGTAGAATCACTTGATAGTCTTTCTATCAAAGATGCTTTAAATGGCTCAGATACACATCATTGGCAAAATGCTATGCAATCTGAGTATCAATCGTCAATTGACAATCATACATGGGATTTAGTTCCACATCCCACTGATCGGACAATAGTCAGCTGCAAATGGCTCCTTCGACACAAATATAATGCGGATGGCACAGTAGCACGCTACAAAGCCATAATTGTTGCTCAAGGATTCTCACAAACACCGGGTTTAGATTACAGTGAAACTTTTTCTCAAGTTCTAAGAATCACTTCCCTCAGCGTACTCATTGCCCTTGCTGCTTACTATGGACTGTAGCTTCATCAACTTGATGTTAAGACCGCTTTTCTTAATGGGGAACTTGATGAAGAAATCTACATGCAGCAACCCCCTGGGTTTGTATCTTCCAAAACTCCCCAGTATGTTTGCAAACTTCGTAAGGCCCTTTACAGACTAAAACAGTCCCCCCGGCAATGGTATTTTTGTTTTCACAATTGTATGCAGAATCTTGGATACACCCGATTCCTCTTTGAACCCAATGTCTACCAAAAAAATGCTGGCAAAATTATTTTGATCTTGGCCATTTACGTAGATGACATTGTCTTAATGGGAAATGATACATCTTCCATCTTCAATGCTAAAAAAGAGCTACAAGATGCATTTTCCATGACCGACCTTGGTCCTCTCCATTTTGTTTAGGGATCCATATTGTATCTGATGCTTCTCGTGGCATCATCTCACTTCATCAATCTAAGTATATTGAAACACTCTTAACCAGGTTTCATATGAACACTTGTCATGGGGTCTCTACACCTCTTCCTGTAGAGGAGGTACTGGGATATCCACTTTTATCAAAAGTAGAGAATAAAGGTTAAACACATCCAGTACGTCGCCTACTCTAGGGGGTTCTCTTTAGGGAAATATACTCTTTAACACTTCTGTGAGCAGACAGAAGAATTGTACATACTCTAGAAATATTAATCAACAAATGACTACAGAAGACCATATACTTCTTGATTCGAATCAGATGATTACAAGGTTGGGCAGAGTGATGCTCAATTGTGCAAGCTTAGGGCTAACATGCTACCCTAAAAGTAAATAACCTCAATGCAACAGAGTCTTCCCATCAGCTTTAGGGGCCAATTATATGCAGAATAACCCAGAACAATACAAATGGCAAAGAATTTCCCAAGTGAATAGAGCTTAACAACAACACTGACTCACAGAAAAGAAAATTTCAAGCCACTCTCTTACACTATAGTGCTCATAGCCCTCCACTGATAAGCCTACCCTCTGTATCTACACTACAGAGTAGCTCCTACAATAGGCTTGAAACCACAAGGTGCAAGAGAGGTCTTGTGCATGTACGCGTAGCTGAACCAATGTATCTCTAAAATTGTAACCCCAAATGAGCATAAATCCATTGTTTTTATAGACTCCAATAGGCCAAGAGGGCCTTGCCGATTCCTCACGTCCACTAATCATGCGCCGATTGATTGCCCAAGATTGGAGGGGTAAATCAAATATGCCACCAGTCTTTAATTGGATCCTCAAAAATAGGAAATCGTCATGAATGGTTCGTGGCAACACTCATTTCTCCACTTTTACATTTACCACTTACACCTTTACTATCACTTTTGATTGCAAGCCGAGATCCTCATTTTGTGCCGCCCGCGATGTTTGAATGACCCTGAGAAGCACATCCTTCACCTAATTTTTGTAGTAGCTTTTGATCCTTCATATTAAGTGGGCAATATGGGAGGTGACTTGTGGGGAGTTGAGAGAGATTATGGGGTTTGTGGAGGGTCATGGAGGGGTGTGGAGTTGTGTGGAGTTGTGTGGGGTTTGTGGGGTTTGAGTGTTGGGTGGGAATAGGGGTGAGTTATGGGGAGTTGTGGGGGTTTTTGGGGTGTGGTAAAAAATTGATCCAAGATTTAAAAGTTATTACTGCAGCATTGGAAAGTACTCGTCGAGAGCTTTCCAACGATATATAACACTGTAGGGTTTGGTTAAGAAATGATCCTCCAAATATCCATCCAAAACTGTATGAGAGTCTTATGTGAGGTCGTGGAAAAATGTGGGATTTGTGGGATGGAGGGATGGTGGGAAAGTGGGATGGAGGGATGGTGGAATGGAGGGATGGTGGAATGGAGGGATGGTCGGTTGGAGGGATGGAGGGATGAAGGAATGGTGGGACGGTGGGATGGAGGGATGGTGGGATGGAGGGATGATGGGATGGAGGGACGGTGGGGTGGAGGGATGGTGGATGGAGGAATGGAGGGATGGTGGGATGGAGGGATGGTGGGATAGTGGGATGGAGGGATGGTGGGATGGAGGGATGGTGGGATGATGGTATGGTGGAATGGAGGGATGGTGGGATGGAGGGATGGTTGGAGGGTGGGATGGTGGGAGGGAGGGATGGTGGGATGGTGGAATGGAGGGATGGTGGGATGGAGGGACGTGGGGTGGAGGGATGGAGGGACGGAGGGACGATGGGATGGAGGGATCGTGGGGCGATGGGATGGATGGATGGTGGGATGGAGGGATGGTGGGATGAAGGGACGGTGGGATGGAGGGATGGTGGGATGGAGGGATGGTGGAATGGGGGGATGGAGGGTTGGTGGAATGGAGGGATGGTGGAATGGAGGGACTATGGAATGGAGGGATGGTGGAATGGAGGGACGGTGGGATGGAGGAATGCTGGGATGGTGGAATGGAGGAACGGTGGGGTGGAGGGATGGTGGGATGGTGGAATGGAGGGATGGAGGGATGGTGGGAGGGTGGGATGGAGGGATGGTGGGATGGAGGGATGGTGGAATGGGGGGATGGAGGGATGGAGGGTTGGTGGAATGGAGGGATGGTGGAATGGAGGGATTGTGGAATGGAGGGATGGTGGAATGGAGGGACGGTGGGATGGAGGAATGCTGGGATGGTGGAATGGAGGGATGGAGGGACGCTGGGATGGAGGGATGGTGGGGTGGAGGGATGGAGGGATGGTGCGATGGTGGAATGGAGGGATGGTGGGATGGAGGGATTGAGGGATGAAGGAATGGTGGGACGGTGGGATGGAGGGATGGTGGGATGGAGGGATGATGGGATGGAGGGACGGTGGGGTGGAGGGATGGTGGAACGGTGGGATGGAGGGATTGTGGGATGGAGGGAT
Source organism: Ceratopteris richardii (assembly GCA_020310875.1). NCBI lineage: Eukaryota > Viridiplantae > Streptophyta > Polypodiopsida > Polypodiales > Pteridaceae > Ceratopteris > Ceratopteris richardii. The sequence continues at coordinate 97,563,573 of CM035420.1, forward strand.
TGTGGGGTGGAGGGATGGTGGGATGAAGGGATGGTGGGATGGAGGAATGGAGGTATGGTGGGATGGAGGGATGGTGGGTTGGTGGGATGGAGGGATGGTGGCATGGAGGGATGGTGGAGTTTTGGGGGGTGGTGTGGAGTGGTGGAGGGCTGTGGGGTGGTGTGAAATGGTGGGGGCCGCGGGGGTGGTGGGGGAAAAGGAGGGGACAGTGGAGTTGGAGGGGGTCGAGGTGACGGTGGGGGCCGCGGGGGTGATGGGGGAAAAGAGAGAAAGAGGAGAGAGAAAAGAGATAGGGAGGGAAATGCCGCGATACAGACCCCCACATCAAGTCTTTGCACCGTCTTGGTGCAATTCCCGAAGCCGAAAACAAGATAGTGAAGGAAGTTCTTCTTTCTTGACTTGACTCAGATAATCCTTCACCCTGGAGAAAAAAAAATTAAAAAAAAAAATTTATAAAATATATATATATATATATATATATATATATATATATATATATATATATATATATATATATATATATATATATATATATATATATATATATATATATATATATATATATATATATATATATATATATATATTTTTTTTTTTTTTAATAAGTGCAATCACCAAATGAAATATAGTAGGTACGGTGAATGATATGCTTCCAATTTACCTTAATTGAGGTACTTCTTCACCCTAGAGATATTGACCAGGGGTATCCTCTTACCTTGCAAATCCTCCAGATGTATTGCTCCATGAGGTAATACCTTTATCACCGTGTAAGGTCCTATCCATTTGGGTGCCAGTTTGGTTGGAATTGCTGGGACCTGATGCACTAAAACCATGGATCCTTCCTGTACTTCATTGGACCTCAGATACCTGTCATGCAGTCTTTTGCGCTCTTCTTGTGTTACCTGAAGTTTTTGCATTGCTCCTTCTCTGTATTCTTCTAATGCCACCAATCTCTGAATGGGGGGTTCAATTCCAATGGTTTTGATTTCTATTTCGTTTTTGATAATGAATTCGAATGGTGCCAATGCCTCTTTCCCATATACTAACCGAAATGGAGTCTCGCCTGTAGATACCCTTTTGGTGGTTTTGAAAGCCCAGATTGCACCGATCAGTGCTAGTGGCGAGGAGCTTTGATGATCGAAAGATAATTTGCGAAGGAATCCAATCAAAATCTTATTGGAGCTTTCTGCTTGGCCATTTGCCCTTGGGTAGTAGGCACAAGATTTTTTATGGAAGATTTTGTACCTGTCAAATATAAACTGGAGCAATTGATTTACAAAATGTGTGCCCCTATCACTAGTTATTTCCAGTGGGCAACCAAATCTTGAGAAAATACATTTATACACAAATTTAGCCACCGTTAAAGCCGTGCAGTCCACAGTAGCTTTAGCCTCTATCCATTTAGTGGCATAGCATGTGGCCATCAAAATATACTTTTTTCCTCCAAGTTGACCAGTTGGACTAATTGGTCCTATGAAATCAAGACCCCATCGTTCAAATGGGAGCCATCTTGTAGATATGACCAATGGTTGGAAATTCAATCTGGTTGGCGCGGGAGCACACCTCTGGCAGATGTGGCATTCTTTAGAAAACTTGATTGCATCCTTGAAAATATGAGGCCACCATAAACCTTTGTGGATGATTCTATGAGCCAATTCTTCCCCCTTTAGATGTCCTTCATTGTGTGCAGCCTCTAGCAAAAGATTTACCTCCTCTGGATAGACACACCTTCTCAATATATCATCTTGACAGTATTTATATAAATTTCCATTTATAAGAGAATATGCTTTGGTTTCCAGGAGCAATCTTCTCTTTTCTACAGGTGTCAAGTGTTCTGGGATCTTTCTAGTGGTCAGAACATGGAGAATTTCATCATACCAACCAGTCCGGATTACTACTAGAAAAAGATTGCTATCCACCAATTCATCATTAATACCTGTTGCCTTTTCGCTCATTGCCGTCCTGGACACTTGATCTGCCATGTAGTGCTCTTTTCCTGGCTTAATATGAATATCAAAATTAAATTCTTGAAATAGGAGTAACCATCTCCAAATCCTTCCAGCTACTCTAGGCTTGTTTATCAAATACTTCAAGGGCTGATGATCAGAAATAACAATGAAATGTACACCAAGGAGATAATGTCAGAACTTCTGAAGAGCAAATACAATAGCCAAACCTTCTCTTTCCGTTGTACTGTAATTTCTTTCAGCTTGGTTGAGTAGTCTGCTTGCATAAGAGATAGGTCTATCCACTTTGTGCGATGATGGTTGAGCTAGAACTGCACCAACAACATGAAGACTAGCATCTGTATGCACATGAAATTCCAATGACCAATTAGGAACACTTAAAAGTGGAGCAGTACATAGCCTCAACTTTAGTTCACAAAATGCTTTGTCAGCTTGAGCACTCCATGAGAAAGGGATCTTTTTGCTGGTAAGCCTTGACAAGGGCTTAGCAATTTCCGAATACATCCTAATGAATCTTCTGTGATACCCTGCATGGCCCAATAAACTTTGCACTTCCTTTGGGCTTTGTGGAATTGGCATGGAAAGAATAGCTGTAACCTTTGCAGGGTCAGCAATTATACCTTCAGCAGATACTATGTGACCAAGAAGAGTGCCCTTAGTGACCAAAAAGTGACATTTATCAGGATTCAATTTCAAACCTATTTTGAGACATTGCTCAAAAATTTCTTTTAAATTTTCCAAATGGTCATGGAGATCTTGAACTGCTGCCCTTCTATCTGTACCTGAAAATACTGAGAAGTCATCCATGAAAATGCGTAGAAAGGTTGTTAACCATTTGCCCAATATCAGATACATCGTTCTATTAAATGAAGCTGGTGCATTCTTCAAACCAAAAGCCATTCTAGTATAGACATAAGTGCCCCAGGGAGTGACAAAGGCTGTTTTGTCCCTATCATCAGGATGGATCACTATCTGATTGTAGCCACTAAAACCATCCAAGAAACTATACAAAGTGTGACCAGCTACCTCCTCAAGTACTTGCTCTGTGAAGGGCTGAGGAAATCCATCTTGAACAGTCACTTTATTCAAAGCACGAAAATCAACACATACTCTTATTTTTCCACTATTTTTCTTGGGTACAATAACCATGGAAGAAAGCCACCTGGAATGTTCTACTGGAACAATTATACCGGCTTCTTCTAGCTTTGTAATTTTTGCTTTTACAGCCTCTGCATATTTCGGATTGAGTCGATATGGTCTACTTCTTATTGGCGCGGCTCCCTCAACTAAGGGTATCCGATGTAACCCAAGCTCTTATGGTATCCCTATTAGATCTTTGTAGGACCATGCGAAGACACTTTTGTAAGTAAAAAGCAAAGAAGTTACATTCTGTAGCAAAGGAGGATAATGCCACAACCAGGATGCTAAGTGGACTACTTGAGGGTTCTCTTCATTTCCTAAATTTACTTCTTGAACCAATGTTTCAGGACTGGCCTTGTTTGATAAATCATCTCCACTATATGCAGGAGTGGAGTTTAATTTATATTCTACAACATGTTCTTCCATCCATCCTTGACGTATATCTGAGAAAGGAAGATCTTCTTTGCCCTTAGGCTCAAAATCTTCTACCTCTGATACTTTTATCTGGGTTGCTTCCTCAAGGCTTGTGCTTTCCTGCAATTGCTCATTCTCCAACACCTTGTGGTCTTCATTGCCCTTTCCTGTAATTACCTTATCTACAACTTCTTCCTCAATTTCATTAATCTCCACTGTGCAACACTCTGTACTTCCCATCATCCAATTTAACAATGTATCCTCTTCTTGGGGTAGAGAGGGCATTACTGAGTGTCCACAGTATATCCAGTAGTTTTTCCTGAGTCGAATCCTTCTTCCAAATGTAGTTGCAGTTGGCTATTGGTATTTGTTGAAATCCATAGTTTATTTTCTCCCCAATCTTGCAAAGCTTTTGCTTGTCTCAGCCAAGGTCTCCCCAGGAGTAGAGGGTAAGAAGTCTCCTGTGGAAGTGCAATAACAACAAAATCTAGAACAAAATGGCAGCCCTGTACTACCATCAGTACCTTCTCAATAATGCCCAGTGGCGCAACCGGATGTTGATATGCCAATGTAACCGTGAATGGTGCCAACTTTGTGGGGTTCAATTTCAGCTTCTTCATTGTAAAATCTGGCATTAAATTGATACCAGAGCCTCTATCTATGATCACACCTGTGAGAGCTTCATCCTTTATACAAACAGATAATCTTGAGCTTTGGTAGTCTGCTAAGGGTGCAGGGGGAAAATCAACCATGAAACCATCTATACTAGGTGATTGGACCAAGTGAGCAGAGTGTATAATCTTCAGTAAGTCACTTCTTATTTTTGAATCCATCCTTATAAGTTCATATAGACTAACCTTGTGATGAATACCTTTCAAGATCTGTTCAATATTTACCTCCTGAGTGTTTTCTTGCAGACTTGTTGGTTGGCCCTTTAGAGAAGTAGTCATCTTATTATAAGCTCCTTCAATTTGTGCTTGGTCCTTCCATCCAGACTCCTTTTCTTCCTCTTTATCCTGAAATCCTTGTTGTTCATCTCTCTGGGTTGCAGCTGCTTGCCTAGCTCTAGTCATCATGGGCATTGTAGAGGATGAAACAGCATAAGTGTGAGTGGTTTTTCCTTCTTCATGTGGAGAGACTGCAATCATATGAATTGAAGTAGGACGACCTCTTGGGCAATCTTTGGTATAATGATCCTTGGTCTCTGGACAATGTTGACAAGGAGGTGCATCTTCTGGGAGGGAACACCTATTTTGCATGTGGCCATATTCACCACAACAATAGCACATCAAGGGTCTATTATATCTAGGCTTTGCAGGCCTATTCTCCTCTCTATTAGATGTATTTGAAGTACTAGCATAGTATGAATCCAAAGTTTGAGGGTTACCTCTCTGCTGTGTACCCTTGAGGTAATAGCAATCTCTGGCTTCATGACCATCTTTTCCACAAAATTGACAGCTTACCTTAATAGGGCAATTAGCATTGGAATGTCCATTGTGGTTACAGATTGTACACCAAATTTGTCTCCTTATATCCTGAGTGGTCTTCAAATCTTCTAACTCTCGGCGAAGTTGAGCTACTTCATCATCAGTGCGACGCAGTGGTGGCAAGACCTTCTCTTCATGTTGATTTTGTTGCATCTTCAATGCTTCCAGTTCCCTCCTTAGTTGCTCAATAGGATCCAGATCTGTAGCATACTTTTGTTGTGTATCCCCTTCAAAATGTTGCCTTGCTTCTTCAATGCGTGATGCCGCTGCAACAAAATCATTGAGGGTCGCATCCAATCTAAGACATTCACGAAGCTTCTGCTGAGATGACCTAGGCAGAGCCTTTTCGATCCACTTTTTAACCAAAAAGTCACCTGGAGCATGTGGCAGACGTGCAACAAGTGCTTTTGTTCTAGTGTGAAGTTCATGAAAAGATTCACCTGATCTTAGCTTCAAATTCTCTAGCTGATCTAGAGCTCATTCTGAGGAATCACTTGGTCGGAATGTATGTGAGAATGCCGCCTTCAGAGCCTCCCATGTAGTGAAATGGCCATCTGCATATTGGCCTCCAATGTGGATGGAAAGAGTACCAACATTGCATCCTCTCTATTTTGCAAACCTCGTCCACGGCATAAAGAGATGAATCTTCTCACATGATCATCAGCATCCTCATAGGCTTGTCCCTTGAAGGTAGGGAATTTGATATTTAATCTGGAGAGTAAATGAGAGCGATCCTCCATTTGTACTGGTGTTTCTTCGGACGTATCTGAGGAGAAGTCTAGAGTTCTCCTATACCTCTCTTTTGACAATGGTGTCGCACCCAAATCAATTGATAAATTTAGGGAGGGCATAGGGGAGGTAGACTCACTAGTCGTGGTTATGGCTAACTTGTTAAGGCTCCTCTGAACACGAAGAGACTCCTTATCTACCCGTGTATGGGTCATGTACCTACTTGCAATTGTAATAGGGCAAAATTACCTCTCAGAGAAATGCAAAGGTCCCACCGGGCGTGCCAAACTGTAGAGGAGGTACTGGGATATCCACTTTTATCAAAAGTAGAGAATAAAGGTTAAACACATCCAGTACGTCACCTACTCTAGGGGGTTCTCTTTAGGGAAATATACCCTTTAACATTTCTGTGAGCAGACAAAAGAATTGTACATACGCTAGAAATATTAATCAACAAATGAGTACAGAAGACCATATACTTCTTGATTCGAATCAGATGATTACAAGGTTGGGCAGAGTGATGCTCAATTGTGCAAGCTTAGGGCTAACATGCCACCCTAAAAGTAAATAACCTCAATGCAACAGAGTCTTCCCATCAGCTTAATGGGCCAATTATATGCAGAATAACCTAGAACAATACAAATGGCAAAGAATTTCCCAAGTGAATAGAGCTTAACAGCAACACTGACTCACAAAAAAGAAAATTTCAAGCCACTCTCTTACACTATAGTGCTCATAGCCCTCCACTGAGAAGCATACCCTCTGTATCTACACTACAGAGTAGCTCCTACAATAGGCTTGAAACCACAAGGTGCAAGAGAGGTCTTGTGCACGTACGCGTAGCTGAACCAATGTATCTCTAAAATTGTACCCCCAAATGAGCATAAATCCATTGTTTTTATAGACTCCAAAAGGCCAAGAGGGCCTTGCCGATTCCTCACGTCCACTGATCATGCGCCGATTGATTGCCCAAGATTGGAGGGGTAAATCAAATATGCCACCAGTCTTGAATTGGATCCTCAAAAATAGGCAGTCGTTATGAATGGTTCGTGGCAACACTCATTTCTCCACTTTTACCTTTACCACTTACACGTTTACTGTCACTTTTGATTGCAAGCTCAGATCCTCATTTTGTGCTGCCCGCGATGTTTGAATGACCCTGAGAAGCACATCCTTCACCTAATTTTTGTAGTAGCTTTTGATCCTTCATATTAAGTGGGGAATATGGGAGGTGAGTTGTGGGGAGTTGATAGAGATTATGGGGTTTGTGAAGGGTCATGGAGGGGTGTGGAGTTGTGTGAAGTTGTGTGGGGTTTGTGGGGTTTGAGTGTTGGGTGGGAATAGGGGTGAGTTATGGGGAGTTGTGGGGGTTTTTGGGGTGTGGTAAAAAATTGATCCAAGATTTCAAAGTTATTACGGCATCATTCGAAAGTACTCGTCGAGAGCTTTCCAACGATATATAACACTGTAGGGTTTGGTTAAGAAATGATCCTCCAAATATCCATCCAAAACTGTATGAGAGTCTTATGTGAGGTCGTGGAAAAATGTGGGATTTGTGGGATGGAGGGATGGTGGGAAAGTGGGATGGAGGGATGGTGGAATGGAGGGATGGTAGAATGGAGGGATGGTCGGTTGGAGGGATGGAGGGATTAAGGAATGGTGGGACGGTGGGATGGAGGGATGGTGGGATGGAGGGATGATGGGATGGAGGGACGGTGGGGTGGAGGGATGGTGGGATGGAGGGATGGTGGGATGGAGGGATGGTGGGACGGTGGGATGGAGGGATGGTGGGATGGAGGGATGGTGGGATGATGGTATGGTGGAATGGAGGGATGGTGGGATGGAGGGATGGTTGGAGGGTGGGATGGTGGGAGGGAGGGATGGTGGGATGGTGGAATGGAGGGATGGTGGGATGGAGGGACGTGGGGTGGAGGGATGGAGGGACGGTGGGATGGAGGGATCATGGGGCGATGGGATGGACGGATGGTGGGATGGAGGGATGGTGGGATGGAGGGACGGTGGGATAGAGGGATGGTGGGATGGAGGGATGGTGGAATGGGGGGATGGAGGGATGGAGGGTTGGTGGAATGGAGGGATGGTGGAATGGAGGGACTATGGAATGGAGGGATGGTGGAATGGAGGGACGGTGGGATGGTGGAATGCTGGGATGGTGGAATGGAGGAACGGTGGGGTGGAGGGATGGTGGGATGGTGGAATGGAGGGATGGAGGGATGGTGGGAGGGTGGGATGGAGGGATGGTGGGATGGAGGGATGGTGGAATGGGGGGATGGAGGGTTGGTGGAATGGAGGGATGGTGGAATGGAGGGATTGTGGAATGGAGGGATGGTGGAATGGAGGGACGGTGGGATGGAGGAATGCTGGGATGGTGGAATGGAGGGATGGAGGGACGGTGGGATGGAGGGATGGTGGGATGGAGGGATGGAGGGATGGATGGATGGAGGGATGGTGCGATGGTGGAATGGAGGGATGGTGGGATGGAGGGATTGAGGGATGAAGGAATGGTGGGACGGTGGGATGGAGGGATGGTGGGATGGAGGGATGATGGGATGGAGGGACGGTGGGGTGGAGGGATGGTACGATGGTGGGATGGAGGGATTGTGGGATGGAGGGATTGTGGGATGGAGGGTTGGTGGGATGGTGGGATGAAGGGATGGTGGGATGGAGGAATGGAGGTATGGTGGGATGGAGGGATGGTGGGTTGGTGGGATGGTGGCATGGAGGGATGGTGGAGTTTTGGGGGGTGGTGTGGAGTGGTGGAGGGCTGTGGGGTGGTGTGAAATGGTGGGGGCCGCGGGGGTGGTGGGGGAAAAGGAGGGGACAGTGGATTTGGAGAGGGTCGAGGTGACGGTGGGGGCCGCGGGGGTGGTGGGGGAAAAGAGAGAGAGAGAGAGGAGAGAGAAAAGAGATAGGGAGGGAAATGCTGCAATACACTTCCAGTCAATCTTAAATCTGAGCATGAACCGAGCAGCTCCAATGCATCACAATCTTACCCGTATGCCCATGTGTTAGGTGGAATACGTTACTTGGTCACTTGTACACGACCTGATCTGTGCTATGCAGACTACTACCTGTCACGGTTTATGTAGAGTCCTACAGACAGTCACATTTAGTATGTTAAACGCTTGCTACGGTATCCACGCCATACCACCTCGCTTGCTCTGACCTTCACTATTAGCACCACTACCCAATCACTTCAACTTATCGGATATTCTAATCCCGATTGGGGGGTGATCCTACTACTCTACAATGGACATCCGGATATAGTTTTCTCCTTGTAGGTGGTGCTGTGTCATGGCAAAGTAAAAATCAAGACCGAGTTACTCTCTGGTCTACTGAGGCTGAGTACATGTCTATGACTTTAGCCTTGAAAGAAGGATTATGGATCAAACAATTTCTGGAGGAATCTAAGCTTTACAAACCTCAACCTCTACTGCTCCACTACGACAACTTGTCTGCCATATTACTAGCAAGAAACTTGAAGCACTCAGAAAAACAAAACATATTGCTATGAAGCTACAGTTTATTCGCGAATTGGTTCGTGATGGAAGCATTATATTAACTCATGTTCGCACTCATGAACAATGGGCAGACTTTCTTACAAAACCCCTAAGCAGAAGAAAACATCTAGAATTTTGTAATGCAAATGGACTTTGTCCTCTCTAAGTCTACTCTCCAATTTAGGGGGCTGTGAAAAAGCCTAATAAATTAGAGACTATAGACAATAAGTTCGTGTTAACAACGCGGAAAACTAAATCATCATCTTGTTTTGTAACCACATAACGCTCCTCAGGAGTAGTATATATAAACACCATCTTAATAGAATTTAGGAGGACAATTTTGGTATGTACTGGAGTCTATCTATACTTGGTATGCCTGTTATTTAACACAACATAGAGCTTTAGCTTCGAAACATCAGAGGCGATCCGATATGAGCACTGGAAGCTTTCTACTTCAGAACGCAACTTAAGATCTGTCAGTACGAAGGCAATGTGCTCTCTTCATGTTTCATTCTCTCACAGATGATTATCACCTGAATTGGATGATCGCCCTTTCTCCCTATAGCGTCCCTGAGTTCAACTCACTCCGATATCGCCTCTCAACTCCTTTAGCGATTATGTTCCATGGCTCTACCTTCGTCTTATCAGCGGTGAATTGGCCTCCTTCTCAAAGCTAGTCTGCTGTATCTTTTCCACTTCTACTGATTGATGCACCTTCCGCTCTCTCTTCTCTCTGTTTCCGCAAGATATGTGCGCCTCTCTCTATGATGCTCTCTTTCTCTCTATATCTCCCTCTCACTCTTGGTTGCGCCTGTAGAAGAAGTATACACGAAGAAGAGCGAACATAAGACAAATCATTCAGATATATACACTTGTTTGCATTTAGTCGTTCGATTAGATAACTAAGAACGTAAACATAAGTCTTCTCATGGCACATTCTTCACATGCACACCACAAAGCTTTAGTTAACACTCAATCATATATAGTTAAACTTAAACTTATAATACACACACGTTTACGTAGATTCAAATGCACTCACACACAATTACGGATACACACACATATTTTTTTATTTCATTTCATCGCTAATTCTTGTTTTCTTTTTTAGGTACATTTTCAAGCAATCTTCAAACCTCTTCAAGTAGTATCATCACAAAACCCTAAACTTAGAATAATAATATTAAATCAAGCCATGAAATCTAAGAGAGTTAAAAAAAAGAACTTTTAAGCATATCATTTTTGCCTCTCTTATGAACTATCAAGGAGAGAGAATCTCTCAGACATCCGCCCCCACTAAACCTGCACATCCTCCTCGATGGGCAAAACCTACAGATTCTTTTGAAAATTATTCATGAATCAAATATAAATAGTCTATAAAAAATGCTTCTATCATTAGTACATCTTTTGATAGCAAAGAAAACTTATAAAATTATGTAAGCTTGAATTTCAACCTTTTTGTTCAATGCATGAGTTGAAAAACAGGTTTTATAAAGAAACTATAGAAGTCATTCAAATAGTATTCGTACTAACTCTTCTATTAACTCTGTTCATAAGTAAAGCATATGTTATATAATCTTCTATCCTCATCTCCTAGCCACTTGCCATTAAGATACAAAAAACTAATTCCCCTCTAGCATACATCCGCCTTATATAGCCCGCTTTTCAATTCAGAAGTGATTTCAAGACCACAACTGATTCATTGAAATCATTTGATTTTTCTTTTATCTCTTTTTTCATCATAATTTTTCTTTTTTGTCATTTTTCCTCTTTTCATATGCAGCAACCATCAATGTACTGCTTTCAATTTTTCTTCGCAACTTTTCTGATGAAGGGGAAAGGCTTAACCCCTAATCAGAGCAAAGGATCTAGAGGTAAGCTAAAGCGGGAACTAGGATCTTTTTAGTAAAATGGGTCAGATTTAAGGAAGCTTACTTATATAAAACAAGCCTACTTCTACTAGGAGTTGCAAGTTAAGAGTTCCTTCAACTATTCATATGATAGCCATAGGTCTCTAATCCCTATCTTCTCTTCAAGCACGTTCCTACATCAGTGTAAATTCTACTTTTCATAATTTTAAGAAGTTTCTTAAGCTATCTGAAGAATGTATATATCTTATCATGAAATGCAAGGAAAAACATAACTTAAAACATTAATCATGTTTAGAACTGTTTCACCTGATCGACATAGAATTCTTCTTCAACTTCTCTTCAAATTCTTCATAGTATTGACAAACCATCAATTTCATAACGCATCGTCAATTCTTGTAAGTAATCATAAAGAAGAAGATACAAAACAAGTAATCTTCATTATCACTTATCCTGCAATTTCATAACCCATCGTCAATTCCTCTAAGTAATCATATAGCAGAAGATACAAAACAAGTAATCTTCATTATCATTTATCTTACAAATAGAAATTCATATATTCTATCAGATTCATATTCATCATGTCACAAATTTCATCATAAGAAAGTCATAGTGGTTATAATTATCATAAATAATGCATTCTTAATTTTTATAATAGGTTTTTCAACCTTTGTAACAAAGTTCATAAATTTTAGGGAAAATTGTAATGTTCATAGTATTTTTAACTTGTATCTTTATAAATGAGCATCATATTTTGATATCACTGAAAAATTCATATCCGGATTATGAAAGTTCCTCTTCCTCATCATATGGTATGTCAATATAATCATCATCATATTGTATCATAGTTTCACGTTCTTCATATTTATCATGATCATATCATGTATGTTTCTTTCTTTTAAAAGTATACCATCTTAATTGTTGTAAACAAAAATCATTTTGTTCAAAATATTCATCATTTCATTATAATAATGTTCTTCATAATTGTTCATCATAATAGATTTCTTCCTATTTGTGAAAGAAAGAAAATCATAAGTTCATCATAAGTTTAGTAACATCATTTTGATAATACTATTTATAGTTAGAAGGTTTATTATCATATGATTATCAATAGAAAAGCATAAAATATGCTCCTTCTCATCATAAGAAAGAAAATCATATTGAGTAGTATATCATCATAATTGCTATCATCCTATCTCAATGGATAATCATATTTTTATTATAGAATAGCATCTTTGGCATCATAAGTTTAGGAAATGACAAGCATATTGATTGAACTTATTTGCAAGAATATTATATATATATAATTTCAAACATGTTTTAGTATAATTTGTAATCAACTAACTTTGTGTTTTCATATTTTAGTATTCTTTTGGTTAAGCAAATTATGATGTAAAACTTTATCATAAGCTTTTAACTAGCTTTTCCAAGCATAAAAACTTCATAAAACAAAACAATTTAGGTATATGTTCCTCAACTTTAGGGAAACTAGCATATATGGAGCAAGCAATATCAAAAATTGAAAAGTTTTATCTTCAATAAATAATTCCATAACAATAAAACTATTCTCTTAAATTCTTCTCCTTTTTCTTAACTTTAGATGAGTTTTTGGTATTATTTTCAATCTTTCATATGGCTTCTTGTACCCATTTTCCCATATTCTTGTCATGTTCTAATTGAATTTGAAGATTTTCATCTTCAGATGTTTGTACTATTCTTTCATCATTTTTATTTTGGTCACATTTGTTGTCATTTTCTATGACTTTAGGTTCTGTTTTAACCGCATGTATGATTGTATTTCCATCAATTGATTGTTCATTTTCATCATCTTTTATCCTTACATCTTCTTCTTTCTTAATCTTTTTCAATGTATCTTGATTCTTAGATGTAGTTTGAATATCAATGTTACTCATAGATTTAGGTTTAAGAAGGTTTTGATCATTGTCCAAGCATTCACTTTTAGTCACAATCTTGGTGTTCATAGAATGTAATTGACATACATTGCTTTTCTCATCATGACGCTTAGGTTTCCATTGTTTTTGAAGTTTGGTTTTAGGACTAAATTTTGTTTGGTCAAAGTATTCTCTCATCCCTCCTCTACCTAAGTTTAATCTCAAAGGTAGTTGTGTTTGATAATCACAAATCTTATGATCATTTATAATGACTAAGTGAATTTCACATGCATTATTATAAGAAATACAATCCTTATACATATGACCTAGTTGGTCACACCAAAAGCATCTTAAGGGATAAACTTTCCTATTCAATAGCCCTATAGGTGAATCTCCTATACTCATTCATATGGGTTTCATTAGGCAACTTTGGAGATAAACTTTGAGTTTCATGTTCATGTTTGCACTTGCATTTAGGTAGTTCATTGACTTGTTTGGTCAAATCATCTATTTGGCTCTTTAAATTTTTAACAACTTCTTGTAAAATGCCACACATCACAGTATTTGAATTAGAAAATTCACTTAACTTGTCAATTAACAGAAATATTTCTTTAAATTTGTCTTGATTTGATGAGTTTAACTTATCCTCTAAATCTTTGACTTGCACTTCAAGTCCCGAATTTGCATTCTTAATTAAGCCCTCCATAGTAGAGTTCGTTTTATGTGTGTTTAAATTAACTCCTTTCTTTTTACCCATTGATAGTTGAGAAAAAAGAAGTCTTAGAGGATAGATCAATATCTGCAATCTGAATCGAAGAAGAGGCTCAAAGAGTGATTGTGTGTAAATTTATACAATTTTTAATAGGATCAAAATCTAATACATCAACTGCTAATGAATGAATATGCAAACGTTCCTGCTTCTAATGTCGATGAGAGGGGTGGCGAGATGAGGATAGCTACTTGCCACTCTTTGTGGAGGCACTCAGTTCCCTAGGAAACAACCCTCAACACCTAGAAGAGTGCAAGGTTCCAAAGACAAAGCCACTGCTCCCACGGATGAAGAAGCTTCTGAGCTGCAACACCATTTGTTCACGTCGGGTTGACCAAATGTCGGCGCGTAAACGACGGTCGGAGGATCAGGTCGACAGGTGAAAAACAACGGCGCACGCCGGGTGCTTGGAGCAAGCGCAGATACAAATAAAACCTTGCAAAGATATTTAGTCGAGCAAATTTGTAAAAACATTTCATCATATATATTTGAAGTTTATCTTATCATCCTTCAATTATCAAAGAGAGTTCATTTTTAAGGAAACTTTAAACGAAAACGAACATATTATATTTTGTCCTCAACAACATAAATGCATATATTTAATCATTTGACGTTCGGTCAAGAAGCAGATACTTCTTTCGTCATATGTACATATTTTGAAAATCAACTTAACTCGAGTTACTGGTCCATATCATATTTTGTATGAATTCCTATGAACCGTCAACCATGCTCCGAAGATGCATCACTCTATGTTGAATATAGCGCAATTTATGGTGAGCAATAAACATTTACTATACTCTCTGTAGAACATTCCCGTTATTCATGATGTAATATGCATCGTCCATGCATGTTCATCGACCACCGTTTGCATCAGTGAATACTCATGAATCTAATGAACATGCTCCTATCCTTCGTAGCCATTCTAGCATGAGAAAACCCAACTGTTGAGTAAGGGTTCAGTCAGCAAAAATGTTGTACTCACACTTTGTGTGCTTCAAAGCCTCGGAATTTGGTTTACAGTACATCTTCAAGACTATGCCTCGCAACAAAATTATTCGTTAGCATTTTCTATCAGTTAGCTTCTCATAGTAGCTTTATGTGTTTATTGTGACCAAAACAAATTTATAGAACGTGGTGAACAACAGACACTCGCGCATATCCATCTGCATGAAAAAACTATTGTTTTTATGATCAAACTATGCTTATCGAACGGGACATGTCTAGACTCAATCGAACAATTCGTAAATACATTCGGTAGTACTGCATCATTTTCACTATAAAATATACCAACAGACATTCTTGACATGACCAGAAAAAATATCCCTAATAAACATCAATTGACAATGGAACAGAGACAGCATGGAGCAGGAGAGAGCAATTCATTGGCTTTCCTCTTCATCAGCGAATCACACTTCGAAAATCTCTGAGCTCCTTGAACACTTCGAAGCACCTCTCTCTGAACAATATTCTTATTTGACCACGCAGAGATATGCATTTCTCCTTTCTTCGTGCATCAGATCATCCTTGAAATTGACCTCCTTTTCTCCTCCTTCAAGCATTGTACACGCAGCTCCTCCCAGTGTCATCTTCGCCACGCAATTCCCTACATTTCTTCAGTTCTCTCTTTCCTGTTCCTCTGCGCTCTTTCTCTTACCTGCATATCAAACCGAAGCCTTTCTTGAAGCATAAACCGATCTTTTTTGTGCACGATTAATTGTCGAGTGCAAGAGACGGAAATCAATGCATAAGTCCATATCCTTGGTTAGCTGGTTTTGGCCGCATGTTGCTTTGACCAAATTTCCAGATACTTCATTTTTTCACGCCAAAGTTATTCGTTCCAACATAGAGCTTCAGCTTCGGAACGTCAGAGGCGATCCGATATGAGCACTGGAGGCTTTCTACTTCAGAACGCAACTTAAGATCTGTTTGTACAAAGGCAATGTGCTCTCTTCATGTTTCATTCTCTCACAGATGATTATCGCCTGAATTGGATGATCGCGCTTTCTCTCTGTAGCGTCCCTCAGTTCAGCTCACTCCGATGTCGCCGCTCCACTCCTTTAGCGATTATCTTCCATGGCTCTGCCTTCCTCTTATCAGCGGTGAATTGCCCTCCTTCTGAAAGCTAGTATGCTGTATCTTTTCCACTTCTGCTGATTGATGCACCTTCCACTCTCTCTTCTCTCTGTTTCCCCAAGATATGTGCGCCTCTCTCTATGATGCTCTCTTTCTCTCTATATCTCCCTCTCACTCTTGGTTGCGCTTGCATAAGAAGTATGCACGAAGAAGAGCAAACATAAGACAAATCATTCAGATATATACACTTGTTTGCATTCAGTCGTTCAATTAGATAACTAAGACACCTCACACATAGTACTACATGCATACTAAACACACAATCATATTTAATCATGCACTTACATGCACACACACACGTAAACATAAGTCTTCTCACGGCACATTCTTCACATGCACACCACAAAGCTTTAGTTAACACTCAATCATATATAGTTAAACTTAAACTTATAATACACACACCTTTAGGTAGATTCATATGCACTCACACACCATTATGGATACACACACATATTTTTTTATTTCATTTCATCGCTAATTTTTGTTTTCTTTTGTAGGTACATTTTCAAGGAATCTTCAAACCTCTTCAAGTAGTATCATCACAAAACCCTAAATTTAGAATAATAATATTAAATCAAGCCATGAAATCTAAGAGAGTTAAAAAGAAACTTTTAAGCATATCATTTTTGCCTCTCTTCTGAACTATCAAGGAGAGACAATCTCTCTGACAGCGGGGGACTCCAAATGGGATGCTACGGAACGGGGGGCGCCTTTAGTTGTGATGGTTCTCATTCTTCTCTCCGTGCCTCTCTTTGTTTGAGATATGGCTCAAAGAATTGTTTTCTCCATTGAGATCATTTTCTCCATTGATTCGCTTAATGAGTCCTCTTCTCCTCCAAGTCGTACAGCAATCTGTTTTCGTGGCCGATCACGGTAGGAGTTGGCGGGGGGGGGAAGGTGACTGCGGGGGGAAGGACTGAGTGGAGTGGCGCGGGGGTAGGTGACTGTGGGCGAGGAGGTGGCAGTGGAGTGGCGTGGGGGCAGGGGGCTGCGAGCGGGGAGGTGGCCGTGGAGAGCGCGGAGTGGGTGGTGGGTGGGTATGCCGGGAGCAGTGGGCGGGGAACTATAGAGGCGTGGGAAGGCAACAGGTATTGGGGGGGTGTCCTGCGGGGACTAGCGGGGCAGGGGAGAGAGGGACTAGCACGGGCGGGGAAGAGAGGGATTGGGAGCGGGGGTTGCGGAGAGAGAGGTGGGGGAGGGGGTTGCGGAGAGAGAGGGGAGGGGTGGTGGGTGGGTATGCCGGGAGCAGTGGGCAGGGAACTATAGAGGCGTGGGAAGGCAACAGGTATTGGGGGGGCGTCCTGCGGGGACTAGCGGGGCGGGGGAGAGAGGGACTAGCACGGGCGGGGAAGAGAGGGATTGGGGGCGGGGGTTGCGGAGAGAGAGGTGGGGGAGGGGGTTGCGGAGAGAGAGGGGAGGGGTGGGGGTTGAGAGAGAGAGAGAGAGAGACAGAGAGAGAGAGAGAGAGAGAGAGAGAGAGAGAGAGAGAGAGAGAGAGAGAGAGAGAGAGAGAGAGAGAGAGAGAGAGAGAGAGAGAGAGAGAGAGAGAGAGAGAGAGAGAGAGGGAGGGAGGGAAGGAGGGAGGGAGGGAGGGAGGGAGCGAGGGAGGGAGGGAGGGAGGGAGAGAGAGAGAGAGGGAGGGAGGGAGGGAGGGAGGGAGGGAGGGAGGGAGGGAGGGAGGGAGGGAGAGAGAGAGAGAGAGAGAGAGAGAGAGAGAGAGAGAGAGAGAGAGAGAGAGAGAGAGAGAGAGAGAGAGAGAGAGAGAGAGAGAGAGAGAGATTGCATGGCACATCAACTCTAGTTTTGAATACTCACTTTTTGTGGAGCATGCCCTCTTTGTACATGACTTTCCTGTTCATGGTACAATTTTGAAGCAGGAGGAATTAGAGATATCATGTTTGCTTTTACCTCAGATGGTTATACCACCTATCGTTCCATCAAAGGTTTATATTTCCTCTCAACTATAGTTCGGCATTACTCCATGATCAATGACTTATCTCGCTTAAAGCAGCATTCTGAGCATGTACTTTTCCCTTCATGGGGTCCATCATCTTTTCAGTTACCACATGATACTCCTGCATCTACATGGATTCAGCCCTCAGTTGGATCATCTTTTGGGCCAACGTCATGGTTCAAAGGGGGCTTCCATGGTCCTATCAACACGCATCAAAACTTTGTACAATCCATGGAGGCTTACAGCATACACATGTACTACCATGTGTGACTATGATTTTGTGCTTCATGCTTTATATCTCATGCTTGCAGGATCTACTTCTTCATGATACACATCTCGTGGTGGATATTATCAAAGTTTTGAAGGTCTCGACATACCACATGGATTCATCCTACCTATGCCGCATGGAGGTGATCTCCTCTAGTTAGATCTTGTTCTCTTCCTATGCCTCATTGGTGGCCTACCTCTAGAGCATTCACTTGAACCATCTGGTGGACATCTTATGGAGTACATCGCAATCTTGCATGGTGGATACAGCTTGGAGGCTACAGATTCTTAGAAAACGACTTCATATTCGGTGTTTGTGCTATTGCTAATACATTATTTGTGGATCTTTCTCTCATACCCTAGCAGCCTCCATACTCTACAAAATGGAGTTGCAGAGGGGGTGTTGAGAATATGAGAGTACATCTCCCTTTTGTATCTTTGAGTCACTCTATTTCCATTCCATTTCCATCATATTTCCATTTTATATTATATCCTTTGTATTTGGGTACCTTGCCATTTGCTTCTACTAGCTTTATTCTTTCTCCTTTCAAGGGAATTATCCCACATGAGATGTACTTTGGAGAGCCGCTCCTAAATCTATATAAGGAGGGCCTCTCCTCCCATTTGTACTTGGTTAGAAGCTTGAGGAGCCTACTCCATGCCTTTGGCAAGCTCATTTCTGATCCACATGAGTTTACCCACTTCATAGTCTACTCATTTTGAGTCTGACACACTCTTTGTTTTGTGAGTACAATATTCTTTTCATTTTGCTTCCGCACGTGTACTCTCTACACTTTTATCTATTCCTACTTAGACTTAAACTCTCACACCTCGTGTTCTCCTTTTGGTAAGGATTAAATAAGATGAAAACCCTTTTGAACCATCAGCACGGATAGGAGTTGGCCATGGGAATTAGAACTCATGACTCCATTTGCTTCCGTGTTTCTCATGTCAAGAGCATTGATTCAAAAAACCTTAAAAAGGCAAAGTTGATCACATGTGGAAGCATATGAAAAACTACTATAGGACACATTGGATCATATTTGAGTACATTGATCTCTTTAGCAAGGTTTAACCTTAGGTGTTGAGGAAATCCTTTGTTTGGAGGTTTTGAGGTGGCACAATGGTAGAAAAATGAAGAAGATTCCTATAATCAAAATGAAATTGAAGTATCACTGTACACTAAAGGACACATGGTGTTTAATGTGGCCCTCAATCAGATCAGATGTCAAACTTATTGATGTATGGCACCAACTTATCAAAAACAAAAGAGCGGTCCTTATCTGATAAATGTTCCACAAGGAATTTAGGATCAATGAAAAAGCAAACAAAGTTTGCTGTGCTTATCCCTAGTGTTAGAATTTCAAGAGTGGAAGGAAAGGCGTTGGGCTTCTCATCTTTTCCTACCCTAGAAATATTCAGACTAGCGTCATCTAAAGTGATTGAATGTTTGCTGGCAATCTACAAGAC
>CM035420.1:97588177-97635677 GCA_020310875.1 Ceratopteris richardii
AAATGGGTTGCCACCAATCATTCATGAGGAATACGTATTTTTGTGGATCCAATTCAAATCAAGGGAATAATTGACCTACCCCTCCAATCTTGGGTAATTAACTGGCGCGTGATCAATGGACGTGAAGACTAGGCAAGGCCCTCTTGGCCTATTGGAGCCTATAAAAACAATGGATTTGTGCTCATTTGGGAGACAATTTTTAGAGATACATTGGTTCAGATACGCGTATGTACGTGTAGAAGTCCTCTCTTGCACTTTGTGGTTTCAAGCCTACTGTAGGAGCCACTTTGTAGTGTGGATACAGAGCGTGGGCTTCCCAGTGGAGGGCTAACAGCACTATAGTGTAAGAGAGTGGCTTGGATTTTTTTAGGGACAATGATATTTTAAGCCCAATTTCCTAGAGGAATTCTCCACCGCTTGTATTGATCTGTGTTTGTCTGCATAGAGTGCCATGAAGCTCTGAGCATGAGTTTTTGAGCATTTCTTTGACCAATCTTGTAATCATCTTATTTGAATCAAGAAGTGGATGGTCTTCTTTGGTCCTTTATTGTTGCTGTTTTCTGGAGTATGTACAACTGTGTGCAATTATTTACCTCTGCCTACTCACAGAAATGTTAAAGAGTATACTTCCCTAAAGAGAACCCCCCTTGAGTAGGCGACGTACTGGACGTATTTATTCTCTACTCTTGATAAAAGTGAACACCCCACTACCTCCTCTACAGTTTGGCACACCCGGTGGGATCTTTGCATTTCTGTGAGAGGCATTTTTGCCCTATTACATTGGCAAGTAGGTACATGACCCATACGCGAGCAGATAAGGAGTCTCTTCGTGTTCGGAGGAGCCTTAACAAGTTAGCCTTAACCACGACTAGTGAGTCTACCTCCCCTCTGCCCTCCCTAAATTTATTTATTGATTTGGGTGCGACACCATTGTCAAAAGAGAGGTATAGGAGAACCTTAGACTTCTCCTCACATACGTCTAAAGAAACACCAGTACAAAGGGAGGATCTCTCTCATTTACTCTCCTGATTAACCATTAAATTCCCTACCTTCAAGGGACAAGCTTATGAGGATGCTGATGATCATGTGAGGAGATTCATCTCTTTATGTCGTGGACGAGGTCTGCAAAATAGAGAGGATGCAATGCTGGCACTGTTCCCATCAACATTGGAGGGTCTTGCAGACAAATGGTATAGTCAATATGCAAATGGCCATTTCACTACATGGGAGGCTCTGAAGGCGGCGTTCTCACAGACATTTCGACCAAGTGATTCCTCGGAAAGAGCTCTAGATCAACTAGAGAATTTGAAGCTAAGATCAGGTGAATCCTTTCATGAACTTCACACTAGAACAAAAGCACTTGTTGCACGTCAGCCACATGCCGCAAGTGACTTCTTGGTTAAAAAGTGGATAGAAAAGGCTCTGCCCAGGTCATCTCAGCAGAAGCTTCGTGAGTCTCTTAGATTGGATGCAACCCTCAATGATTTTGTTGTAGCGACATCACGCATAGAAGAAGCAAGGCAACATTTTGAAGAGGATACACAAAGAAATTATGCTGCAGACCTGGATCCTATTGGGCAACTAAGGAGGGAACTGGAGGCATTGAAAATGCAACAGAATCAACAAGAAGAGAAGGTCTTGTCACCACTGCGTCGCACTGATGACGAAGTAGCCCAACTTCGCCGTGAGTTAGAAGATTTGAAGACCACTCAGGATATAAGGAGACAAATTTGGTGTACAATCGGTAACAACAATGGACATTCCAATGCTAATTGCCCTAACAAGGTAAGCTGTCAATTTTGTGGAAAGGATGGTCATGAAGCTAGAGATTGCTACTACCTCAAGGGTATACAGCAAAGAGGTAACCCTCAAACTTTGGATTCATACTATGCTAGTACTTCAAATACATCTAATAGAGAGGAGAATCGGCCTGCAAAGCCTAGATATAATAGACCTTTGATGTGCTATCGTTGTGGTGAGTATGGCCACATGCAAAATAGGTGTTCCCTTCCAGAAGATGCACCTCCTTGTCAACATTGTCCAGAGGCCAAGGATCATTATACCAAAGACTGCCCAAGAAGTCGTCCTGCTCCAATCCACATGATTGCGGTTTCTCCACAAGAAGAAGGTATGACCGCTCAGTCTTATGCCGTTTCATCCTCTGCAATACCATTCACGGTTACGTTAGCAGATCAGCATCGGGTTGTGCCACTTGGCATTATTGAAAAGCTACTGATGGTAGTACACGGCTGCCACTTTGTTCTAGATTTTGTTGTTATTGCACTTCCACAAGAGACTTCTTACCCTTTACTCCTGGGGAGACCTTTGCTGAGACAAGCAAAAGCTTTGCAAGATTGGGGGAAAAAAAACTATGGATCTCAACAAGCACCAATAACCAACTGCAACTACATCTGGAAGAAGGATTCGACTCACGGAAAACTACTGGATATACTCTGGACACTCAGGTAATGCCCTCTCTACCCCAAGAAGATGATACATTGTTAAATTGGATGATGGGAACTGCAGAGTGTTGCACAGTGGAGATCAATGAAATTGAGGAAGAAATTGCAGATAAGGTAATTACAGGAAAGGGCAATGATGATCACAAGGAGTTTGAGAATGAGCAATTGCAGGAAAATACAAGCTTTGAAGAGGCAACCCATATAAAAGTATCGGAGGTAGAAGGTTATGAACCTAAGAACAGAGAAGATCTTCCTTTTGCAGATATACCTCAAGGATGGATAGAAGAACATGTTGAAAAATATAAATTAAAATCCACTCCTGCATATAGTGGAGATGATTTCTCAAACAAGACCACTCCTGAAACATTGGTTCAAGAAGTAAATTTAGGGGATGAAGAGAACCCTCAAGTAGTCCACTTAGCATCCTGGTTGTGGCATTATCCTCCTTTACTGCAGAAGGTAACTTCTTTGCTTTTTGCCTATAAAAGTGTCTTCCCATGGTCCTACAAAGATCTAATAGGGATACCAGAGGAGCTTGGATTACATAGAATACCCTTAATTGAGGGAGCCGCGCCTGCAAGTAGTAGGCCATATCGACTCAATCGGAAGTATGCAGAGGCGGTAAAAGCAGAGATTACAAAACTAGAAGAAGGAGGTATAATTGTTCCAGTAGAACATTCCAGGTGGCTTTCTTCTATGGTTATTGTGCACCAAGAAAAGTAGTGGAAAAATAAGAGTTTGTGTCGATTTCCATGCTTTGAATAAAGTGACTGTTCAAGATGGATTTCCTCAGCCCTTCACCGAGCAAGTACTTGAGGAAGTAGCTAGTCACACTTTGTATAGTTTCTTGGATGGTTTTAGTGGCTACAATCAGATAGTGATCCATCCGGATGATAGGGACAAAACAGCCTTTGTTACTCCCTGGGGCACTTATGTCTATACTCGCATGGCTTTTGGCTTGAAATGCACCAGCTTCATTTAATAGAACGATGTATCTGATATTGGGCAAATGGTTAACAACCTTTCTACGCATTTTTATGGATGACTTTTCAGTATTTTCAGGTACAGATAAAAGAGCAGCAGTTCAAGATTTCCATGATCATTTGGAAAATCTAAAAGAAATTTTTGAGCAATGTCTCGAAACAGGGTTGAAGTTGAATCCTGATAAATGTCACTTTTTGGTCACTAAGGGCACTCTTCTTGGTCACATAGTATCTGCTGAAGGTATAACCGTGGACCCTGCAAAGGTTACAGCTATTCTTTCCATGCCAATTCCACAAAGCCCAAAGGAAGTGCAAAGTTTCTTGGGTCATGCAGGATATCACAGAAGATTCATTCGGATGTACTCAGAAATAGCTAAGCCCTTGTCAAGGCTTACCAGTAAAAAGGTCCCTTTCTCATGGAGTGTTGAAGCTAATAGAGCATTTTGTGAACTAAAATTGAGGCTATGTATTGCTCCACTTTTAAGTGTTCCTAATTGGTCATTGGAATTTCATGTGCATACAAATGCTAGTCTTCATGCTGTTGGTGCAGTTCTAGCTCAACCATCATCACATAAGGTTGATAGACCTATCTTTTATGCCAGCAGACTACTCAACCAAGCTGAAAGGAACTACAGTACAATAGAAAGAGAAGGTTTGGCTATTGTATTTGCACTTCAGAAGTTCCGACATTATCTCCTTGGCATACATTTCATAGTTATCTCTGATCATCAGCCCTTGAAGTATTTGATAAACAAACCTAGAGTAGTTGGAAGGATTTGGAGATGGTTACTCCTATTTCAAGAATTTAATTTTGATATTCATATTAAGCCAGGAAAAGAGCACTACATGGCAGATCAAGTGTCCAGGACTGCAATGAGCGAAAAGGCAACATGTATTAATGATGAACTGGTGGATAGCAATCTTTTTCTAGTAGAAATTCAGACTGGTTGGTATGATGAAATTCTCCATGTTCTTACTACTAGAAAGATCCCAGAACACTTGAAACCTGTAGAAAAGAGAAGATTGCTCCTGAAAACCAAAGTATATTCTCTTATAAATGGAAATTTATATAAATACTGTCAGGATGATATCTTGAGAAGGTGTGTCTATCTAGAGGAGGTAAATCTTTTGCTAGAGGCTACACACAATGAAGGACATCTAAAGGGGGAAGAATTGGCCCGCAGAATCATCCATAAGGGACTATGGTGGCCTCATATTTACAAGGATGCGATCAAGTTTGCTAAAGAATGCGACCACATCTGCCAGAGGTGTGCTCCTACGTCGACCAGATTGAATTTCCAACCATTAGTCATATCTACAGGATGGCTCCCATTTGAACGATGGGGCCTTGATTTCATAGGAGCAATTAGTCCAACTGGTCATCGAGGGGGTAGAAAGTATATATTGATGGCCACATGTTATGCCACTAAATGGATAGAGGCTAAAGCTACTGTGGACTGCACAGCTTTAAGAGTAGCTAAGTTCTTGTATAAACGTATTTTCTCAAGATTTGGTTGCCCACTGGAAATCACTAGTGATAGAGGCACACATTTTATAAATCAATTGCTCCAGTTTATATTTGACAGGTACAAAATCTTCCATAAAAAAGCTTGTGCCTACTATCTAAGGGCAAATGGCTAGGCAGAGAGTTCCAATAAGATTTTGATTAGATTACTTCGCAAATTATCCTTTGAACATCAAAGCTTCTGGCCACAAGCACTGATCGGTGCAATTTGGGCTTTCAGAACCACGAAGAGGGGAACCACAGGCGAGACTCCATTTCGCTTAGTATATGGGAAAGAGGCATTGGCATCGTTTGAGTTCATTATCGGAAAGGAAATAGGAATCAAAACCATTGGAATTGAACCCCCCATTCAGAGATTGGTGGCATTAGAAGAATACAGAGAAGGGGCAATGCAGAAACTTCAGGTAACACAAAAAGAGCGCAAGAGATTGCATGACAGGTATCTGAGATCCAATGAAGTTCAGGAAGGGTCCATGGTTTTAGTGCATCAAGTTCCGGCAATTTCAACTAAATTCGCACCCAAATGGATAGGACCTTATAAGGTGATCAGGGTATTACCACATGGTGTGGTGTATTTGGAGGATATGCAGGGTAAAAGGATTCCCCTGGTTAATATTTCCAGGGTGAAGAAGTACCTAAACTAAGTTAACTTGGAAGGATTTCAACCACTGTACATACCACATGTCATTCAAAGTATTGGCAGTTATTTCGTTTATTCAATAAGCGCATGAGAAGGAAATTGCACCGAGGCGGTGCAAAATCCTGATGTGGGGGTCTGTAGTACCCCTCCTTTTTTCTCTCATCCTGTCTTGCTATCTCTCTTTTTCTTTGGCGCAGGTTCATGTCGTGGGAGACGAAGGCCTTCAACCAGGTTGTTTTCCATTGGGGCTCACGTTATGCAAAGCTTCTGATGGTGTGGTTTACTTTTGAGTTGGATTTGAGCTGTTGTTAATGGTGGTGGTATTCAAGCTCATGCTCTCTCTCTCTCTCTCTCTCTCTCTCTCTCTCTCTCTCTCTCTCTCTCTCTTTCTCTCTTTCTCTCTCTCTTTCCCTCTCTCTATCTCTCTCTCCCTCTCTCTTTCTCTCTCTCTCTCTCTCTCTCTCTCTCTCTCTCTCTCTCTCTCTCATGGCCTACCCCCCCTCTTTATCTCTCTCTCTCTCTCTCTCTCTCTCTCTCTCTCTCTCTCTCTCTCTCTCTCTCTCTCTCTCTCTCTCTCTCTCTCTCTCTCTCTCTCTCTCTCTCTCTCTCTCTCTCTCTCTCTCTCTCTCTCTCTCTCTCTCTCTCTCTCTCTCTCTCTCTCTCTCTCTCTCCTCCCCCGCCGATCTCTCTCTCTCTCTCTCTCTCTCTCTCTCTCTATCTCTCTCTCTCTCTCTCTCTCTCTCTCTCTCTCTCTCTCTCTCTCTCTCTCTCTCTCTCTCTCTCTCTCTTTCTCTCTCTCTCTCTCTCTCTCTCTCTCTCTCTCTCTCTCTCTCTCTCTCTCTCTCTCTCTCTCTCTCTCTCTCTCTCTCTCTCTCTCTCTCTCTCTCTCTCTCTCTCTCTCTCTCTCTCTCTCTCTCTCTCTCTCGCTCTCCTCCCCCGCCCCACCTCGTAGCCCTCCCCGCCCCACACTGCAGCCCTCCCCGCCCCACCCCGCAGCCCTCCACGCTGTCCCCCGCAGCCCTCCCCGCCCCTCCCCGCAGCCCTCCACGCCTCTCTCCGCAAGCCCCCCCGCTACCCCCCGCAAGCCCCCGCGCTGTCCCCCCCGCAAGCCCCCCTCACACCTCCCCGCAGCCCTCCCGGCCCCACCCCGCAAGCCCCTCCTCACAGCTCCCCGCTGCCCCCCCGCGAGCCCCGCCAGCCCCCCCTCACACCTCCCCGCAGCCCTCCCCGCCCCACCCCGCAAGCCCCCCTCACACCTCCCCGCTGCCCCCTGCAAGCCCGCAAGCCCCCCCTCACACCTCCCCGCTACCACCCCGCGAGCCGCGCCAGCCCCCCCTCACACCTCCCCGCTGCCACCCCGCGAGCCCCACCATCCCCCCCTCACACCTCCCCGCTGCCACCTCGCTGCCCCCCGCAAGCCCCCCTCACACCTCCCCGCAGCCCTCCCCGCCCCACCCTGCAAGCCCCCCCTCACACCTCCCCGCTACCCCCCCCCCCCGCGAGCCCCCCCTCACACCTCCCCGCAGCCCTCCCCGCCCCACCCTGCCCCACCTCGCAAGCCCCCCTCACACCTCCCCGCTGCCCCCCGCAAGCCCGCAAGCCCCCCCTCACACCTCCCCGCTGCCACCCCGCGAGCCCCCCCTCACACCTCCCCGCAGCCCTCCCCGCCCCACCCTGCCCCACCCCGCAAGCCCCCCTCACACCTCCCCGCTGCCCCCCGCAAGCCCGCAAGCCCCCCCTCACACCTCCCCGCTGCCACCCCGCGAGCCCCCCCTCACACCTCCCCGCTGCCACCCCGCGAGCCCCGCCAACCCCCCCTCACACCTCCCCGTTGCCACCCCGCTGCCCCCGCAAGCCCCCCCTCACACCCTCACATGAGCACCAAAAATCTCAATTATAAAGCAAACACGATCAAGCACAGGTTTTTCCCATGATCTCTCCAGATTCCTCTGCGGAACAGCAGTGAGTATTGCATTTACAAAATAGCATCCAATCCATCCTTATTCCAAACTTCAATCATCCCTTTCTTCCCTTCATGTCTGAAACTCCTATGGTTTTACGAACTTCAAGAACTCCCAGAAGGGAGGGTAACACTTCGTGATCGATGATCGAGAGTTGCAAAAAGCTTCTCATCAAAATAAAGATGGCTGCGGAAGAGAGCTTAGATCAAAGAAGATTTTACAGCAATTGTATACCCAATTTCAGCAATTACAAGGATCTGATTTCCAT
The DNA here is from genome assembly GCA_020310875.1 of Ceratopteris richardii. NCBI lineage: Eukaryota > Viridiplantae > Streptophyta > Polypodiopsida > Polypodiales > Pteridaceae > Ceratopteris > Ceratopteris richardii. Next base: position 97,596,017 of record CM035420.1, read on the forward strand.
GGCCTCCTGTTCAATACTTCTTCCGAGCTTCTCGATGCAAGGAACGGTTCTCCGCACTTCTTTCAACATGCATGGGTTTATGGGTGCCCCAAAGCGTGACTAAGGACCTCCATTTATGGGGCCTCCAATTATGTGCTCTCCAATGTGTGGCAGAGGGTCCCTTGCAGGTGGTCCTTGTAGTTAGAAGCAGGGATGATCTTCTAGCCGTCACAATAATGAAGACATGTTGGATGCCTATTTAGAATGTTACAATTGTGATGGGACTGAGACATGCACTGTTAGTATATGATCAATGTCTACCCGTCATGATTGTATGCACATTCTGTAAGGCCCCCTTTATGAGGAGAAGCCAAGCGTGCATGACCCAATTGATGGGAATCCCAACTTGCATGTTGGATGAAGGTCATATTGGACCATGTAAGGTATTATAAGGAAAGGGAGTTACCAGGGTCCCCAATTGTGGGGTCCAGGGCAGCGGTGAGCAGCCCCGGCTGGGGGTCCAAGGGGGCCAGCGGGCCCCCTGGCTGGGGGGTCCCAGGGGGCCAGCGGGCCCCCTGGTGGGGGTCCGGGGGCAGTGCCCCCGGCGCGACGGTAAAGGGAATATTCCATGGAATATTCCTTGTCAGAGTCAGAAATCATTTATATTTGTTAGGTGGGTTCAACCAGTCTAAGCCGTGTATGGCAATTACGTGGGCGGTGGCCGCCCACGCTCTACCGCCCATGTATAGCGGTCCATCGCAGGCCACCCATGATCCTATATATACATGACTTCTGCACTACCTAAGACACTGAGTTGAGCCAGCATACCTCTACCTTGTATCTCCCTATCTAGAGTTGTCTAGATCACCATTTAAGCTCTACCTTGAGAGCGCACGGGTGGACAACGCCATCATCTTTGTACTTGCTGCTAGTAGAAAATTGTTGAGATTCTCCTATATCTGTTATCTTCTCTGCTATTGCTCCTGTGTTATATTGCGTAACTATTGTCTTACATGCACATCAATGCGCTTCTTCTTTGGAGACTATGGTAAATGACGAAGTACATGGGCTTTACTAGTATTGATGCTACCCCACCTATCATCCCAATCTCTCGGACTGCATAAATAAAGGGCCTCAAATTGCAAGTAAGAAGATGAAAAGAAATTGTTAAAAAATAGGTTGCCGCCAATCATTCATGAGGAATACGTATTTTTGTGGATCCAATTCAAATCAAGGGAATAATTGACCTACCCCTCCAATCTTGGGTAATTAACTGGTGCGTGATCAATGGACGTGAAGACTAGGCAAGGCCCTCTTGGCCTATTGGAGCCTATAAAAACAATGGATTTGTGCTCATTTGGGAGACAATTTTTAGAGATACATTGGTTCAGATACGCGTATGTAAGTGTAGAAGTCCTCTCTTGCACTTTGTGGTTTCAAGCCTACTATAGGAGCCACTTTGTAGTGTGGATACAGAGCGTGGGCTTCCTAGTGGAGGGCTAACAACACTATAGTGTAAGAGAGTAGCTTGGATTTTTTTAGGGACAATGATATTTTAAGCCCAATTTTCTAGAGGAATTCTCCACCGCTTGTATTGATCTATGTTTGTCTGCATAGAGTGCCATGAAGCTCTGAGCATGAGTTTTTGAGCATTTCTTTGACCAATCTTGTAATCATCTTATTTGAATCAAGAAGTGGATGGTCTTCTTTGGTCCTTTGTTGATGTTTTCTGGAGTATGTATGACTCTGTGCAATTATTTACCTCTGCCTGCTCACAGAAATGTTAAAGGGTATACTTCCCTAAAGAGAACCCCCCTTGAGTAGGCGACGTACTGGACGTATTTATTCTCTACTCTTGATAAAAGTGAACACCCCAGTACCTCCTCTACACTAAGTCTCTCTCTCTCTCTACCTCTTTGTGTGTCTATCTCTTTCTCTCTCTACCTCTCTTCCTCTATTTTATGTGTCATCAAAATCTAGCAAGATGTTTCCAAAGAATCTACTTCTTGATATCTCTCCCCTTATCTCATTCTCTTAATCTCTCTCTCTCTCTCTATCTCTCCAACAAAATGGCTATGCTTGTTTTCTATTGAGCATTGTCATAGTTTGTCAGAGATGTCAACCTATATATCTCCCCTATAATTTCTCTCTTGAACCCTTGCTATCAACCTTGGTGTCTTCAACCTTACCTTTTTGCTTCTTGGTCAGTTCCCTATGGACTTGCCTTGTTTGCAACCTTCTGTGTGTGTGTGTCTCCACCTCTATCTGTCCTTGGCATGCTCCAATTATGCATGTCTCTGTTAATGACTCTCTCTCTCTCTCTCTCTCTCTCTCTCTCTCTTTGTGTGTCTCTCATGAATATCATGAGATTCTCTTTCTTGGATCTCTATGAGCGTCACTCATGAGGCTCTCTCTCTCTCTCTAACTAGCTCTGTCTCTCTCTCTCTCTCTATCTCGCATTCATGTATCTACAAAACAATACATTAAAAACCAAATCACACATTAGCTACACATTTAAATAGATACGGACACAAAAAGTGAGACACACACTCACAAATTATTCACAAACATAGGCACATGCAAGCACTCATGCACACAATTGGATAACAAACACACACACACATACACTTAAATACACACACACATATTCTAATTATTCTTTAATTTTTTCTTCTGGTATTTAATTTGTATTGGTTAAATCATATATTAGGTTTTGATGGATTGTTTATTATATGACAAGCATTTTACTCAGCACATTATTTACACTCAGAAATATTTATTCACTTATCCATATACACTTATACATGCATTTACACATACAAAGTCAAAAAGTATATATAAAAGCACGTTCTTTTGAAGCACATACACAAACATATATCCAATCATTGAGGGTAGCAATCACACAAACATAGGTAGACTTATAAAATCACTCCCATTCTTCGACAAACATAGAGTGTAGCACAAACACTTAGGATATCATAGTTACTTAAAGTTTTTTAGCACCCCAATAAGGGAATTACACATACAGATCCCCTTAAATACATATGTTCAAACACGTACACATACATAAGGTAATAAATGCAATCACATACACAATAGTATTTAGATCACAAATATAAGAACATGTAGGGTTTTACACATGCACACACACACACAAACACAATGAGCTATATAGATGCATATACACAAACACAATCATAAGCACAAGCATTTAGATACAATCGCAAACGCATGCACATCTACTTCTTATTTCATATTTTCATCTTCGGTTTCTCGTAGTTTCCCCTCTAGGTACAAAGTCATCATTATAATCTTGGTCATATCAAAATCATTTAAAGAAAGAAATGAGTCATAAATAAGAAATTTTTAATTTTCATATTATTATGGCAACACAGAACTTAAATCCAAAATTTGCCTTGACTAAAACTGCACATTGTCTTTTTTTTTAATATAAAGGAAGTTCGGCAATAGCCTACTCTCCCGGACTTGAATTAAATTAAGAAACAAAGGTACAATAGAAGGGGACTAGTGCCCACGGGACCCCCCAAATCCCACAAAGCAGGGGAAGCTTGATTGAATCCTAGGTTGCATTACAGAGAAGGTTAATCACCCTCTCATCGCCCTCATGTGGGGCCCACTTGGGTTTGAGCTTGTTGTTGATCAAAAGGAGGACTTGATGGTGCGTGAAGGGGGGGGGGGGGGATTTCTTACTGTTAACAATCCTTTTGCCAAGGAGGAATAGTGATTTCTCAATCGACCACTCCCTGGGGCTTTAGGGCGAAAAACGGCCAAAAAAGGGCCGTGTAAGGATTTCAATTAGTTGTGCTTAATCTCGATTAAAGTTGTCAACTCATTTTAAAAAAATCTGTGTAAGCGCATTTAAAACGTATCTTGTGCAAATTTTGAAGAGAGAGAAACTCGTGTGATAATCATGAAAAGTATGTGTGATATCTTATGCCTCAAAGTTTGTGCTCATTGGGCGTTCATGAAAATTTGAATTTTCCTCTTGTTCACGGACCTTTATAATGTGTGCTTATGCCGTTTTGCACTTTTTTTACTCTACTTTCGATAGCAGGCTTGTTTCTCTCTTTCATGTCATTTTAGACACTTTCGCGTCACTCTTCGTAGTAGACCATGGAGAACCTCAACCCAAACACTCTCACTCACCTTTCAACCAGCCAAAATCATTGTGATAAGTTCCATATCAACATTGTAGTTAGTCATGAGTATGCAACGACAAGAAAGGTATGCCGAAGGGCTCTTCAACATTCTAAAGTGGTTGGATTGCAGAAAGAAGGAAAAAAACATATCGACATATGGGCAGATGGATTTGTTTATCCAATTGATCCACAAACTAAAAGGTATACCCCTTTTCATAATCTTCATGATCTAATTAGACTTTTAGGAGAAACATGGGCATCCCTTCTTATGTAAAAGAAATATCGCAGGCAGTGGAAGCTACATTTCAGGATGGCGACTGACTTGCGTACACTGCTCCTACCACTTTTTTTCGGAGCCGTTATGTGGAGAGCTACACAAGCGATTGTTCTATTTCATAACACCAGAACTGTCACGAGCTGGGACTCCATCAATTAGGTAATCACACTTCCTCTGCTTCGTCCACTCCCGTGATGATGATAGCGGCATCCGTTGAAGTAGTGCCCATCTATCTATGTATGTGCAGGAGCACTATGGCACCGTGCAGGAAGTGACCAATGTCGTCTACAAGGGTAGCACTGCAATCAAGTGCACGCAAGTCTACGTTCACAAGGCTATCGTTCACCTTTTCATTAAAAAATGTGAATCTCTACTTTCATAAATGGGATTTCTTGGTGGTGATGTTCATCTAAGAAAAGATCCAAAGCTTCTACAAAATATAGGTAATGTACAAAAGAGCTTGGACTTTGGATAGCTTGGACTCAGAGGAGAGCTATCCAGAAGTACTGATTCATCCAGATTTTCAATCTAGGAAAATAACTGCCACAACAAATTGGAAATTTAGAAATGTAAGGGAGCTCCTAGAGTACCTTAATGAGGCATCATCATAGTTCATATTCTCAATTGATGATACAATAGTTAACATTGGATCAGAGAAAACATTATCTTGCATAACTTGCCTGCCACCCAGGGTGATCAAGTTCCAACCCTTTAGATTGTAACAAGTCTCCTTCTTTAAGAAGATTTTTTTTCAAACTTCCATTGATTTTTCTTTGCAAGATGGTGACTAAGAATGTGACTGATTACATCACTTCAATTATGTCTTTTTATGGACTATATTCATCTTGGCAATTTTTTGTTTATTTTCAAGATTGTGAGGAGGTTCCAATGGTGCAATGATTATACACGAACTTGCATATGACAAAATGGATGGTATGACAAAATGGAAAAGATTGGATGACACGACCGATACAAGCGATATGGACCATCTGAAATTATCTGATTGCCCATATCGCTTGCATCGGTCGTGTCATAAAAACTTCTCTATCCTCTTCACATTTAACTTTTCTGTAGGATGGTGACTAAGAATGTGACTGATTACATCACTTCAATTATGTCTTTTTATGGACTACATTCATATTGGCATTTTTTTGTTTAATTTCAAGATTCTAATGAGGTTTCTATTGTGCAATGATTATAAAGGAACTTGCATGAGTAAATTCTAGGTGATTCAAGAATATAAACCAAGAAATTCTTACATAATATATCTCCCCTTTTAGAACCTTTTCCCATACTTCCATTGATTTTGCTTTTGCAGGATTGTAAGTAAGAATGTGACTCATTACATCACTTCAATTATGGCTTTTTATGGACTATATTCATATTGGCATTTTTTTTAGTTTCAACATTTTGATGAGGTTTCAATGGTGCAATGATTATACAGGAACTTGCATATGACAAAATGGATGGTATGACAAAATGGATGGTATGAAAAAATGGAAAAGATTGGATGACATGACCGATACAAGCGATATGAGCCATCCAAAATTCTCCGATTACCCATATCGCTTGCATCGGTCGTGTCATAAAAACTTCTCTATCCTCTTCACATTTAACTTTTCAACATGAATAAAGCAAAAAGCACCCAAAATAGACATTTTGATGATAGAACCAATTCAATTTTTTTGGAACCATGCAATGAAGTCACTTTTACTTAGTTCTCAAGAGGATCAATTCAACATTACATTACTCAAGGCATATAAATATAGTTACAATGACCATCTTCCAGATGAAGACTGGCATAATTACATACAATTTGTACATCAATAAATCTTCCAACATATGTTGGTTACACATTAGATTACAATCTTACATTCCAAAAATATAAGGGCATATTGCATGTTCCATAATGGCATTTATTGCTCTCTCCTTGATCAAGATGACCCAAGCATATGGATAGTCTGACAAGTTCAACTCAGGGTTGTAAAACCTGCTTTCCAAGAACCTTACTGCATTTGCAATCACTCTCCAGTCACACGAGGTGTTGTATTTCTGTAATGGCACATGTATTTGAGTGTATCCAAACCTTTTTTCTTCGTTCAATGAAGGAATTCCTAGAATGTTTGATCAATATGCATTTTGAGAAGCTTAGCAACACTGCAAGGTAAACTTAAATTTAGAATGGATGGCAAGGCTTTAAAATAGAACACAACAAAATGTATGGCGAGGCTTACACTTTGGAGTTTCCATGTTGTGATTGGAGAGAATTCCTTGCTGTCTTCTTTGTCCTAGCCATAACCTACAAAAAAAAGATTATTATCATCAGATAAATAGGACTTTTACTAGAGAAAAACAAATCATGGATCAGTAAGGATTAATATTAGGACATGGATCAATTACACAAAAAAAGATTACATCCTTCATATTTGCAATGTCTTGTACCCCTTTGGGCAATAAATATGTGTATCTATGTACATTTCATGAGTAATAAGCTTTGAAAAGAAATATATTTAATAGAAATAACTCGAAACACAAGTAGAAACAAAGCATGAGACACGACCAATCCAAGCGATTAGGGTCATCAAAGAATATCGGATGGGTCTAATCGCTTGCATTGGTCCTAGTTGCTTGAATTGGTCATGTCCAAAGGAGGTCACCTTGAAGCTTAGATTGCATGTGAACTTTTGTATCTTATTATTGGTTAAGAATTTTAAGAAAATAATGCAACCATTGCGTCCCGAACGTGCCAAAACCCTAAGATTGACTGTCTATTTGCATGATTTTGATACCCGGAGGTCTCGATAAGCCTTTTTGTATTTATTTCCAGACACGACCGATGCAAGCGATTAGGCCCATCCAACATTTTCAGATGAGCCTAATCGCTTGCATTGGTCGTGTCCTACATTCATGCACAAATAGGCTCATCAAGACCTCTCAATATCAGAATCATGCAAATAGACAGCCAATCTTAGGGTTTTGGCACGTTTCGGATGCAATGGTATCATTAGTTTCTTGAAATTCTGAGCCAATAGTAAGATAGGGAAATTCATGACCGATGCAAGCAAAATAAGCCAACTTGCACAAAAAAGAGTTTAAAAGCTTGGAACAAATTTTAAACGCAGAAAAACTAATTAAAAAAGCTTTCATAAAGCACTCAAGAAACATGACCGATACAAGCGATTAGGGTCATCGAGAAATCCTCGAATGTCCTTAATCGCTTGTATCGGTCGTGTTGTAAAATAATTGATCATGATGACCATAAACCCTCACACAAAATGTGGTCTATGGAAAGTTTTGAAAAGCATGTAAAAACGCGAAGACAACGGTAAGTTGATGGTAGCAAGGAGTTTCACAAAAAATGAAAAAAGTGAAGAGAAGAGCTTAAATAGGTCTCTGGGATGATTTGACCGTTGGTGACACGTGGCAATGTGTGATTGGTCCATGTCATCTAGCCGTTGCGAATCCCAACGTTACAATGCCACGTGGCATCATTTGAGTGGGCCACGTCATCTAGCCGTTGTGATTCCCAACGTCTTTTGCCACGTAGCACTCACTTATTTGTCCACGTCATGTGACCGTTACCCGATCCTTCTCGACTATAAATACGGGTCCCGTTCACCATTTCACATTTTCAACCTTCATAGAATTTCTCTCTTCATCACCCATGCATACTTGTGCTACATACCCGATACGACTGATACAAGCGATTACACGCGTTTAACCTACCTTTGACTAGCTTATTTCACTTGCATCGGTCATGAACTTCCCTATCTTACTATTGGCTCGGAATCAAGAACCTAATGCTACCATTGCATCCGGAGGAACATGCCAAAACCCTAAGATTGACTGTCTATTTGTATGATTCTGATATGGAAAGGTCTTGATGAGCCTGTTTGTGCATGAATCTAGGACATGACCAATGCAAGCGATTAGGCTCATCTGGAAATGTTGGATGGGCCTAATCGCTTGCATCGGTCGTGTCTGGAAATCAATACAAAAAGGCTTATCAAGACCTCTAGGTATCGAAATCATGCAAATTCTGATATGGAAAGGTCTTGATGAGCCTATTTGTGCATGAATCTAGGACATGACCAATGCAAGCGATTAGGCTCATCTGGAAATGTTGGATGGGCCTAATCTCTTGCATCGGTCATGTCTGGAAATCAATACAAAAAGGCTTATCAATGAATGTCTATTTGTATGATTCTGATATGGAAAGGTCTTGATGAGCCTATTTGTGCATGAATCTAGGACATGAACAATGCAAGCGATTAGGCTCATCTGGAAATGTTGGATGGGCCTAATCGCTTGCATCGGTCGTGTGTGGAAATCAATACAAAAAGGCTTATCAATACCTCTGGGTATCGAAATCATGCAAATAGACAATCAATCTTAGGGTTTTGACACGTTCCGGATGCAATGGTAGCATTATCTTCTCCAAATTCTTAACCAATAATAAGATACAAAAGTTCACATGCAATCTAAGCTTCAAGATGACCTCCTTTGGAGACAACCAATTCAAGCAATTAGGAGCATCCAAGCTTCCTTGATGGGCCCAGTCACTTGAATTGGTTGTGTCCAATCAAGTATCATATTTATAGCTATATGAATGAATGCTCCATATAGAACAACTAAATATGTTTATAAATATTATTTTCAACATTAATTATATGTTTCTATAAAGTTAAGGATGATAAATCAAACATGACTGATGCAAGCGATTATGCCCATCGGATATTCTCTGATGACCCTAATCGCTTGGATCGGTCGTATCTCATGCTTTGTTTCTACTTCTGTTTCCAGTTATTTCTATGACTTTAAAAGATCGTTTACTTTTTCTAACCTAGATTTTCAATTTTTTCCACAGATATCTATATTGGATGAAGGCAACTACATTGGGAGGGGGAAGGGAACAAGGAAAACCATAGAGAAGAAAGGAAAGACAACTACGGATATTCATTCAATGATCCACTATCTTCCAAAACTGAATCCAAAATTATTTTGTGTTATTCATAAGCAATATAGTGAAGACGCAGATTTTTCATTATTCTCCTTGAGGACTCTTTCAAGATACATGGGTTTTACTTCAATACCCTTTAATGCATACAGAGTTTTTCTACTTGAAAGAACAGGTGCATTAAGAATTTTTGGATATGCCCCAGGATTCAATGCTTCAAGGGCAGGCTACTTCCTTTGTTACTCAAGCTATGCAATGGCTGTAGGGGTGTCATATGTTCAAAGTATTATTGTCTACAGGAGAAAAGAGTACCTCAGATATAGAGGAGATTTGCTAGAGACAAGTTCATTCAAAAGGCTCAAGAAGGATTTAATATATTTCTATTCAAAGCTTATTACTCATGAAATGTACATAGATACATTGTAATATATTTATATGCCTTGAGTAATGTAATGTTGAATTGATCCTCTTGAGAACTAAGCAAAAGTGACTTCATTGCATGGTTCAAGCAAAATTGAATTGTTCTTATCATCAAAATGTCTATTTTGTGTGGTTTTTGCTTTATTCTTGTTGAAAAGTTAAACGTGAAGAGGATAGAGAAGTTTCTATGACACGATCGATGCAAGCGATAGGGGCAATCGGAGAATTTCGGATGGCTCATATCGCTTGTATCAGTCGTGTCATCCAGTCTTTTCCATTTTTTCATACCATCCATTTTTTCATATGCAAGTTCTTGTATAATCATTGCACCATTGAGACCTCATCAAAATGTTGAAATTAAACAAAGAAATTGCCAATCAGAATATAGTCCATAAAAAGCCATAATTGAAGTGATGTAATGTGTCACATTCTTAGTTACCATCCTGCAAAAGAAAATCAATGGAAGTATGGAAAAAGGTTCTAAAAGGGGAGATATATTATGTAAGAATTTCTTGGTTTATATTCTTGAATCACCTAGAATTTACTCATGAAAGTTCCTTTATAATCATTGCACAATAGAAACCTCATCAGTCTTGAAATTAAACAAAAAATGCCAATATGAATCTAGTCCATAAAAAGACATAATTGAAGTGATGTAATCATTCACATTCTTAGTCACCATCCTGCAGAAAAGTTAAATGTGAGGAGGATAGAGAAGTTTTTATGACACGACCGATGCAAGCGATATGGGCAATCGGAGAATTTCGGATGGCCCGTATCGCTTGTATCGGTCGTGTCATCCAATCTTTTCCATTTTGTCATATGCAAATTCCTGTATAATCATTGCACCATTGAAACCTCCTCAGAATCTTGAAATTAAACAAAAAACTGCCAATATGAATATAGTCCATAAAAAGACATAATTGAAGTGATGTAATCAGTCACATTCTTAGTCACCATTCTGCAAAGAAAAATCAACGGAAGTTTGAAAAAAAGCTTCTTAAAGAAGGAGACTTGTTACAATCTAAAGGGTTGCAACTTGATGCAAGATAATGTTTTTTCTCTAATCTAATGTTAACTATTGCATCATCAATTGAGAATTTGAATTGTGATGATGCCTCATCAAGGTATTCTAGAGCTCCCTTACATTTTTGAATTTCCAATTTGCAGTGACAATTATCTTTCTAGATTGAAAATCTGGATGAATCAGTACTTCTGGACAGCTCTCCTCTGAGTCCAAGGCTATCCAAAGTCCAAGCTTTCTTTTCCACCTTTTGTTGAATGATCAGAAGCATCCCAATCTAATGAAGAGATGCAAGGACTAGGCAAATGTATAAGATTTCCATAAGAGCTCCTCCCTAATGGCACCTGACAATATGCAAAATGGACAAATAACTCTGTGCTATTGAAAACTTGAGCGGATTTGTCTGCATACATAAGCTCTTCATAGTCCTTACGAAGAACTCTGAATGTTCGTGTTAAACATTCAAGAGGTTGCCACTCTAAAATATTGGAAGGAAAAATATCTGCAATACAAAAACATATATGTTGTTATACAAAACCAGCTGAAATGATAGACGATCATTGTAAAACTTCACTTACAGTACAAAGGGAATTGCATATGCTTTTCCAGAACAAGATCCTTAGCGTTGTACACATGTTGTACTCTTGCAAACCAACCGCATCTCTTCAATTTGAAACTAAGAATAAGTCCCTTGCAATGGTTTCTTGTGTCGTCTCTTTTAGCATGCTTGACTTTATGGGCACCTCTATAGCTAGGAAGCATAGTTACTCATTCATTTAACTTCACAGAAAGAGGTTTCCATAAAGAATCCTCTCTTCTGTTGTAAACCTCACATGAGGTTACACGATTGGAAGGACGACAAGAAGAAGAAGCCATTAGAATCGAGAAGAAGAAGAATGCTCAAAGCGAGAAACCGACATTCACAAACTTTGCCAACATTTATAGATAAAAGGGCTTTGTACACGTGGAAACTTTTGATTTGATGTAAACCCTGTCGCCGAATGACCATGGAATTTCGTGAACCCAAAAATATTTCGTATCTTCAAAAATCATTTTCTTCTTGGAACTTTAAAGATATGCATTGTGTGATGTGCAAAAATATCTTTTTTTGCATCAAACCAAGAAATTGTACACTGAATACAAGAATCTTCATCACTTTCGCGGCGCTTTTAGATCATATTCTCTTAAAAAAAGAATTTCTTTATACGGTTAAAGGAGACAACAATGTTATATTCTTGTACACGTGGAAAGACTCTATTTGTCAATTTCCTTAATCTCTCATTAGCAAACAGCCCCTTTTCGGCCGTTTTTCGCCCTAATGGGATCGCCGAAGTTGAGAGCACACCTCTCCTGCCATATTTTCCACAGGACTTCCCCTCTGATGGCATTCCAGAGTGACGCAGAGCAGCCGATCGCTTCTCCCAAAAGGACTTGTTTCCAACTAAGCTGTTTTTGAAGTCTAATTTTCATTCCAACCGTCTGCCAGATTCTGTCGGAGTTGGGGCAAGTAAGGAAGATGTGTGGGACATCTTCGATAGCCCGGTGGCAGCGTTTGCACCAAGGAGGGATCCCACAAAGTTTGCTAGCCTTATGGTTGGTCCAAATTCCTCGATGAAGAATTTGCCATAAGAGGACAGACTTCTTAATCTCTATAAGGGGGTGCCAGATACCCATGAATTTCATGTCCCACCGAAGCCGCGTCCAAGACAGGCACCACTTCTTGTTGAGGTTGATCTGGTGGTCAGCCGTTTCTTTGATGTTTGGGATTTTGAGTAGGCTATTTCCGTTGTGCCATTTGAGACCAAGCGAGTTCGGTGTGTCGTGTCCCATGAGAAGGCGAGTCTTGTGACGATCCCATGCGAGGCATCTGCTTTGCAAAGTGTTCCATTCTTCGTAGGAGATGTTTATGCGAGGGTCAATATCCTCGAAGTTGATCCAGCTGTTGGTGTCATGTTTCTAGAGGTGTTTCCATTTTTTGAATCCTTTGTTCCATAACTTCTTGGCATTTTGAATGTTCCACGACTCCACACTCCGGATGCCATGTATCGGAAACCAGATAGAGTCGTTTTGTCTGATTTCGGCCGCCCACTTCCAGTCCTCACTAATTCTTGTGAAGCTTTTGACTTTATTCCAGCCCTTCCAAAGGGAGCACACGAGATTGGAGCCTTTCGGGAAGACGAGGATCGGGGAGAATAGCAGGGTCATGATGTCAAGATTCTTCCAGTTTGGGAACCCCATGAGGGCCAACTCATTCTTGTTTCTAAAGATCAGCTTGGCCCACGAGGCCTCCCTATTGCACCAAGCCTTAATCATCCATTTGGCTGCCAGTTTGTTAGCCATACACCCAATGTCCAGGATACCAAGCCCCCCGCTATCTCTAGGGCTAGTGCAGATGGCCCATTTGATTTTAGGCACCCCCCTTCTGTTATGATCGCCCGTCCAAAGAAAGTTTCTACAAATACTATTCAGTTTGGACAGGCCTTGCTCATTCGGTCTCCAACAAGAAAGGAAATAGATGGTAGAAGAGAGGAGGAACGTGTTGATAACCATCGCACGCCCAGCGAGATTGATTTGCATACCTCTCCAATAGTTAAGCTTGTTTTCGAGTTTGGCCAACACCCAGGTCCATCGCTGCTCCATAGAGACGCCAAACCCCAAGGGGATTCCAAGAAGTCGAAAGATTTGGCCCTGCGGAATGATTTGACAGCCATGATCAATGAGAAGGCCAGGATGATGTCCCACAATAGCCCTAAAGGCGGTCTTAGAGTGGTTGATTTTGGATCCAGAGGCTTCACAAAAGGTAGCAAGACACCTCCAGAGAGTCTGCAGGCTGGTATTATCATTGTGAACGAACGCGTTCATATCATCGGCAAAAAGTCTCATGATGATTTGACTGTGGACGTGAGGCAGCCGGAGGCCTTTGATATTGCCAACCTCCACATGATATGCCACAAGTCTGCTCAGCCCCTCAGTGGCGATGGCAAAAAGAAGGGGGGCGAGAGGGCACCCTTGTCTAATAGATCTTCTAAGATGGATCGTCTTCGACAGTTTGTTGTTAACGTTAATTTGGGTCGTTGCGTTTCCGAGAAGGGTCGCGATCATCTTGGTGAATTTCTGACTACATCTGAGATCTTGGAGGGACTGCAGAATATAGTCCCATTCTAGCCTGTCGTATGCTTTGTCAAAGTCGATCTTGAGGAAAACCACATCTTGATTAGACTCATTTGCAAATTGAATACGTTCCCAAATATCCATAATGGTTTCCAGGATAGACCTGCCTTTGATGAAACCTTTTTGGTCCTCACTAAGCCAAGATCTGAGGTGGCACGAGATTCTGTTGGCAATGACTTTGGCGATGATCTTGTATCCTGTTTGGAGCATCGTAATAGGCGGCCAGTTCTCGATTCTGTTCTTTTCCCCCTTCTTGTGTATCAGCTTGATATTCCATTGTTTAGACAAGAAGGAAGAGCACCAAACTTTAGCGCTTCTTGCCAAACCATCCGAAGAGGGGTGGCAACCACCAGCTTGAAGGATTTAAAGAACTCTTTAGTGAGTCCGTCGGGTCCCGGGCTTTTACCGAGAGGGAGGGCATCAATGACCTCAATGATTTCTGATTCAGAGATAGGGGCATGAAGCAGGGAGTGGAGGTTGGGTGGTATCCTCCGGGGGGAAACCCTAGAAATGGCAGCCATACAGTCCCTTCTATGGTGGGAGAGGGGGTTCGAGGTTCCCAGGAGTCTCGTGAAGTGCCCTTCGATGATGCCAAAATTATCTTCTTCCGAATTGCATACATTGCCATGTGGATCTAGCAGTAGGGGGATCGATTCTCTGTTTTGTTTCCTTTTAAGGATACGGCACATCTCTTTGGTGGGTTTGTCGGCTTTGCCAGCCCACCACTCCTTGAAGAAGATTTGCAAGTTTTTCCTTTGTATTTCTTCCTCGTATCTCAACACTGCTCTGATTTTTCGGAGACCTTTCTGGGCTTGGTGTTTTCCTTTGTTCACTTCCTCCTCGAGCCGCCAGAGTCTGTGGTAAAGAGCTTCCCTACGAGCCCGCCGCACAGTCTCGAGCATCTTCTTAGTTCTGATCATGATCTTACGAGACTTGTCGACCGCACTTCTCCAGCACTTGGCTGGGGCCAAGCCAGAGGCGAACGCCACCTTCCACACATCGGCAATTTCTTGATGGACGGAGGGGAGAGAGAAGGTGGTTGCGTTGGCATGGAACCACGGAGCCTTGCGGATCTTGTTGGAAGGTTGAAAAGTGATAACGATCGGGTAGTGATCAGAGATAGTGAGGTCAGTGCGTTGCGTGATGGTAGGGTGGCCCCACTGATGAGTAAAACTCTGAGAGATGTAGCATCTGTCGAGTCTAGTTTTCCTCAGGTCCTCGCCCGCTTGGAGATTCAACCAAGGAAAGCCATTCGAGTCTTTGAATTCAACCAAATCCAAGTGAAGTTTGGTCATGTCCCACTTTTCTTTCTCCCGACTGTCGATGACCCTGCCCTTGCCCATCCATCTGTCCATAGGGTCCTCCACCATGTTGAAGTCTCCACATATAAGCACGTTGTGGGGAAGGGAGACTAAGGAGGCCCAAGTGTTCAGTCTCTCCAAATCCCCGTTAGGGGCGTACAAAGAAACCATAGTAAGACAAAGAGGAGCACCAAAAGAAACAGCAATCCAGCGGTGACTTACATCTTCAATGGAGTTCTCAAGCTTTTCAAACCAGAGTTGTTTAACACCGATAACCGTTCCTCCAGACCCCTGCTGGTGCTTCGTTGGGATCCACACATGGGCCGAGGAGACCTGTCTGAGCCGTTTCTGGAGGTCTTCTCCGTCAATTTTAATCTCTTGAATACATATAAAGTCTGGGTTTAAGCTAATGTCGCGAAGCCATTGACCAATGATGGTCGCTCTTGAGGGGTCGGTTAGCCCTCTAGCATTTAGCGAGATGACAATCATTTTTGTATTGATCCCTCTTTGCGGGAGGGAGCTTTGTCCTTTCTTCTCTTGGCTTCATCTTTCTTTTTCGCTGGGATCTGATCCCGACTTAGAAATCGGTTCTTGTGGGGGCTTTTCCAGGGTAACTCCATAGGCTGTTTTCCTTTGCGGGATGCCCCTTGCTGGGGAGACTTGGGCCCCGTGCTCGGCACCGTTTCCGGGATCGTCGATCCAATGATGGAACTTTCACTATCCATGTTGTCTTCGTTACTAGTGGTGAAACCATCTTCTTTGCTTGTAGTGTAGCCCTCCTGGGGGGTTTCTTTATTGTCAGGGATCTCTAGGGCTTTGTCGTAGGTGTCTACCTCAAGTAGCTTCCCACCTGGGTAGTCAAGCTCATTGATCTCCTTTCCTAGATTGCAATACAAACTGCTATAGGGGGTAGGAGGCAGGTTGTTTCTCTCACCGTTGGCCCTAGGGCTTCTTTTCCTTCTTCTTCTAACTTCAATAAAGCCATCAGCATCAGCTTGCGGATTAAGAATGCCCTTGCCTTCCCCTTCCTTGGTCGAGTGGGTCAAATCGCCAATGTTGTCTTGAGCAGTTTTAGAGGCTTCTTGAAATCGCTTGTTTTTTTGCCTGAAAGGGCAATCTTTAATCCTGTGACCTTGTTGGCCACACCGAAAGCACGCGTTGGGAAGGTTTTTGTAGCTGATGTCCTGCTCCCATACATCTCCTTCGCCCATGTCCACTTTGATCATTGATGGAAGCGGCGAACCGAGGTCGGTCGTGACACAGATTTGGGGGTGCCACCTAGCATTGAACGAGTGTCTTGCACCTTCATAGATGAGACCACCAATGTCTTCGCGTGAAGCCAGCGGCTTGCCGATAGGAGAGACAATGTCCCACACGAAGTTGTACAAGAAGTAAGGAAGGTTAGGGAGCTCAACCCAAAGAGGGTACCGAAGCGATTTCGATTTGTCGGGAGTAAAGTCCGGGGACCATCTGAATAGGCACAGGGTCGCCCGACCGAACTGCCAGGTGCCAACGCTTAGGGCTTGGAACGCCATCTCTTCATTTTCAAAGACTAGCAGCATGTGGCTCGCTGGTAAGAAATAACATTTGCTAACAATTAGTCCTCGAGGGAACCACTCTTTTCGAAGCCATTATCGCACAGTTTCGAGCGGGGGCCGAGGGCCAAACACTTGGCCGACGAGGCAAACTTTCTTGAGCTCCTCCTGAGCCGACAGAACTGCGGGTCTACTGAGGGATACAATGGGGGATTCAACACTTTCGGATGCCCCAGGGGAGGCACACGACCCCCCCTCGAGCAGAGCGGCCAGGATATCGTTCTCCCTAGGGGGAGGGGCCCGATTACTTTTCACGAGAGAGGATGAAGCCACATCCATGGCCAAAAGGAACTTGCACCCCTTTTACTTTTCAATACCCAAAAGCAAAACCCTCCAACATGGAGAGAAAACTGACCACAAACAAGGAAGACTTAGGTCCCCCTTCCGATCACATCGAAGCCTAACACTCCTTTTTTAATGGGAAAGACTATAAGGCCTTGAAGAAGGTCACCGCAACTTTTCTTTTTAACTTTTTAGAATCTTCCAGATGGGAGGCAAAAGAATGCCACCAGCACTGCCTTCTTTTTGCAATAATAAAATTCTAGTTTTAAAACTCCCTGCGCCACACCCACCGGTATCTCCTCTGAATAGTCGGAAAGGTTCTACACCGCGAAACAGGGAATCAACCTGCGATAGATGGTTTTGATGCCACGCGAATCCCGGGATAGGTGTTTGAAGCAACCGTGACAGACGGTTTTTGAACCCCTGCGATAGACAGTTTCGGAGGGAAGTTTTACCTGTTGAAAGATGGCACCACATTCCGCGATAAGCGGTTTACAAAAACCGCGATGGATGGAAATCCGCGACAGCCGGAAGCAGCGCACACGCCAAGCTGTAACCTCCGCGAAGGGCTGTTTACAAAGAACCGCGATAGATGGAAATCCGCGACAGACGGGGAACTGACATTTACTTCAATTCCACCCCGGATTTGAAGCACATTGTCTTGAAGAGACACCCTCGAAATGCATTAAAAGCACATCAAACTAGTTTTTGAAATATTATTTTCCTCTATTTGAAAGTTTTCTTGAAAAAAATGAAAATATGTTTCTTGTATGCAAATGTAAATCCTTTTAGCAAATAAACAGAACTTTAAAGTACATAAGCTATAATTAAAGACCTATTTGGTCAACATAATACTCGAAAGGTCCGTCAATAAAATCTTTTAGAAGAAACTCAAACTTTCCAAAAACATATTACTCTCGACTCATTTCAAAGCAAGTTCCTTTTCGATATATATATTCTTGTAATTCATCTTACATGCATATCAAGAATTAAAACCAACTCCCATATTGCTTTGCCATGCCTCGTGTAGCCTGCATATAATTCTAAGAAGTGGTTTTGAGACCACATCTAAGCCATCAATACTCTTTTGTTTCTTCCTCTTCTTCTTTATTTTTCTTTTTCTACATTCGTTTCTCCTTTTTGTAGTAACTGTTAATGCACTGCTTCTTTATTTCTACTGGGATGGAATAAAGCATAACTTCCTAAGTATAAATCTTGTAGTAATCGAGAACCTTCATAACTTTTTTTTAAAGGAAAAAGGCTTAAACACTAATTAGAGGTAAAGATCTAGATATAGTCACTAGCAAGAACTAGGATTCCTAAATGTTTAGCAAAGGTCACATAGTTTATCTCTATCATATAAGGCCTTCTTTTTATTAATACGTTCAACTTGAAATTTCCTATCAAGGTCTCTATGATGGCTATAAGGCTTCTCAATTTATTTCTTCAAGTGCACATTCATACTAGTATTTCTTAAGATTTCTTATCATACGTTAAAATTCCATTTTCATTTCTTAGAATATTTATCTAAAGCAATGTATGAGATGCATTAAAAACAAAAATCTGAAGAAAATAAAAAATGAACAGAGTAAGCTAGAATACATTCACCTAGGCTATCAACCCTTTTCTTCATTTGGAATTTCATCTTCATCTTCAAGCATTTCCCATTCCATTTTATATTCACTTCATCTTTCTTCTTAAACACTTAACTCACTTTCTTACAATTAAAGACATCAAAGAAATTCCATCAAATTCTTTAAGTTCGTACATTCCATTACCAAATATAGAGACAACTACAAACGACCGAAATGATCATTTAGTCAACTTCTTTCTCACATCTTATTGAGTATCGAACATACTATCATGCACTAAGAACCAATAATTATTTCTTATCTTACATGGCCTAGGTTGATGCATTTTATCAATGTAAATTCCGTTCTTAATTCTTGACTTCTTGATTATGTGCACAAATTCCTTTAAATTTTCATTTCCATTTTGAATTTGTGTAATCCTTAATGTGAGGAGATCTTCTCTTGTCATTCCATCATTCCGTTTTTGAGAATACTTGAGTTTTGTAGACATAAATTTTGTGGACCTAGTGTATGACTTCCTCTATCTTATATGCCCTTGTCTAAAGTTATCTAGCTCTCTATGAAAGCTCCACATCGGATTTCATAGGTGGAATCCATAGTTGTGATTGGTATGAACAAGGAAACTTTCAATGCTATTATATCTGCTCTCTTTATTTCCATTTCAATTACGTTTCTTGTTTAATGGTTTCTTTCATATAAATTTGTCTCGATAGTATTTATTTCCTCCCCAAAATCAAATCAACAATCAATGGCTTTAAGAGTCCGGTTTAACGATATTCAATGCATATCATTGAATCATCCTTATGTTCTAATTATGTGCCCTGCAAGATGAGCCTGTTGCAGCCCATTTTGTTGCGTCCTTCCCCTTTTGTAGATTATCCATTTATTAATAGAATAAAATGATATTCATCCTTAGACCATATACGTATATGAAGTTCTTGATCAACGTAGAGAAATTACCCAACTAAGGAAATATTACAATAGATGTGATTGAGCAATTTCATTGAAGTATACAAGTCCTTATGGAAATATAATTAACTGATATACTTGGAATAAGCTTTCTCCTAATCGCAAGCCATTGGTGTACGTCTTGTTCACACTTCGCATTAAACAATTGTATTTCTGAACTTTCTAAGGGTTCGGCCTTTATCGCTTATTGAGAGGGTGATGGTTTATGCCTCATACAAATACATATTTATTTTTGGAAATTGAGCACGGTAGACTCAACGACACAAGAGAAATGACATTCCTCTTGAAACTCATATGGTGTATTACCATCCAGCGAAGGATGCATGTAGTAGAATACTGGGGACAATCTCTCTCCTAATCACGAGCCATTGCTACACAAGGTCTTGTTCACGCTTTGCAATAAGCACTCGTATTCATGAATGTCTTAAGGGTTCTGCCTTTCACTCATTAACAGGGTGATTGTTTATGTTTAACATAGAAATACATATTAGCTCGTCGAAATTGAGCGCAATAGACTCAGTGAGCACAGCGATTTCTTTTCTAGAAAGCAAATGATGTGCATTGTAGCCAGAAATAACATTCCGCTTGAAACTCATATAGTGCTATACCATATAGCGAAGGATGCATAAACTAGAAAAGATGTGAATAAAAAAACAAGAGCAATAAAAGATTGTAATCCGTAGACGCGTGAAGATTCTAGTTCAGAGTAGGGATTCTCAAACCTCTTCAGATTTCCGTTGACCTCCAAGATAATGACGGGGATTTAAAAGGAGTTCAAATGTGGAAGAAATCAGAAGTCTTGAATATTGTTGTAGTGTTGGAATTCGAAGTCACGTGAAGGTATTATGTTTTTTAGACCCATTCTAGGGATATCAGCCACTAGTTCTACGAAGCTTAAAGAAATCCAACTCGTTTCCTGTGGAAAATCCATTCCAACTTCGTCTTGTTAATTTGCATGATTAACATCTGAAAGCAATAAATGGGAATATCTTTTTTCTTGAATTTTTAAAGCTAAGGAAAGTTCCAGAAAAGTACTATATATTTTCCTTCCTGAAATTCACTTAGTTCCTACATACGCAAACTATTCATATAATTCTTCTCATTAAGCATTATACAGACTTCGCTTTCGTTTCTGATGAGAATTTAGAGAAGTCACGTGTATCACCAAAAACGAAGAAGTGATAACCAGAACTTTTCTCTCTCCCGTCCAAAGAGTCTCATTTCTCTTGCTCTTCCGATCGATGGCGAGCATTTCACATCATGTGCATTTTCACACCACATATTTTGTATTAACTCACAACTGGTGTGTGCATTATCATGCTAAAGAGTTTCATATTATTGTTGGCATTAACAAACATCATTGCACGTCATTAACATGTTCATATCAGATATTTCATATTATATTATGCGAAAGACGTAAATCTGGGCCTGATGGGCTCATTAATGAGTTCTTTAGATCATTCAAATATGTGGTGGCCCCCCCTTGCATCTTGTTTGGCTTGACACAGTCGAGTTTGGTGTGTGTGCATGGCTATGCTGTTGCCATTACTCAGATGATGATTGACACAAGAGAGAGAAAGAGAGAGTTCCAAATTTACTCGTACACGGTGCAACAACGGTGGAGAATTTTATTACGATTGTAGTTCTGTTATTACATTTTCTAATGCCACATCATCAAATCTCCCACTCAAGCTCAAAATGAGTTTGCATACAAAATGAAAGAAATACATATATCCATACAAGATAAAATAACAATCTAGATACAAACAAAAGCTTCCTAACTCCTATTGCTTCTTTGAAGTAGATGAACTTGTCTTTCGGACCAGCTTTGGTGAAGATATCCACCACTTGTTCTCCAGTGCTTATGTGGATCAGCTCCACTTCTCCTTCGATGACCTTCTCATGAACAAAATAATAATGAACTTGGATGTGCTTCGATCTCACATGATAAATTGGATTCTTTGATAACATTATGCTGCTCACATTGTCACAATAGATGACCACCTTTTCATTGATGTAGACTCCCATTTCTTTGAGTAGATACTTAATCCATGTTGCTTCACAAACCTCTTGTGTAATGCCTCTATATTCAACTTCGGTACTTGATAAAGCGAGAGTTGGTTGCTTCTTGCTACTCCATGAAATGATTGCACTTCCAAGAGAAAATGAAAATCCACTCATTGACCTTCCATCCATGACATTTCCTGCCCAATCCACATCCGTATATGCATATATACATGGCTCAACTTTTCTCTCATAAAACAAGCCAAAATTACATGTTCCTTTCACATGTTGCAATATGCATCTGACTGCATCCAAGTGCACTCTACATGATTTATGCATAAACTGAATTACCAAACCAACTCCAAAACTCAAATCCGATCTTTTCTTTGTTACATAAATCAAACTTCCAACCATTTTCCTATACAAATTGGCATCATGCAAGTACTTTCCATCATCCATAAGCTTAAAATTAGCATTGAGTGACGTATCAACAGGTTTGCAAGCACTCATACCAAATCTCTTAAGCATTTCAAGCATATAATTTCATTGTATCATCCAAAATCCCTCTTTTAGTGAAATTAATTCAAATTCCCAAAAAGTATGTTAGCTCTCCCAAATCTGCCATAAAAATTCAGATTTTAGTTGCTTTCTCAAAACAACAATCCTCTTCTCATTGTTGCCAATAATGATCAATCATTGACATAAATCACTAATATAATCGTTTTGCTTCCTTGATTCCAATGTACAAACAGTGAATAATCAACCTTTGATTGCATAAATTTTAGATCTATCAACTTCTTACTAACTCGTTCACGCCATGCTCTTAGTGCTTCTTTCAAACCATAAAGCGCTTTCTTTAACTTGCCTACATAGTCAGGATACTTTGGATGCACCTAACCTTCTGGTTCCTGCATATATACTTCCTCATGTAATTTTCCATTCAAAAATTCATTCTTAACATCCATTTGATACAATTTCCAATTGTTCATAGCAGCCCATGCAATCACGCTTCTCACCGTTGTCATTTTCACCACTGTATTAAATGTTT
This sequence comes from Ceratopteris richardii, assembly GCA_020310875.1. NCBI lineage: Eukaryota > Viridiplantae > Streptophyta > Polypodiopsida > Polypodiales > Pteridaceae > Ceratopteris > Ceratopteris richardii. The sequence goes on from CM035420.1 coordinate 97,618,796, forward strand.
CATCATAATCCAATCCATATACTTGTGCATATCCTTTTGCAACTAGAGGTTCTTTAAATCTTTCCAATGAACCATCATTTTTGCACTTCACTTTGTATACCCATGTACATCCAATAGCTTTCTTATTCGGTGGAAATTTCACTAAATCCCATGTAACATTCTTCTTCAATGCACTCATCTCATCATCCATTGCTTTGCACCAATCTACACTTTTTGACACATCATGAAATTTTTTTTGGTTCCTCAAGCTTGATTCTCTCAGTCATGTATGCATAATATAGCTTGATATACTTATTGTATAAATTCAGTCTATCCACAAGATGTTTTACTCTTGTAGATCGTCTCATAGGTGTTTCTTCATCTGATCTTGAACGTGTCTCTTTCCTTGTGTGTGCGGGAACATATTTCTCCTTCATATTTTTCAACATGCCATGCGTAACTATCTCATCATCAATATCAGAATCAGACATGTACGTATCTTTCCCTTTCTCCTTTCTTCTTGCATAGTCCTTTGCATTTTCACTACATGATGTTTCAAGTGTAGGAAACTCATATGAACCATAGTCTTGACTTTCTTCATGGTCAAAATTCCTATGACTTGTTCGTGGCTCATCATGGACATTATGCATAGAATCATCCATATGATTCTCTATCATAACCATGTCTTTGGGTGCATACCATGAGGCATTTTCATCGAATATAACATCTCTACTCACTACACATTCTTTTGTAACACAACTATAACATCGATATCCTTTCTTCTCAACAAATATGCACTTTTCAGATTTTGCATCAAACTTGTGTCTCAATTGAGTAGGCACATGTGCATGACAAATACTTCCAAAAACTTCTAAATAGCTAACATTGGGCTTATCCTTCCATAGCCTCTCATAAAGAGTGAGATCATGGACCATGCAAATGGGAGCTCTATTTATAACATGCACAGCTGTATGACAGGCTTCTACCCAAAACATATCTGGCATGTTCTTTTCATTCAACATGGCTCTAGCAAATTCCTCAATCACACGAAATTTGCGTTCTGCAACACCATTTTGTTGTGGTGTATATCTACAAGACAATTGCCTTCTCATTCCCTGATCACTAAGCGATTGATCAAGTTCTCTTGAGATATATTCTCCCCCTCAATCTGATCGTAGTCATTTTATATACATTCCCAACTATTTTTAAACCATGTTCTTGAATCTCACAAAACACTCAAAAACTTCACTCTTATGCTTTAGAAAGTAAATCCATGTATATCGGCTATAATCGTCAATGAATATCAAAAAATATAGTGATCCACCAACTACTTTTGTTCTGGTAGGTCTAACCACATTTCTATGGATTAGCTCTAGAGGTCTCCTCATGTGCATTTCTCTTCTTTGAAACTTCATACGTTGATGTTTTCCAAATGCGCATGCTTCACAAATTCTTTCAAAGTTTATATGACCAAATCTTGGTAGTCCACGCACTAACATTTGCTTTTCCATGGACTTCAATTTTTTCAAATTGATATGACCAATTCATTTATGCCATAATTCAGCTATATCTAAATATTCACTATTCTTGGCATACATATTCTGATAAAGAGGTGTACCCATGTCAAATGTGAATAATCTACCCATGTTCTTTTCATGAACAAGTAATTTTCCTCTTTTTCCATACTTGAAATCATGTATAAAGCAGCCATGCTTATTGAAAATAACTTCCATGTCTTGAGCCACAAGTTGACCAACTAAAACTAGGTTCTTTGTAATGCTAAGCACATGTAATACATCACTTAATGTGTTTCGAACACCATTTCTTTGTATTAGCAGTACATTCACAACATCGTTAATCACGTGTAAGATATCATCACCAATTGCCACATACTCTTTAGTCTTCAAAGCCTCTTTTGACTCAAACCAATTTCCAATGCTCGTCATGTGATTTGTGCAACCAGAGTCGATGTACTAGTTCATATCGTTTCCAGGTTTTGACATACTATTCAACACATGCTCCATTGCAAACATATTATCTCTGCCATAGTCTCTATATGAACTTTTAGTAGAGAAATTTCCATGTGCCAGATAATGGCTTCTACCTCCTCCTGTTTGACTATTCTGCTTATGATAACAATCTTTCTCAAAATGGCCATACTTGCCACAATGATAACAATTCCTAGGTGCATGTTTTCTTCCTCTACCTCTCGAGTATGATCTTCCTCTACCTCTTGCCATATCCATTGATTATTTGCATTTCTAGAAGATGATCATCCACGACTAGAACGTCTTCGTCTATGCTCAAAGAATGCATGATCTCTTGAATTGCCACTTCCCAATGCATTCAAACCAAGTTTTACTTCTTCTATCATGCAAAGAGCTACTAGCTCGTCAAAACCTTGCATAGTGCCTCTCACTGAGATTGAAGTATCTAAGCTCTTGTACTTCGGTCCTAGACCATTCAACATGACTGAAACGATATCATCATCATCCACCGTGCAATTTATGGAAGCTAAATCATCAGTGATCTTCCTAATTTCAGCCGCATAATCCGTTATGGACCTATTTCCATGCCATACACTATGCAACTTTTGCTTTAAGTGAAATTTTCCAGCTTTTGTCGATGTACCATATATCTTATGAATTATACCCCAAGCTTCCTTCGGTATGCTAGCTTTCATAATATGTGGAATCAGGCTCTCTGATATACATATCGAAATCCAATGGAGAACCTTTCTAGATTTTTCTATCCATCTTTTATATTCCTTTTTCTCTCGCAACTCAGGACGTACTCTCCATTCACTAGTCCCCATAGACATTTTTCCGTCAAGAAACTGTCGATCCTATACGATGATATGTGGTAATTGTCTTTATTCAACTTATCACCAACTATTTGCAAAATATTATCACCCATCCTTGCAATTTAAGCGCTTCTCTATGCTATGGCAATTTTATGGCAAGGCCTAGAAAACATTCGATAGAACTTCGGCTGTCTTTCTAAATATATGCACCAAAAACTGAATGTTCACAAGTAATATCAATGGTTTCCCTCTTGTTCTAAGCACTCCCTGCGTCTCTATGCACTTATATGCTCAATTTTTATGTCTCTGGAAAAAGTTTGGCAGAGTCTCCTTTGTCCAAAGTGTATATAAGCCAAATCAACTATAGTGAATCCACTCCAAAATCCCAAACTCTCAGTAAAACCACCAATAACAACACGTAATGTAAGAAAATAATCTCTAATGGGAGGCCTCAAAAATCATTCATTCATCCCGTGATCGGTACACGAGGTCTTTGGACTGTCTTCTCCAAGCATGAGAATACCCTAGTTAAAAACCTTACCACATCCCTCAGTTTTTGTTTGAATTCAAGGTTTTTAGCAAGGTAATATAAAACCTCCCAAGGTGCGTGAGCTGTCCAATTAAGGATCCACAATATCATATATTCGTCTCATTGCATGTGAGTAGTGTCTATTCAAGGACCTGCAAGAAAGTACATGACGTTGCCTGCCACATGCACGCAAAATGATAGACTGAATCAAATGTGTATGTGACAAAAGAAGACCTCTCAATAATTCCAAACTTTTCTTGATTTAAATACTGTCAGATCTTCTTAGAAACTTCATTTCTCCCTCCATACGTGTCTTATCTGCTTCCCTGTCACTCGGCCTAATACATTGAAGGTGCCCACTATTGGCATAGTGTGCAGCTATTCTATTCTTATGGTGGAGCTCCTTACGCTCTAATACGAACTTGTGTGTGTGTGGCTATGGTGCTCCCATTACTCAGACGTTGATCGATCGAGGAGAGAGAAAGAGAGATTTTTAAAATTGCTCATATAGGGTGCAAAAGCAGTGGAGAATTCTATTACGATTGTAGTTTTGTTTTGACATTTTCTAATGCCATGTCATTATTTGGTGCCCTTCCCGCTTGTCTCAACAACAACATCATCAAACTTATTCATAGAAAAGGGAAGAGGAACTGAATTGAGAACTGGAGACCTATCACAATGCTTCAAACCGGATATAATATTCTTGCTAAAGTCATTGCCAACAAGATATCCTACCATTTAGACCAGTGGTTTAGCAAAGAACAAAAAGGCTTCATTAAGGAAAGGTTAATATTGGAAGCAATCATTGATATCTCGGAAGGTCTAGACTTCGCTGAATAATCTTATTAGGACATTGTCTTCCTCAAGATTGACTTTGACAAAGCCTACAATAGATTGGAATGGGACTATATTTTACAATTGCTGAAAGACCTTGGTTGTAGTCAGAGATTCCTTTGGATGATCTCATTTCTCCTTGGTAATGCTTCCACCAAAGTCAATGTCAAATGGAAACTTCCAAAGGCAATCTAACTGAAATGATCAATCAAGCAAGGTTGTCCCTTGGCCCCGCTGCTCTATGCCATGGTCACAAAAGGACTTAGCCAACTTGTGGAGCGACAGGTGGAGTTGGTCGCATAAGAGACATCACTTTGCCACATACCTCTAGGCAAATGACCATGAGGCTATTTGTGAATGACACAAATGCCTTTGTTCACAATGAGGATACCAGCTTGGAAACTTTTTGTGGTGCCTCGACACTTTTTTCGAGGGCTTTGAGTCTAGAATTAAGCATTCCAAGACTGCGTTCTGGGTTATCAAAGGGAATCAACCCAATCTCCTCACTCTGCAGCAATGCCAAATCATTCAATGGGGTCAGATCGTTCGCATTCTTGGTATCCGCATGGGATTTGGGGTTACTGTCGAACAAAGGTGGGCTTGGGTCCTCACCATACTTAATAATAAACTTAACTATTGGAGGGGTTTGCAAATTAATCTTGATGGCCGGGCCATGGTGATCAACACGTTCCTCATATCCTCAATCATATACTTTCTTTCTTGCTAGAGACCGAAGGATCAAGAATTTGCCAAATTGGAAAGTATTTGTAGGATCTTTCTCTGGTAGGGGGACCATAAGAGGAGGGGATTGCCTAAAATCAAATGGTCCATATGCACTAGCTGAAAGGAGACTCGAGGTCTGAGTATTATGGACATTGGCAGCATGGCCAATAAACTTGCGACAAAGTGGATGATTAGGGCCCGGTGCAATAGAGATTTCTCTTGGGCCACATTAATTTTCAAAAATGCAAATGCGATTACTTTGGTGGGCTAGCCTCGATGGAATGACCTCCACATCCTCACCCTCTTATTCTCTCTGATTTTGGTCTCACCCAAAGGATCGATCTTGGTAAGATCCTTGTGGATGAGTTAGAACACATTCAAACCTCACATCAAAATTAGTGGAGATTGGAAGCGAGCTGCAGGTGTAAGACAAAATGACTCTATTTGGTTCTGGATCTAAGGCATGAGAAAGGTGGAGCCTTGGAATCTCTTAAGTGCCAAGCGACTCTGGAATAAGGGATTCAAACAATGGAAGTAGCTCTAGAAACAGGACACGAACAAATGGGGTGGACTCTGAGGACCTTGACCTTAGTGTTGCGGTCATGTACGAGGAATGGAATATTTTATTGAGTAGATTCCATGCTTGGGACTGCTCTAAAATCCGACTACTTATGGGACATGATACTGCAGACCTACTAGGCCTTAAATGGTATAATGTTAACTGCCTTTCCAAGCTTGCATATGATGAAGCTTGCAATGACATTCACATTAGTCTCAACAAGAAATGGTGTCTTTATTGGATGCGACTTTGATGGGATATGAAATTTAAGTCTATGTGGCACCCTAGCAATGAAAACAAAAAGTCGGTCCTCCTATGGATAATTTTATACTGTGGAATATGGACCAATGCAAAAGCTAACAAGATCTGTGGTGTTCCGCCTTGGTGCAAGTTATGTTGTTGTAGCAAAGAGGATATTGGTCACCTCTTCTTCTTCCTAAATCCCTTCGGCTATGGAGGGTCCTTGGTCATACTCTGGGGCTCCAAGAACAAATCAATTGGAAGCAAGCCCTCATTGGTGAAGTGATCGGTTGCTCTTTGGTGTTGTGGAATGCGATCTGGAGAGAGATCCTTTCGAAGATTCGGCGGGAAAGATGCACTCACAAATTTTGCAATACCCCGAAGGAGTGGTCGATCGTGAAGTCCCTATTCCTTGTCGGCAAAAAGATTGCTAACTATAATAAATCCCCCCCCCCTTTGGACATCACAAAGAGCTATAGTATGTCAAAAAATAGCTAAAAATCAAGTGGGCTCCACATGATGGGGATGCGAGGATTACCAACCTCCTCTATAACCTCATTTAAGCTTTGTAAGTTCTACCACGAAGGTATGAATTCTTGAGATGTTAGTGCTACCCCTGTGTTGTGCGATTTGGGGGAGAGTAGCGATTGCCGAACTCCCTTTTATTTAAAAATAAAAAAGATTATATCATAGTGGTATATGCAAGGTCTCCACTCTTTTGTCTTTGTTTGTTTTCCAAATGTCCCTTTACTCTTTTCTCAATGTCTGAAGTTTCAATAGAATTTCGTGTACTTTAGGGCTGCCTTTCGACAATTAAATACCTCACTTATTTCACACTCAATTTCTTTGAAAGGACGTTGCTTTGCTGTTCGATAGTAACGTCCTCTCAGACAGCTGTCTGTAGTTCTAATGGCAATACAAGAAATATCTCAAACTTATGGGGGAATTGATGACGACGGATGTCCTTGCTAATGATCTATGCCTAGACATGGACAAGTGGATGTCGGCATATGCGCATCACGAACGTAGTCAAAATTCTACCTATCATCCATTGTTCCTAATTCTTTCATGCTAGCTGTTAGTGTCGCAAAGTGGAGCCTTCTTGCTCTGAAGTCACGAGATCTGTGTCATGGGTTCTAATTCTTTGCCATAAAGCATTTGATTTTTCATTCACTGCCCTGTGCCATTTTGAAGATAAGGTCATAGCTTGCAAGTTGGAGCTTATACAAGAGACTGATGTTTGCACTATCTTCACGTGATAACATATCATCATTCTCGATCAGCTGTTTTCCCCCAGCATTATGAACTGAACTCGGTTGAATTTGCTTCTGAAAAGGAGAACCATGAATTAATACCTGGAAATTCAGCTCACTAGACTGAGTGAGCACAACATGTTCTCATATGCTGTAACACCATATAGCGAAGAATTCATGAAGTAGAAAAGTTGTGCATAAAAAACAAGATCAATAAAAGATTGTACTTTCTAGACCTTACAGACTGAAGCTTTTGATTAAGAATTCGGATTCTCAAACCTTCTCACACTTCCGTAGATGTTCAAGCTAATGACAGAGGTTTGCATGGAGTTATAATATTGAAGATATTAGAAGTCTCGGATGTCATTATAGTTTGTGAATCTGGAGTCACGTGAAGGTAATATCTTTTCTAGATCCATTCTAAGTATATCAGCCAGTAATTCTACGAAGCTTAAGCAAAATCAGTTCACTTCCTGTGCAAAATTCATTTCGACTTTGTATTGTTAATATGGAATGTAAATATATAAAAACAACAAATGCAAATATTATTTGTTTTAATTGGTAAAGCTAAGAAAGGTTCAAGAATCCCAAAAGACTACTATATATTTCCTCCGTGAGATTCACTTAGTTCCCAGATACTCATATTATCCATACAACGCTTCAAAATTATTCATACAATCCTTCTAATTTAGCAGATATTGTTTGTGATGACAGTTCAGAGAACTCAACTCAAGTATAATCTACTTTACCAAAGATAGAAAGTCATAGAGAGGCCCTCTCTCACCGGAAAAGAGTTTCACTTCTTCTGCTCTTGGTATCGCTTATGATCATGCCATGTAATGTGCATTTTTATATCACATATTTGTATTGTTGGAATTCCATAATTATGCATAGCCACACATCTCTGGACATGGTCAAGGTTCTAACCACCATCATTGTCTTATATATGTAATGCTGAGAAGCAATCAATAGATACATAGTTACAACCATATCATAGTGATGTGTCTCCTTCCCCAATTTCTACATGGTATCTACGGGCCACACGATGTAGACTGCCGGGGTCCATTGCACGATGGCTATGGTGCGTGTATTTGACATGAAAGTGGTGTTTCTCTCCATAGCCATAGAAGGTATTCTCAGTTTATTTGATGAAACATCACTATACAATGCTCTATTTGCTTTTATAGTGGAGCCCAGGTCATATGAAATCTCTGCATATGTTAACACCTTAAATTCCACCATGGCAAAGAGAATAGATGTGGTAATTGTTGAAGACACCGGATTGGTGGCTAGGAAAGGCATCAATGATCAGTAGTTGCACAACATGCTAGTACCTCAATGCAGAATTGAAAATGTTAACACAAAGCTTCTCGAACAGATTGCTGCACCGCAAGTAAAAAGAAATAAAATCTCTACATTTATTGCTGCCTCAAAGCTAAAAAATGTTAAAAAATGGAGCAAGTTCTCTCCAACAACAAATGAAGCTACATTTTGAGACTCAAAATGCAATTCACTCCAATCAATTGATAAATGGGATTGTCAGAGTAAACGTTATGCACACAAGGACTTGTAGAACATGTCAACTTTACATGTGACAGAATCAATCCTCCATATTGAAGTGCTCAAGGTAGATTAGCACACCCACAACAACACATCATAGAGGTAGTAGTGAAGATGCATCCATAGACTCCTAACAATGGATGTTTATGTCTCATGGGAGACATTCAAACTACAAATGATGATTTCAAGAGTTTCATAACCTTATAAAATCAATACACATCCCTATCATAGGTTTGTCACAACACTCTACCTGCAATCCCTTGCCCTTTATGGTGGATGATCAATGTGAAACAAAGAAACATGGATGGTGTCACGAGCTAACATGAAGCAAAAATTACAATTGGTGCATACTCAGTTGGGCCCTTTAAGCTAAAATTCCGTTTATATGGCCCAGTTGATCCTCTTATCATCATGATATAGAACATTTTCTGTTCTTCAACAAACAAAAGGGGAAATGCATGGACAATCTAATCAAGGGAGGAAAATTATTATAGTTTGAAGTACAGAGCTCAACATCACAATTACAAAGTGCTACAGTTGAAAATCTTACTTAAATCATTATTGCCTAGTTATGTATATGCATTTTTCATCATCATAATGCATTCTGAATGTAGATATCCTTACCGGATTCCATTTGAATAAGATAGATGTCTTCACTGTTTATGAGGTAAAACATCTTCTGATGTCTGCCTTTAGGAAAAGGGGAGTATTGGACTTCATTAAATAATGTCTGGCCACAGATTTTTGGACTTTGTCGGAGGTACAAACGACCACCATTTTGTTATATATGTAACGCGGATGAGTAGTCACTCGACGAGTCGTTACAACTGTGTCGTCTTCATGTGTCTCCTTCCCCTATTTCTACACGTATCATCTCATTCAGATCACTATCATACAGCTAGTGTATCCATTATCACACCAAAAATTTTCATCTTATTGGTCGCATCAGCAACCATCATAGCACCTCATGTACAGTTTCATATCCTATATTTCATATTATACTATGCGGAAGACATTCTGATTATATGAATATTATACTATGCGGAAGACATTCTTATTATATGATACAAGTGGTATATGCAACGTCCAGTCTTCCGTCATGATTGTTTTTCCAATGTCCGTTTACTCTTTTCCCAACAACTGACCTAGCTTCGGTACGTCAATTGCGTTTACTTTAGCACCGCTTTTCACAAGTAAATTTCTTTGACAGGACCGTCCTTTCACGTTCTATAGCAACGTCCTCTTCAGCCAGCTGCCTGCAGTTCTAATGTGAATACAAGAGATATCTAATTATTTTACAGTACGCTTGCCTCTGCCTGAAAAGGGTTTCACAAAATTTTGAGATTTCTTTTATCACGGGTGGACATGTAATATACCTTACATCAGTTTGTACCACCTTCGGGCAACCTATTTATACCACCTTCGCACAACCTGATATGTCGAATCCGTGTTTTGTGTTTAGTGTTCTATGCCCATCACTATTCGAAAGAGTAGACTTTGGTCGAACTTACTGTTAAAACGTCATACGGCATTTGATGTCCAGAGATGTCCTCACTAATGCCATATGCGTAGAGATGAACATGTGGATGTCGGCAACATAGTCAAGATTCAATTGATAACTGTGCAACAGAGTCAAGACTCAACTGATAACTGAGAACCGTTATTCCCAATTCTTTCAAGCCAGTTGTCGATGTCGCACAGTGTAGCCTTCTTGCGCTTTAGTCACGAGCTCTCTTTCATTCCATCTGAGTCAAATACTGAATGGCATCTGAAATGAGAAAAATCATATATAGATTAGAGTGGCTTTATCCAGGGAATAGAGTGTGCGCTCAAGCTTATAAAGAAAGATCTGGGTCAACAGTCCAAGTATTGTAGCTATGGATGGAAAGAACGTTTCTGTACATGATTTTTTTCCATTGGATGTAGCCTTCTATTGTTGATAGATGTTTGGTTCTCAAAGATATTTCATGTGATTCATAAATATGAAAAATAAATTCAAATTAAATCTTCAAAAATCTTGAAAGCAATGTTATCATGAACTCTGATTTCCAACTAGAAGGAGGAGCGCCAGAGCTTCTGCCATTACATCTGCGCGCCTATAATATCCCTTCCACCTTCGTTTAATGAAGCAACGTGCAATGAATTTTAAGATTTTACCTTCGAATTTCCAATCATAGACTACATCCATAATTTTTAAGAAACGTACCCGAAGCTTGTCGCAACCCGGCGTCGTGGTGCTAATTTTTTTTGTGTTCGGTTCAATACCTTTGTCCTGGAAAGTCACTTATGAATCAATGAAGAGCTCAAGACCTCAAGGAAGAACTTAATCAATGGTGGGACTTTGTGGCTCTTCGCTTGCTTCGATTAGCCCTCGACTTTCTTTAATGGGAATCTTATCTCGTGTCAAGTAAATATATTAAAATTGGATCTTTGAAGGAACTTTTTGAGTAGCTCCTGCGTTATTTTCTCTCCCTTTGTGAAAGGAATTTTATGAGACGATGTGAAACGTAGAAGATGGACAGTTTTTTATGTTTGTTGCATTGTGAGAACATGGGCTATAAATTTTACGACTCATGGGTGAAGAAGATTTCTTAATACCTTGAAACAATTTTTTTCTTGTGTGGCTCTTGGATGATACTATCCAACTTGAGCTTTGAAAGGTCCAGGACGGAGTTTTAGTGACTCTTGGGTTTAGAGTGTGAATTTCGCATTGTAGTGCATTGGATTATGACCCTTGCCTATTGCATAAGAATCACAAAAGTAACTTCAGCAATTTTGATGGACAAATATTCGGAGAGTCCACTCTCACGTCAAGACATGGTTGGGGCAGTCCTTGATTAGTAGTCAGTAATGTGGATCATCTTTATGGGTTGAAATGTCTTTGACAAACAGCACTCTACCAAAGGTTTGGGTACAGGAATGAGGATTATGAATGTGATTAATTCAATCACAACATGCGTTTATGCTCGTTAAGTTATTGCCACACACCCCTTTCTGCAAGCCTTTTAAGGCCGCTATAATTCGCCAATGACTGCACATATGTTGTCACCGTGGGACAAGAAACTTCAGCAAGTGCCGAACAGCAGTCGGTAGAGCCACAGGACTTGGCTAAGGCCGGTGCCAAATGTTTGCAGAAAGGCTTGCGTAGAGAGAGAGAGAGAGAGAGAGAGAGAGAGAGAGAGAGAGAGAGAGAGAGAGAGAGAGGTGCGTTGCCATCGTGTGTGATCAAAAAATCAAGAAAATGGAACAATATGCATGCCTAGAGACTAACTAACAAGAAACACTAACTAACTAAGAAAACACGAAAAAAAACGGATCAAATGCCATCAGAGTCGTGATGCAATTGAAGAGAGGTATTGCATTAACAACAAGCCATATTTGTACGACTTCTTTGCCTTAAAGGCTCTTCCCACTCAACTCTAGCGCACCCTCCAATACCACCTTACAAATCAAATATAATAATAAATCTAGCATAGCCCTAATGTAGCAAGATCTCCGTATGCCCCTAACAATCGGATGATGGAGGACAAGGTCTATGGAGCTTCGTGGAAACTCTTTGAAATTAAAACTCTAGTTGTCACCTTGCATGGAGACAACATTTCCGCTAAGGAAGAACAAATATCAACATATACATCCGAGAAGATAAGCCTTTCAAACAAGAAATAGTATACAAAATGTTTACCAATGTGTGCTTTCACTACAGGGTGCAAGGTCATACCATCAAAGACTCCCCATTTTGGATAGAAGTCATAAAGGACAAAATAGGGTCTGAAATATGCGTAGGTTATGTGTCATAAAGTTATGATCACCCATATGATTTTTTTTTTTTTTTTTTTTTTTTGGGGGGGGGGGGGTCCCCTAAAAACATTCTTCGCAGTCAGAGAAAGTTGACGAATCACAACTCGACAAGAAATCACCCATGACCAATCAGGTTTCAAAATAATTTGCAATGGCGGTTTTGTGGAAAGGAAAACACACATTGGTTTTCCCTTGGAAGAATTGTAGAATAATTTGAGTATGCAAGAACGAATATCAGGGAGGAACATATATAATACGCTTCCGGAACTCTTGAGCTTTGACACAGGAAGTGAGCTGATTTTCCTTGAGCTTCGTAGAACCACTGGCCAATATCCCTAGACTGGATCTATACAGAAGAAAACCTTCACGTGACTCCGGACTCCAAAACGACAACAACATCTGATACTTCTGATTTCTTCAATATTTGAGCTCCATCTGAAACCCTTTTCATTATCTTGGACTTGAAAGAAAGTCTGAAGAGGTTTGAGAATCCGAACTCTGAACTCTGAAGAGGTCTACGGAGAACATTCTTTGATTGATCTTTGCTTAATTCCCAGCTTTTATACTTCTTGCATCCTTCGTTATACGGTATTACATCATATGAGAACATGTTGTGCTCACTGAGTCTACTAAGCAGAATTTCAGGAATTAAATCATGTTTGTCCTAAGAAGCACATTTGCGACGCTTCTCAATAATCAGTTGAATCTTGAATATGTTGGTGATGCCCATAGGCCGACAAAGAATTGAGAATTATAGTTCTCAATGATCAGTTGAATCTTGACTATGTTGGTGATGCCCATAGGCCGACATCCACATAGTCCATGCTCCATTTGAGGCCCTCCAGGCAAGGAAGATCCAATCCGTAGAGAAGGCGGATAGTTGAGCGGTCTCAAGCTAGACAACTGCCTTGCAGGAGAGTCCATTCCTTGAGTGTAACTCTATGACTCGGGTCTAAGTCTTCAAAGCTGATCCACTCGTTGGTCTCTTGTTCCCAAAGCTGTGTCCACTCTTTGAACCCCTTGTTCCATAAATCCTTAGCAGTTTGGAGGTTCCAAGACTCCACCCCCCTAATGCCAAGGATTGGGAACCAGATAGAGTCATTTTGTCTTATCAGAGCCGCCCACTTCCACTCGTTGCTGATTCTGATGAATTGTTTGGCCTTGTTCCAACTTTTCCATAAGGAACACATGAGGCTAGAGCCTTTAGGGGACACCGGGTGGGGGAGGAACAAAAGCGTGAGGATCCCTATGTCCTTCCAACCAGGATGGTCAACTAAGATAAGGTCTTTCATGTTTCTAAAGATCAATTTAGCCCAAGAGGAGTCACTATTGCTCCAAGCCTTGATAAACCACTTTGTCGCCAACTTGTCAGCCAACCCAATGATATCCAAAATACCCAAGCCCCCTGAGTATTCCGAGCTAATGCAAGTTTCCCATTTGATTTTTGGAATCCCCCTCCTGTTGGGGTCCCCAGTCCATAGGAAGTTTCTGCAGATTCTTTCCACTTTGGCCAATTCTTTCCAGCATGAGATAAAGTAAATAGTCGTAGAAAGCATAAATGTGTTAACAACCATTGCACGCCCTACCAAGTTAACTTGCATACCTTTCCAATGATTTAGTTTGCTATCCAGTTTGGATAGCACCAAGTTCCACCATTGGTCCATTGAGATGTCGAAGCCCATCGGAATACCTAGGAGACAGAAGGCTTGACCTCTAGTGATAACTTGACACCCCTGATCTAACAACAGTTGGGGTGAAGGTCCACCGATTGCTCTGAAAGCAGTTTTTGCATGGTTGATTTTTGAACCTAACACCACACCAAAGGTGTCGAGGCAACTCCAGAATGCCTCAATGTTGTTCATATCATTATGTAGAAAGGCATTCATGTCATCCGCAAAGAGTCTTGCAATCATTTGGCCATGATCAAGAGGTAGGGAAAGACCCTTGAGATTGCCAGCATCCATGTGATGTTTCAATAGACGACTGAGGCCATCAGAGGCGATAGCAAAGAGTAGCGGAGCCAGTGGGCAGCCTTGCCTGATAGATCTTTTTAAACGTATGGGCATAGAGAGCTTACCGTTGATATTTATTCTCGTTGAAACGTTTCCGAGTAGAGTGAAACCATCTTTGTGAACGTTTGGCTGTATCCAAGGTCTTTCAGTGATGTGATTGAAGAATAAGGTCCCATTCCGAGTAGAGTGGAAACCATCTTCCTGAACTTTCGCTTTGAGTTATTGCGTGTATCGCCAATTGAACTGCAGGCAGCTGTCTCGCTTTGAGTTATTGCGTGTATCGTCAATTGAACTGCAGGCAGCTGTCTGAGAGGATGTTGCTATATAACAGGAAAGGACCGTCCTGTAGAAGAAATTTAATGCCAAATAAGTGAGGTATTTACTTGTCGAACGACTGCCTTAACGTACACGCAATTGATGTACCGAAGCTTCAAATGTAGCTTTCTCGGGAAAAGAGTAAACGGACATTTGGAAACAAACAAAGAGAAAACAGTGGACATTGCATATACCACTTGTATGATATAATCTTTATGTCTTCCGCTTAATTGAAATATGTGATATGAACATGTTCATGACGTGCAATGATGGTTGCTAAGGCGAACAATAAGATGAAACTCTATGGTGTGATAATGCATACACCAGCTGTATGATAGTGATCTGTGTGAAATAATTCAAAAATATGTGATCTGAAAATGCACATTATGTGGAATGCTCTTAGCGATGCGAAGAGCAAGAGAAATGAAACTCTTTGGACGGGAGATAGAGATAGAGAGTGTCTGGTTATCAATTTTCTTTTTCGGTGAACCACACTACACTTGAATTCTCTGGATTTTTCATCACAAATAATATTTGCAGAAACGGAATCGAAGTCTGTATAATGCTAAATGAGAAGAAATGTATGCATAATTTGAAAATTTGTATGAATAGTTTGCGTATGTAGGAAGTAAGTTTACCGGAAGGAAAATATATAGTACTTTTTCTGGAACTCGTTAACATTCCTTAGCTTCACAGATTCAAGAAAAACAATATTTCCTTAGCTGCGAGATTTCGGATTTCTTCAATATCTGAACTCTACACAAAACTCTTGTCGTTATGTTGGACTTCAATGAAGAGGTTTGAGAATCGGAACTCTAAACTTAAATCTTAACGCATCTAAGGATTACAACCTTTTATTGCTCTTGATTTTTGTTCACAACTTTTCTACTTCATGAATCCTTCCCTATATGGTTTTAAATTATATAAGTTTGAAGTAAAATGTCATTTCTGCTGGCGATGCACATCATTCCCTTTGTAGAAAAGATCATGTTGTGCTCACTCACCCTAGTGCGTTTTCAGGATCAAATATGTATTTGGGTGCCAATAAGTGGGAAATGTCTTTGAGAGAAAAATATCAACCCATAACTCATTTGTCTTCAAGAGATCAGAATTTATGGTTTAGAACTTTAAAAGAGACTTAAGAGTATTTTGGCTTCTCTTTTGTGGCTAACCAGGAAACACCTGCAAGGGACCACTGGTGTGGCTTTAGGCTTCAGTCCAGTTTCTTAAAACGTTTGTTTTTGAGGAAGCCCAATTAATACTTTTTAAAATTCAAAATTGAATAAGATGGCTCGAAAAATCAAATTCTAGTCGTCAAGTCTTTATCGAATCTCAGCCCAACTCCGTCCAACAACTTTTTGATTACATACGCTTGTCAAAGAATGGATTGAATTTCTAGTCAATGGGTGAAAGCTCCACCCTATTTACTCTCCTTCCATGTGTGCAATCATTTCTCTATTGTTCATAACTAGATGATTTTCCATGCATGTTATTTCACTAGTCCTCTTATCGCGTTCATCATTTCTCTTTGTCCTCTCTCCAATGATTTCCTCACCCCTCCTTAGTGTTTATATATCGATGGGGACTTAGTGTGCTCTAGCCCACTTGCTGCTTGCATGTGACCTAGTCATCGAGGCAATCACCCCCATTGAACCTATCTCAATAGTTTTCTCAGATGCCACCTCCTAATTCCTCACCATCGGATGCCTTTCCCACTTTGCCTCTCCTTCAATGGGATGCCAATGCTACACACCCCATAACTGCAAGCATCGCTCAGTCTATCACCATAGAGCCTACCTCTACTATTGTATGGATTGTTCCAATTGACGGAACTAAAGTTTGTACCCCCCAAAGCTAGGTCGGGCAACATTTCTTTCTACCCACCAAAAGAGCCACCAATGTCAAATCACTCCTCCACATAGCTATGGAGCATTGTTTCCCTTGGCATAGCTCTAATGAGTATGCTACTAGTTCTCCCCTTGAATCGCAGAGGTGCATCATTCAGTTTTTGGTAGTGAAAATAAACTTACAATATCAGCCCCACTACAACAGATTCATCATATACTAAGGCTTTTAGGGAGGAAATTGAACAGGTGCATTTTTATCGCGACATCGCTGTAGGTGTCAATATGCGTGTCGGAATTAACGCACTGGTATATGCGTCAGTATAGTCGTCTGTATGAGCGTTAGTATATGTGTCGATATGGGCATCGCTACTACCATCACTTATATTGATGGTTATACCAGCCCCTCTGCTAGGTGCACCGACACGTATAC
>CM035420.1:97640677-97920677 GCA_020310875.1 Ceratopteris richardii
TGTGTGTACATGTGTGTGTGTATGTATGCGTGTGTGTGTATGCATGCATGTGTGTATATGTGTGTGTATGTATGCATGCATGTGTACATGTTTGTATGTATGTGTGTGCATGTGTGTGTGTATGTATGGATGTGTGTGTATATGTGTATGCATGTCTATGCATGCATGTGTGTATATGTGTGTGTATGTATGCATGCATGTGTGTATATAAGTGTATGTATGTGTGCATGTATGCATATGTGTAAATGTGTGTGTGTATATATGTGTGTATGCATGTGTGTGTGTGTATGTGTGTGTATGCATGTGTATATATGTGTGTGTATGTATGTGTGTATGCATGTGTGTGTGTGTATGTATGCATGTTTGTATATGTGTATGTGTGTGTTTCCATGCATGTGTGTATATGTGTGTGTACATATGCACGCATGTGTGTATATGTGTGTATGTATGAATGTGTGTACATGTGTGTGTGTATGTATGCATGTGTGGATGTGTGTGTATGTGTGCTCTATCTTCCTCTGTTTCATTTATCTTTATCTCTCTCTCTCTCTCTCTTTATATCTCTATCTCTCTTTCTCTCTCTCTCTCTCTCTCTCTCTCTCTCTCTCTCTCTCTCTCTCTCTCTCTCTTTATGTCTCTATCTCTCTTTATCTCTCATCTCTCTCTCTCTCTCTATGTCTCTCTCATCTCTCTCGCTTTCTCTCTCTCCTTTTCTCTCTCTATCAATACAGAATAAAAAATTCACTTATAGGTATGTCACTCTTTTGGATCATTGTCCTCAAAGCATAATGTATGTTATCTATCGTTGAATTTCAAAGAATCGACACCAAAGACCTTCTGCAAAATCAAAGAGAAGAGAAATTATAAAACATAAAGCACAGAGAAAGAAAAAGGCTAAGAGTACGCACACCACATACCAAAATGTGACATCTTAATAGAGAGAGAGAGTGTGTGTGTGTGTGTAGAGACAAAGATCTTAGTGTGTGTGTGTGTGCACAAGGCAATGTAGGTCACAATTCGGTCCGTGCATGCAAGTTGAATAGAAGCAAGCAGTACTCAGAGTAAAACACCTGCAAAATGTTGAGTTTTTCTCTCGGGCTCCCGATATGTTTAAAACATAGCTTCAGTATACTCGTCCGTATGGGCATCAGTAATTTCCAGTGGGCTCCCGGTATGTTTAAAACACAGCTTCAGTATACTCGTCCGTATGGGCATCAGTAATTTCCAGTAAATTACTGAGGCATATACGGAGGCTTATACAAACACATGTAGTGACCCACATACCGACGGGTATACCAACGGTCACTAGACATCTCGATGGTCCGTTTTAAACGGTCATACCGACAGTCACTTGACTCTCAGTATCTTTAAGTGGACTTTTCCAACGTTTATGCCGATGCTAGGAGTGACCATCGGAATAGACAACGTCGGTATCCCCCTGATATGTTGTAGTGCCCTTTGGCCTCTCTCCCCAATTCCATTCCTAGTCATTGCTTCCACACACTAGCTGATCAACTACTCGATCATTTTATTTAATTGAATTTATAAGTAATATTACTAGACAATCCACTTCTTACACGAGTGGAGTACTACCGAAATGTGTCTAGCCTAAATTCTTTCCATTCTCTACACTAGTGAATTCTCTATTAAAGTTTGTGTCCTCCTTGTCCCGCATACACTTGCTCCTCTCGCCTCATTGTTTGAAGAGGATGATGAAAGCATCACCTTAATCTTCCACCATGCTAGATATCCCCATCAAGTCCATAGTTCCATCTCCTCGGAAGTAGAACAAACTCCCAAAACACATATGGCACGACCCTCAACATTGGAGGCTCACACTACTCCTACACAGCATACTCCTCTCCAAGTCCTTTTGTTATTGTTGTTGTGAGATTCCTTTTCTTCTACTCCCAGCTCCATTCAATAGCCTTCCAACTCCTACCACCACTTTCCAATGTCTCTTCCCCTTGCATTGTTCATCTCCCTACTCCATCAATGAATGCTAGAGCTCATCCCTTCTCCACCTCCTTAACCCCCATCAGAATTGATCACCATAGATGTTGAATGCCTTCTGATTCCTCCCTCATCCATGGTGCCTTCCTCTCCTTCCCTCATAACTCCTCAACTCTGGGTGCATTTCGTTAATCCCATGCTAAATTTCTCTTTTATCTCTTAATCATCCCTTGCCTACACTAGATTATGAAGTAATTCTTGATCTAGAGCCAGTTCCGGCCTTGTAGGAGGAATTATAGACCGTTGGTGTTAACCATCAATGTGGCTTGTAGGAATTCACTTCAGTAAACACATATTTAGTCCACATATAGACTCTTGTTGCCCGCAATATTGGTAGCTATCATCCCTTATGTAACTCACTATAGTGAGACAATTTGCAATCACAACAACACATGCAGGGCCTCCAAGATGATTTGTCCACTCGCCAATTTGATTCCTACCAACTTGCAAACACCCTCTAGTGAGAATCCAAGCAAACAACATACTTCAAATGGTTCTATGACCAAGGAATGAAGGGAGTTGACACCACTACTAAGAAAGCTACAAACCTATGGGAGGCCAATAACCATCATCTTGTGCACATTGAGGAGCTAAAGCATGAAATCATGGTCCACAAGGTGGCATCACATGAACTCGAGTTTAAAGTACACACGAGTATTCTAGGAAAAGAATTGTTCTTGGAGTTTGAGGTCTATGCAGCATGCAAACTACACAAGGGAGAACATGAAGCTTACAGAACAACACACAATATTGAATGTAATACAAAGATTATGTACAAAGATAATTAACCCATTAGAGTTATAGGCATGTATACAAGTCAAGGGAAAAACATCCTAAAGAGGGAAAAAGTGCTCCATCATTCTTACTTTGTTCACACACATCATTATCGAAATACGTCAACAAATCCCTCCTAGGAGTGAAGCCCTCAACAAGGAGCTAGCACTCATGTATAAGGAAATGCCAAGTAGTGTGGAATCAATCCAGGAAAGGAAGGAATCCCAAAGCTGCAAACTCCTCCCTGATAGAGCCTTTGTAAAAAGTTCTACAATGTTTCTCATGAGAAGATTGTTCAAAACTACCCATTCTTTATTATGAAAAAAATTACTAGACTTTGTTTTATGTGTAGAGACCTCTACAACAACCCTTCCAACCTTTTTCTTCTTTGCCTCTTTTGGAGCCACTTTTCTACAACTCTTCATGACATGATCATTTCCTTTACAATACTTGCAAAATAAATTTTGCTTTTTGATTTTTTTTTCTTTGTCTTTATTCTTTGATTATGACCCATAGTAGATTTTTGCTTGCTAGTAGATGAGATCCATTTTCCCTTTCCCTTCTAACTAGCTAAGAAAGCTTGATCTATCACAAGGATGATAGACATGTTCTGCCTAGACTAATCGTCTTGCAATAAAACAAAGATTAACTCCTCCAATTTGAAGGCATTTGGATTGCCTTTCATCATAAACTCAATAGTAAAAGCAAAACTCAGATATGAATCTTAAAGATTATTGAGAACATTATGCAGAAGTGAACTATCAAATAATACTTCATCATCAAAAATCGATTTCTCTTTTAAATCTTAGATCTCTGTCAAAAAAAAATCTCAATGGAATCTCCTTCATTTATGTGCTTACTCTTCAATTATTTTTGGAGCTAAGCAACACAAGCCGCATTTCTCACCTAGTATAAAGTGATAAGTGTATCCCAAGAATCCTTTGTTGTTTTGCAAGAGTGAACGTGAGGAAAAATGGAGCATTTGATATGTAAAGCTATCAATGTATATGCTTGACATCTCTATCATCCCAACAAAGTTTCCCTACACTAGATGCAGCACAAACTATATGCCGAAAAGGAAGTTGAGGATCTTCATCTTCAACACCATCTCTATCACCTTTGATAACTGTATTTTGAGGTGTAATATGCCATTTTTCAACATCCTACTTAATATTCCACAATCCTTTTGCAACCAATACATGATGCATCATGCATGCCCATAATGGGTAATTAGTAGCATCCAATCTATCCTCATCAGCCAACGTACAGAATACATCGTTTCTTTCATCCATGGCCATGGACTTAAATACACTAGTCCATAAACATGATTCTATCTTGAGAAGTTGAAGAAAAATCATTTTTGGAGTTTGAGGTCTATGGAAGCACATAAAACAACAAAGGAAGAAGATGAACCTTCAACCATAGTACACAATACTGAATGTATTACCAACTGTAGCTCACTGATGAGTAGCACCTCCTTTAATGTCAATCCGGGAAGACGTGAGGATGGTATGAAGACCTCGAGCAAGTGGAGGCACAAGTGCGTGAGTGAGAAGCACACAAACATGCACACACATACACACACACGCGCACACACGGTAAGACCAAGAGTGAGAAGCAATGGAGTTCTTAGATTACTTTCCAAAAGCTCTTACAAGTTCAAAAATATTACAAGCTAACCTCAAAAATGAGCTCTCTAGCTCTATTTATAGTTTGTGACTAGGTTTTGGCCTTGTCCAGACCTAGTGTCCGGCCTAGTTAAAAATTAGGTTCTCTACCCTATTTGGAGGTTCAAACGACGTCCAAAAAATGTGAAAATTGACAGGTAGATACTTCTAAAGCTCCTCAAGCTCAAGCACTCCTTGGCTTGCACAAAATGGAGCTACAAAAATGTGAAATGGTATTTACAAGGGTTTTTAGTGATGAAAATCACTATTTTTGTAGGGATTTCTTCTAGCATTTTGACATACATTTCCTGGAGCTCCCTACTTGCTCCTTCTCCTTGTGTGTCCACCTCTCTTATATGCGTCAGTGTCTTGAAAAAATATTGGCCTACTTGCCGGATCGTCGTTGACTGGCTTGTCTGCTTGTACTTTCCCTTCTCTGTGACTCCCTTCGTGAGCTTCCTTGCTTGGTGAGTCCTTCAGTTCCAACACCCCCCCCTCTCTCGCGTCTGTCGTCCCTGACAGACCCTTGTTGGGTGGTTCGTTGGATATAGTACTCGACGATGTCTTGTGCTAAGTGGTGTTCTCCAATGCGCAACCCTTTGGCCAAGTCCGTGAGTAGAGCATCCCAATCTACCGGCCCGGGAACCTCTGGATGTGGTATACGTAACTTTTCTGAATGGAGAGCTTGTTCCACTGCAAACAACTGCAATAAATGTGATGGTCTGGGAATGAATATCTCTGAGTGATATTCCCAGAATCCCGTGACAAACATTTCTTCAAACGTCTGTTTGAAGCAGGTTGGTAGATACTTCATACGCGCGTGCCATGCATATACAACATTAATAGATGGGATTGCGCTCATGTCGTAGACGAGGTCCTGATTTCCTTCATTAAATCCCAGAGTTGACAGATGAGGTTCTTTGACATTCTTGAAAGTCCTGAAGGTGACCAACATGAGCTCAAAAATTTTCAAGCACATTTGGGCCATGACATCTGGCACATTTTTAAACCTGACCCCCCAATGCCGAATCGTCGAGATCATATATCCTATGGTAGGTTGGCCTTTGGGTGGTGCTAAGTAAACATAATTAAGCCATTTCTCACATCCTTTGTTTGTCAGCACAGTTTTTGTGTATTCCGGCCATGACCTTCTTCGAAATACAGGGCAGTAGCATGGGTTGTATTTGATGTACAAGGGCATGTTATTCCATGTTCTTACCATTTCTGAGTAGGTTTCCAGTAGACGAATCCTCCACATCGGTTGATGTATATTGCCCTGCTTGGCACTAGCTGGGATGTCGTCTGGTGCAAACTGTGTAGCGGAGGTTGGTTCCTTTGAGATGTGTTGCTTTATTTCGGAGTGTAGTCCGCCATTAAGACACAAAAGGGAACATACAAATCGTCGGATGTGCCGATCCACCTATGATGAGAGAGGTTCCTAAAATAGTCCGATTTTATGACTACCTCTTCCAAGCGTGACATCGATGCTATCTGGACTGCCACCCTATCATCATGGGTTGTGGCCACTTTTTCCAACTTCTGCATCCATTCAGGAGCCTCTAATTCAATGGTGTCCATGCTCTCGTCTGTTTGCTTGCCCCCTGGTGCAGGCATGGGAACATACGGGTCTTCGAAAGTTTCCTCTATCTCGATTGGCACTAGATCTTCAGGCTCGGGCTCGACAAGGGGAGAGTGCTGACGTTCCTATTGCATGACTTTGCTGCGTAATTCTTCGAGTTCTGCTCTGAGTTTTGTGACTTCTTCGGATGTGCCGTCTGTGGTTGTGGCTTTGCTTGGTGACTCCTTGTTGAGCCCATAAAAGTCATGTTGGTCAAAGTCAACTGCAGTCAAAGTCAACAGGTCAAAGTCAACAGGTGCAAAGTCAAAGTGCGTAAGTGCAGGTGTCAAAGTGCACAGGTAGTGCACAATGAATTGTCCACAAAGGGTAAATTGGAGAAAGTGGGTTGCAGGTTGCAGAGGTATTTTCTCTAATTGCCCCAAGTTCAAAGTGTGTTTTAAAGTGTTTTGGAAGGTTCAGGTGAACCCCCTCTTATGTGTAAAAGTGAAGACTTAAAAGGAAACATGAAGGTATGTGAAGCGGCAAAAGTGTACGCACAGGTGAAAGTATGGCCCCCCATTAAAATTTTTGGTTTTAGACTAAAGTCACTACAGGACAAAACAGTGAGTAGTTGGCTGCCACTTGTGAGAGCAATCTTGGGACATCAAAGTGAGCACCAAGATTCACTTGCAGTTGGGAGCGTACGTGATCGACACACTCAAATCAAGGCAAGAGTCATTCTTGGACCAAGGTTAGAGTAAGCAAGAGAGCATAGGCTAAGTGGAGCAAGAGAGAGAAGTGCAAGAGTCACCAGAGTACGTCGCACAGAAGTGGAAGTGCAAGGTGCATAGAGAGTGACCAAGGATTTTGGTGCAGAGAAGTGCTAAGCTATAGTTCCCCCAAGTATCTCAAGGTCCTTTGGCAGTGTACGCTTGCCGACAGCAGGTATTCACTCCTCCCCCTTTGTGGAAGCTTGGTGCAAGGTGTGCACAAGGAGAAGCTTGAAGCAGGTGGAGGTTTGTTGCAGAGGAGGTCGGCAGCAAGAGGACATTGGGATATTGGAGATTTTGTAATTGGGCACTCTGTGGGCTTGTGCACAGAGGTATTGGTGTATCTTGTATTTCAAACATTGTACTTTTCTTACTGTAATCAAACGGCAGAAACTTCCAAGGTGTATTTTCTCTTTTGGTCTTTTCATTTTCTCCTACAAACCCTCAAACTCCTTCTTGTCAAAGAATCCCCCAACACTCCTGCTGAGTTGCCAGTTGCTTAAGTAGATCATCCCTTTCTCGTTCTAACGCTGCATGGGCCTCCAGGAGGTCGGCATGGGTTTCTAACACAGTTTTCATATTCTCTAAGGGAATGGCCTTGATCTTTTCTGGGTCGAATTCCTGCGTGGAACCCTCCATGGCTCCTTCCAAGTTCTCTTCATTCTGTTTTTGCAGCCGTTTATTCTCTTCGAGAGTTGTAGACATGTGTTTTCGTAGGAGAGCCAGGTTGCGTCTAAGTTTGAGATTCTCCGTTATCTGGGAGTGTAGCAATTCATCCATATGTTGTCTTTCCTCTGCATCCGACTGGGGTGGATTGGCTACTAACTGTTCATGTTGTTCCTGTAAAGTGGCATGTTGTTGTTGTAGTAGCCGCTTTTCCCTTTCGAGATCAATGAATCGGAGTTGAAGTTCCTCCTGGCTTCGAAAGAGTCGTGTGTGTTGGTTATCAAGATGTTGGTAGTGCTGTTGCAGTTGCGACATACACTGATACATATTATTAAATACATTATTGATAGGGGTGGATGCGGGTAGGGTGTTGAATGTAGAGGGGAAGGGAAAGGGGAAGGGAAATGGAAGTGTGGATACGGTGCTGGAAAATGGTGATAAGGGAGGTGGGGGGATGGGAGATGTTGGGGGTATGGGGGGAGGGAGGGGTGTTGAGGTGGGTGAGATGTCCATAAAATCAACGATGGATGCGGTAGTGGGAGTGATTGTGAATATTGGGATTGTGGGTGCGGTGATAGTGGTGAAAGTGTACAATGGTGTGTGCAATTGTGAATACGAACTGCCGGGGAGTGTGATCGGGGGGTTGAGATTTTCTATGGCAGTGGTTAGAACTACTCTTTCAGTGGCCGTATAGACAAAGGAAGTGGAGATAGGGTGTGCGGGTTGTGTGACGGTCTGTGCTTACACTGGTTGTGGGAGGTGATTGTGGTGGAGTTGGAGGCAGGGGTGGCAAAGGGGGTGACATAGGTTCACTTGATACATGGGTTTCGTCAGTATCGTGGACAGTGTGTGCGGTGCCCGTGGTTGTGGATGTGCCTTGTGGTTGTGATACTAGTACATTCATCTGCTTTCCTGCTCGAGGGGAGTGTCTGCCATATCTTCGTTCCGTTCTTCGTGCTTGTGCAAGGTCAGTATGCACCGTTTCAAGGACGCCTAATGCCTCAGATATCATGTCAAGGGTGGCACGGTATTGCTCGTCGATGCCTTCCTCCTCAAGGATCTGATTCATAAGGGCCTTGCCTGCTACTAGGGACAGTCTATGTCGCTCTTGAACTCTGTTCATGGTGTCATAGAGCTTTTTCAATGCTTTCGTATAAGCTGGGGCCCCTTCAAGTACCTATAGAGCTTCCTGATCATATTCCTGCTCTTCTTCATTTGATTGCTCCTCGTGTTCCTCCTCTTGTTCTCCTTCTTCTTCACCCTCTACATCGACGACATCTGGTTGTCTGGGATGGGGTTGGTCTGTAGCCGTTTGTTGCCCACTAGCTTGTTCTGCCTCAACTTCTGCATTAACAGCATCGATGATTCTGGCTACCTCCTCATCAGTTAGGTCTTCTAAAGTGAATCCGTGAGGAAACTCTAGGTCGGTTGGTACGGGTGGGAACACCAGATTAGGTCCGTCAGTGCTGTGCCTTGGTAATCTGATAGTGAAGGGTTGCACCCGCCTTGGAAGTCGTGGAGTGGTCTCTGGAGTCAATGTCGCACCGCGGGCTTGTGCGCAGGGCATCTGAACGGTGCCTCTCATTTTCTTGGATGGTGGTCCTACGGAGGATAATCGGCGCTGAAACTCTTGTACCCTGGTCCAAATGAGTGCCCTTTGCACTGGTACATCGTACGCGAGACATCTATACACAATCCTAGTCAGAGCACAGCATCCGTACAGTACAGACTTTTGTTTTCTATACCACCTTTGATGAGCCAAGTGGATTTGGTCGATAATCCAGTGGGGCATGTTGATTGTCAAATCAAAGGCATCAGCCAAGTATAAACTAAACCATATCTTTTTAGGTGGCATTGTGAACCTCTCTTGGGAGGGAAATGCAAAGTGCTGCATGACCATTCACAAATGAATAGCGATTGTAGGCGTCATTGCCACCATGTCTTTTAACTTTGTCAGATTCCTATTCTTCATATTGTCGGGGACCATAGTCTCTTTCTCTGTAGGAATGTGCATACCTTTCATGTCTAGAGCTTCCCTTACCAAGTTGATAGTTAATCTGAAACGCTTGAGCTCATTGCCCCTTGTGAGAGATGGGAGGACAAAGGAGCTGTATCCCTTTTTGTCTTTGCTCGGAGTAAGGGTGCTAATCAAATAAGAGCATCTTAGAAAATCCGGCTTTGGCAATTGGAATTTGAAGTACTCCTAGAGTCCTGCCTTCTTCCATATAGGTTTCAATCCTTCATTATTCTGCAGTCTCTCAAATTCCCTGGTGAAAAAGTGATACCTGCCCCAGCGCCCATTGAATTCTATCTCCGCCTCCCACATATAAGTGCCTTCACCTAGGGATCGTGCCACATCACTGAACCAATGAGAGTTTTTACTGACTGGCATAGTGTGCCCTTGTGGAGGGTTCTGAACCGGTATGGCGTGTAATGCCCTCAATGCCACAGGGCGTTCCTTCAATTCCTCCTCAACTGGGAGACTTTCAATGTCCACGACTTGGGGGTTGATGCCTGCCTGGGAGCTAGTTCCTGTCGTATCTGCCATGTTACTTCTTGCCTCTTGATTCTGTGAGAATATGGAAACATGTGTTAACATTGTAAAGGACAAAATAGAACCGTTTTGTCCCCATTACAACATTAACATGAGGTTCGGGAGAGATTAGGGGGTTAGTAAGTGCTCGGTGCTTGTGTGTGTAGTTAGGTATTGGGTAGGCCTAAGAACTAAGCGGAATGATGTAGTGTGAGAGTGACGTAGTTAGTAGGTGGACAAGGATTTACAACTCGGGTCCGGGGTTTATGAAAAGTTTTAGGTTGCCAGATGCAGTGGATGGGTTTTGATATTGATTTCGTGGAGACTCTGGACAGTGTGATAGGGGTATCTACTTGAAAATGGGGCTTTTTAGGGACCCATTTACAAGTGATTCTACTTGTGCTCATGGAAGAATATGTGTCCGTGCATGATGTGTAAGATTGGACCTCAGATGTTCGAGTGAGTGAAACATGTTGTACTGGTTGTGGCCTTGGTGTAGCTATTTGAGCCCTCAAGCAAGCCTTAGGCACCCAGATTTGTCGTGATTGTGGGCTGGCCTTCATGGACTTCTTGGGTACCCAAATAGACGTCACTTTCGCAGATAAATTAATGAAGGACTTCTTATTAGTGTCGTGTTGTTGACTACTAACAAGAGGTTTTGCCCGTGGGGTTGGCCTAATCGGAGCAGAGTGTTCGCCTTTTCGCCTCCATACTTGTTTCAATGGCTGAAACAATCTGCTTTGCTCCTTTTTTTGGCCTCCAGTATAGGTAGTGTTCTGCTTCTTTTGTATTTGATCTGCCTTTGGTTGCTGCAACCTTCTGGCCTTTGGAAAAGAAGGGAGTTCCGTCCTCTCCCTGACTTCGTTGTTGAGACAAGCCTCTTTCTGCATCATGTAGTTTTGGACAAGAATAGCATTGTCAACTTCATGTGCGCCCCTGGAAGGACTAGGAGTTTGTGCTTTGCCTAGTTCCTTGAGTGTCTCATTTTCCAATTCAACTGTAATTTGGCTATGATCTACCCATACCTGAAGAAGTCCACTTCTTAGGTTTAGGTTGACTGCATGATCATAGATCCAGTCCTGACCCAAGACAAGAGGCTCAGTGAGGTCCTCATCTTGACACACTAATACTTTGACTGTCATCACTTTGTCTTGAATAGATATGGGAAGATCCACCTCACCCATGGAAGGGGTTTCCACACCTCCCAATCCTATGAGGTATGCCTCTATAGGATTGACAGTTAATTTCGATTCTTGACAGTAAGACAATTTGACAACACTAGTGGCTGCACCTGAGTCAATCAAGGCTCTTACAGTCCTTGCACCCTTTCCTTGTCCTATATCTAAGGTTATAAAAGGACGTCGATCAATTATCCTATGAGAGCTAATACCTGAAACTTCACACATAGCCACGTGATATCCTTGCTCTGCATATGTATCTAGCCTAGGTTGCTCTTTGCCTTGTCTTCTTAGTTTCATTCTTCGTATGCGCTCTAAAGCTTCAGCTTGAGCTTCTTCTTGAATTCGCTTTTCTTCTGCTTTGTTTCTTAGCAGTATTGAGTCGACTTAGCATTTCCTCTGTGAGAGGTTCCTGATACAACTTGACCCTGCATCCGCTTATGTAGCTTGGAAGAACATCGCCTTCTAGTGTGGCTAGTTGCACTGCTCCACTTGTTGAGATTCTATTAATGATCATGGGTCCGTATCCTCTTTTCTCCAGTTTCCTCGCATGTTGTTTCAAAGTGTAGACTAATACTAGGTCGCCTGCCTTCAATCCTTTATCCTTAACATGGGCATCAAAGTATGCCTTCTGTCGTTTCTTAGCTGCATATATCCCTGCAGGTGCTCTCAGTCTTTTTCTCCTAATTGTTCAAGGTCAAAAAGTCTAGAGGAGAGTTCATGACCCGTCCATTTGTGCTCTTGCGCTACTTTCAGTGTAGGTATTAAGAAGTCCAACGGCAGCACAGCGTTTTGGCCAAATACCATCTGAAAGGGGGTGGCTTGGAGTACCGTTTTGTAGGCGACTCGGTATGCCCAAACAACATGGTGTAGCTGTTTGTCCCAATCATAGTGTTTATTATTCACTAGTTTGGTCAACACATTGCACAAAATCTTGTTTGTGCTTTCGGCCTGCCCATTAGCTTGTGGGTGGTAGGGGGCGTACTTCTTATGAACTACCAAGAATTCTTGGAGTAGATTTTCAATCACTTCGTTCAAGAAGTGAGTGCCTCTATCACTTACTAGCTCTATAGGTAGCCCGTATCTTGTGAATACATTCTCAAACAAGAATTTAGCAGTTGTCTGAGCGTCGTTCTTTGTCGTAGCCTTTACCTCTACCCATTTCGTTAGATAGTCTGTGGCAACAATCATGTATTCAGCATGTGAACCCTTAGCTGGGGGATTAATAGGACCTACAAAGTCTATTCCCCACTTAGAGAATGCACGTCCACCCATCATAGGTTTTAGTGGCATCTCATCTTTGCGTATAGGATACTGAGTTCTTTGGCAAACATCACACCGTTTCACATAGGTATGTGCATCCATGTGAAGGGTCGGCCACCAGAAGCCCGCAAATAGTATC
The DNA here is from genome assembly GCA_020310875.1 of Ceratopteris richardii. NCBI lineage: Eukaryota > Viridiplantae > Streptophyta > Polypodiopsida > Polypodiales > Pteridaceae > Ceratopteris > Ceratopteris richardii. The sequence goes on from CM035420.1 coordinate 97,653,239, forward strand.
GCTTTGATCACCCGATCTGGTCCAAAGTGTCCTCCCGCCACACCTTCGTGAGCAGTTTCCAAGATCTTGAGATATTCACTTTCATGGACACACAGTCTCAGGTAACCATCCTTACCACGCTTGTATAGATTATCACCAATGAGTGAGTAATCTTGGGCTTCTTGTTGTAAGCTCCTTTTCCTAACCAGTGTCATGTCTGGAGGGAATGTTTTCGTCCTCAGGAAGGATACTAGTGGTTCACTCCAATCTGGCACTATGGACTCTTGATAAAGAGTGGCATGTTCCACAGGTGGTTTAGTGCAACAGATTGGGCATTCTTTGCACAACTTCTGGACATCGGCTTCCATAGTCGGCCAATGCACTCCGAGTCTCCTTTAGAGTCTGTAGGGTTCGTTGCTTTGAGTAGTGTTGCTCTAATGCACCTACGTGTGCTAATTGCAACCATTTAACGTACTCGTCCTCTTCTACACAACACGCCAAGATCCCTTGATCCGTGTGCTTGTACATACTTCCTGCCATGATGTGATATTGTTGGGCTTTTACTACCTCTCTATTTTGAGTGTTTATGACTGGATGATTGGGTTCGTATGTCAATACTGGCACTAATGGCTTAGCCCACCGTGGCACCATTTCCAAATTAAACAAGTAAGCATCAGGAAGGTCATCTGACACTCCTTGTGGGGCTTCTCCAAAAGTGAGCCTAGAAAGATGGTCAGCTCTCAAATGAGTCCTACCTTTCCTTACCACTACCTCAAAGTCATATTCCATTAGTAAGAGAAACCATCTTACTAATCTACCTGTGTTGCAAGGTTTGTTTACCAAGTACAACAATGCCTGATGATCAGTAAAAAATTTAAACTTATTTGCAAGCATATAATGTCTAAACTTTTTAACTGCATATACCATGCCTAGTCCTTCTCTCTCAGTAGTGGTATAATTTCGTTCAGCTGCATTCAATTGTCTACTAGCATAGGCAATTGGAAGATCCATATTACCTTCACCCGTAGGTTGTGCGAGTACACACCCAATAGCATAATTGGATGCATCCACATGAACATGGAATGGCTTGTTCCAATCCGGGGTGGTCAAGATTGGTGCTGAACACAATCGTCGTTTGAGCTCATTGAAGGAGTTTTCACATTCATTAGTCCACTCAAAGTTAGTCAAGAGTCCATACATGGGCTTTGCAATGACAGAGTACATATCAATGAACCGCCGGTAGTAACCACAATGCCCCATGAAGGCTTGCACTTCCTTGACGTTCTTTGGCCTAGGTAACTCGGCTATGGCTCTCACTTTCTCTTCATCGGTGGATATGCCATTCTTTGACACTATGTGTCCTAGAATCTTTCCTTGCCTGGCCATGAAAACACACTTTTCTGGGTTTAAGCAGACTTGATATTCTCTACATTTGTCAAAGATTTGTCGGAGCTCTGGTATGTGTGTCTGTCTAATGTTGGAATGAGCACAGAGGTCATCGACGTAGACTTCCAAATTCTTCCTTAAGAACTCTTTAAACACATGGCACATTAGCCTTTGGAAGGTAGCTGGTGCGTTGGTAAGCCCAAATGGCATTACCCGAAAAGCGAATATGCCCCATTCTGTGGCAAAAGCTATCTTATGCTGATCCTCTAGAGCAATGGCTACCTGGTTGTAGCCCGAAAATCCATCAAGGAAGTTGTACACTTCCTTGCCTGCTACTCTTTCTAAGAGATGTTCTGTGATATGAAGCGGATAGTTATCTCGAATTGTGGCTGCATTGACCTTCTTCAAGTTAATGCATACATGCAGCTTTCCATTTTTCTTGGGCACCACAATGATGGGGGATACCCACTCTGTGTGCTCAATTTCATAGATGAATCTAGCTTCTACCAGTCTATCTATCTCCTCTTTGATCTTAGCAGCATAGTTATCATTATATGTATATGGCTTTTGCTTAGAGGGTTTGGCATCTGCGGTCATGGGGATAGTGTGTGAGCATATTTCAGGGTCCACTCCTTTTAAATCCTTGTAACTCCAAGCAAATACATCTCTTTATTCTCTTAGCAAGGCTATTAGCTCTTGTTCTTCCTCTTCGGTTAGTTCATGGCCTATGTACGTGCATCTCTCCTCCCCTTCTTCTATGGCTACAACTATTTTCTTGGCGGTTTCTTTGTTATCATAAGCCTCCCCTGATTGCGCCTCTCGTTTAGGCATTCTGATCATGACTCTCCTGTCATGTATCTCATATTTCTTAAAGTTTTCTGGGACCTCAAACAAAGATTCCTCCTCTTCTTGTGTGACTTCTTTCTTCTTCCTTTTCTTTGCTTCTTCCTTAGGGGTCACTTGTGTGGCTAGCCTTACATCATTTGTCAGCTCTCTATGCCTCTGGGGTTGAAATTCTACTTCATAGAAGTATTCTTCATCTGATGCAAAAGGTGGGTCCATAATGATTGACTCTAGATCGGAGTCACTTGCATCCTCAAATGCATCAGGGCTAGGTTCACACTCTTCTAACACTGCCTCTCCCATGATTGGCTCTATGGAGAAGACTGAAATGTCATAGCCATCCTCATCACAGTGAGGTGTCCATTGTTCTTCATTGATGGCTACATCCATTGTTGCTAGGATTTCTACCCAGCCGTGGGGTTCAAATTCTTCGTCAGGAAAGACTACAGGTGCATAGGCTGGGTCTTGAATGGATCTATGGGTTTCTTTAGCACCTATCTCTCTGGCTTTTCTCTCTTCTCTTCTTCTACTACTACTTTGCACATCCATAAGTGAGTGTCTTCATGCATCCATGAGGATCCTGATCCTATGGAATGCACCGATTCTGTATCATCTTTGGCTCTATGGATGGGATTCCATTGGATAGGAGGGACATCTCTATGAGAGTAATCTTTGAGATTTACTTTGGTCGTGACACCTAAGTGTAGCAAGTATAAAGAATTGGATCCCCAATCCTGTACCACTTGCAACTGTCGCATAAAGGGTCTTCCTAAAATCATCTCATAGGCATGATTTTTGCTAAAATCACATATAGCAAATGTATGCTTGAACTCGACACCGGAGGTGGTCAGATTTACTCCTTCTAATAGCCCTAAGGGTCTCTCTAGAGGACCATCGGCCATTTGCAATTTCATCCTCGTGGGCCTGAGTGCTCGCTTGCCCCAATGCTTCCATAGGGAAGTGGTAGCAATTGCAACTCCTGCGCCTGAGTCTAGAATGGCCTTGGTCGTGTATCCTTGATGGGTGATGGGAAGATATGTGTTTCCCTCTTCGCCCTCACTCGTCTCCTATCTTGTCCAATGGTATTTCTGGCACTGTTCTCTGGGATCCTACCTGGGAACGAGGTTTCGCTATCTTCGGTACTTGTTTGGCTACATGTTTCCATAGCTCTGGCCTTACTTTGAGTAGCTCTTCTAAGGTGAGGTTGCATTGTACTCTAGTGTTTTTCACTACCTCTGTGTTTCTAGGTATGACTGAATCCTCATTTCGTACCATGACCGTGGGCGCTCTCATACATGTAGATTTAGCTTCCCATGGGCCTGTGAAGTGGGGTAATTCTTGTAAAGAGTTAGACTCAAAGTCTAAGCTTTCCTGAGATTGGGTGCTCTCCTGCTCCTCATAAATGGATGGGATGTCTTCTGGGAATTGGTCGTGTGCATCATCCACAAGTTCAATGGGAGGCGGGACTTCACTCTCTTTAGCCCATTTGTCTTCTTGAATTTCGCGTAGGAATTCTGGTGTGAACCGATTCATAGAGGATGATGTGTCTGGCTCGGTAGAGTTAGGCACATAGGCTTCAGGTACATAGGCTTCCTAGGTAGGAAGACTTGTTCTTTTACTTGCCTTGTCCTTGGTTGAGAGGCGGGTTCCTTTTCTGATTGTGCAATTAGCTTCTCTATTCTTTCTAACAGTCCTTCGAAGTGCAACTACATCTTAGCTGAACTAGGTATGTTAAAGAGGCGACTGACTTCAAACATGGTTGGAGCCAATTCCACCATTTTGGCACAAATTTTGGTTCGTTCTAACTCTAGTTCTGCTCTAGGGTAACACTTTTCATGATCAGTTACGTTTGGCCCTTCTTGGATTCTGGCCTGATATGCCTTAAGCATCATGTTTAGGTCCTCGGGAGTGGGATCTGCTAGGTCTGATCCTACTCTAGGGGGTGGTGGGATCAGGTGAGGCGGGTTGGAAGGTGGCGGGTCGGATGGAGATGGGAATGGTGGTGGTGGGGTAGTGTGAGAGGGAGTTTGAGATGTGAGTTCAGTTATCCTGGCCTTTGTTTCTCTAAGGCTTTCCTTGAGTTCACTCATCTTTTTTGCCCATTGTCTTTTCATTCTTTCACGACTATCCTTCCAAGCTCTAGTCCTTTTCTTTGTCATGCTCTCTGTTTCACTAACATCTGGGCTCTTTTCCTGGCCTACCCCTTGGTTTTTCCGTAAGGCTTGGGCTCTCGTGACCACTTGTATTGGCGCAGTGGAAGTGACACTTCTTGTGGAATCTACCAGTAACCCTACAACATTGATAGGAGTAATCTTTGGCATATTATTAGGATTCTTAGGGCAGTCTCGTAAGAGATGCTCCTTTCCACACTCTTGGCAAAAGCCTTGAATTGTCACTGACTGGGGTTGTGTAGGTGGAGGTAAGGGCAATCATGAATGAGGTGATCTCCCTGACATCTGTAGCACGGTCCTCTAGGAAATGGGGTTCTTACCTGCCTTAGTTGAGGTCTAGGGTTGGGGTTTGCATACATGACGTTTGTGTAATCAGACTCCCAAGGAGGTTCATTTGGATCTTCACTATAGTAGGACTCCCCATGCTCAGGAGACTGCATGTAGTAGGCTTGGGGGCTATCAACATGTGTAGAATCGAAACTATGGTCACTCGAGTCACTTTCAGAAAGCAATGGGGTTACAGGGACTATAACTCTATTCAGGTTTTCTTCTGCAGTTGCATACTTTACAGGGATCACATTAGTAGGAACAGGTGGTTGTTGAGCTAGCACTGGCTGGGGTCTCAGTTGGGCCTGATATTGCTGTTGGTAATTTTGCTGAGGCCTAGTATACTGTTGAGGTGGGTATTGACTCTGATATCTGCCTTGTTGGGGGTAGGGCTGAGGGTAGGTTTGCCTAACCGCTTGCTTATTTTATGGGCAGCCTTGTGCTAAGCGATTTGTGTATCTTCATTCTATAGTGCAGTACTAGGTACTAGGGTTTACTTGGGGTTGAGCCATAATGGGAGAGACATTCGCCATATGGTCGCCACCGCACGTATAGCACCTCTTCATTGGGGCAAACCTTGGGATTTGTTTGCTAGAGACACCTAATTTTTGTGCCACTTTCTCTGCGAGTTCCTCAATTGATGGGGATTGCGTGGAAGAGAGGCTAGAGGCACTATCTCAATCTTTGTATATCTTGGAAAGCTCTAACTCCTCCCCTAGGTTATCCTCGATGTCAATGCACATGCGTACGCACTCCTCTATGGTCCTAGGGTCCTTCAAGTACACATAAGATCTCAATTTGGTACTTAGCAAGCCGTCCAAGAATAAAGCCACTTGCTTGGCTGGTGTGGGTAACTCCGAAACATGCCATCTTTCAAGATATTGCCTAAATCTTCTTCCTGCAAGTCTCACGGTTTCTTGAGGGGTCTGCTTAAAACTGTGAATCAATGAGGAGGTATTATGTCTTATGCCACTCTTAGAGAATTCAATAATGAAAGCCTCTAGGAGTTGGTCTATGCTCTTGAACTGTCTCTCATTCAATGGTTGAAACCACGTAAGGGTTGTGTTCCTAAGGGTTAGACCAAAGGCATTGTACTGCGTGAATAGATCCTCCACTTGTTCAGCTCTCAAAACTTGCCTAAACTCTGCCACATGATCATATGGGTCTCCTGTGCCATCGAAGTAATTCTTCATGGACTTAACTAGCTGAGTCGGTCTCAGGGTCCTTGTGTGCTCTCTAGGTCGTGGTAGAGGGAACTCATCCGCATTTCTTTGATTCCTGTGAGCTCTAAGTACCTCAGGCTCTACTCTATTTGTTTCCATCCTCGTTCTCTCTCTGCCCCCTGGGTTGGCAAAGCTTACTTCTGGCCTATCTCTACTTCTGTCTCTTTGGGTTCCATGAGTTTGGGATGTTCCCGCTCTAGGGTGACCATAGGACACATTTGATCTTGGTTGGGGGAAAATAAATTCACCCTTCCAAGTGTACGCATGCCTATCATTTTCTGTCACCACAAAGATCCTCTCTGATGCGTGATCTAAGTAGGTCACTCTGCCTGGGCTATCAAGATCCTTAAACTCATAGATCATGAGTGTTCCCATATCAATTGGCCAATCAGATTTATACCTCCAAAAGGCTTCGTCAGTCTCTCGGTTCAGAAGCAGATCTATGCACTTATTGTCTTGGGGGATCCATTCTGGTGTGATAATCCTAGTGAGAACAGATTTGCCTCAGGGGGGTCCTCGGTTCTTCACCCATGTTTCCTTGCTCTAGGTCACCTAAGTCCGTTTCTGGGACCACATTCCCAAATTCATCAGTCCTTTTTGGTTGACTGGTGACTACATATATTGTCCCTTCCTTGTCTAAGTACGCTCCGTTTTCAAACTTGACAGCTGGGCGCTCTAGTCCAATGGATTGGTCAGGATTCTTAATCTGTACCACAGATCTTCCTAGGCCGTCCTCATAGATGCTAGCACCCAATCGGTTGGTCCTAAGGTATTCCAACTGCATTTTGTAAGGGCCTTCTACCCTGTGCAAGTATGGCACTCCTGAACTTCCCGTAGGTCTGTCCATGCCTTGAGACATCTCTGATTCACTAGTCTCAGAGCGAGGGTAGTATGAGTGGTGGCTCAACTGCTGGGCCCAAGACCTAGCAGTGTGGTTGACACTAGCCTCAGAAGACCTAAGACTTTGTCTCTCTCTCCCTAGATGTCGCCCTGATCGAAGGTTCATAAGCCCACTTGAATAGCCCAATTTTGCCCAAGTACAACCTGCTTGCTGAGTTCTTTTGTACCACTTACTTGATTCTTTTTTAGTTGATTACCGTGTTTATGCTCTTGTCAGAAATCACGTCGTCAGGAATACTTCAGTGTATTTCCGCACTGTAAGTTGATCGTTCCATGTTAGATTCTTTCCTTTAAGGTTATCGCATCACGAAGAGATTATGTTTAATCTTGAACTTGAGTGCATAGGTAGTCTTCAACTTGATTGATGCCTATCGCCGCCCTGGCCTACTCCTATCACTAGTCGTTCTTAGCCTAAGCTAGGAATTGACAGAGGGAGTTGAGGATTTTCCAACCTTGAGTTTCTTTCCTTGTGTTGTTGCCCAGGTGTGCCCAGGATGCGTATTCCCAAGCTTGCACTTACTCTTGCTTGAATGCCCTCAAGTGCTCTTACTAGACCTGTAAAAGTCCCACGGTTAGCTCAAGACTTAGATTCAAATGACACAATAGACCACTTTCATGCATGTAACTCCCAGACCAAATTATCCTTTGCCTTTATGGAAAACAATCCCAAGGATCCCTCAGTTTTCCTACCTCGGGGTTGTACTCCTCACGAGCTTTCCAACAAGACAAGAATCACAGCAAACGGATTTTGTATGAGAAAGTTATGCCAGTTCAGGGTTTTGGGACTAAAACAGGATTCAAACAGGCTGAGAGATCACAGGAATTTTTTCAAAATCACATGTGTAGGGACCTCACAAATCACTAATGGCTTGCTAATTATGCCCAAAATTACCCCAAAGTCTAGGAATTATTAACCCTAATTTTTGGCCGAAAAGTCTGTCAATCGTGATCAACAGGTCTGTCAATCGTGATTGACAGAGATGTCCGTCGGGGCCTGTCAGTCGCGATCGACAGAGTCGGTCGTGAGTTTTGTCAATCGTGACCGATGGTGTCAATCGCGATCGACACTTTTTCTGAGATTTTCGCCGTGAATTCAGTCGATCGGGGTTGTGTCCGTCGCCACGGACACGTGGCTACACGAGAAAGTCCATCAATCATGGAAATTTAGTCGGTCGCAATCGACGGTGTCAATCGCGACTGACAGGGTCTGTCGATCGTGGCTGTCGGTCGCGATCGAGGGTGTCAATCGCGATTGACAGGGTCTGTCAGTCGCGATTGACAGATGTTGTCGATCGTGGCTGGCGATCACGATCGATAGTGTCGATCTCGATTGACAGAGAAACATGGAATTTTTTAACTATTTTTAGTGATTTGGAATGTGCTCATCATGTAGCACATGGTGGTGCACTTTGTTTTACCAAATGGGCGATTTTTCTGTCGATCGTGATCGACAGAGGTCTGCGACACAGAGAAAGTTTCGTGACGTTTCGTACTTGCGCGGAGTGCTGGAGATGATGATGCTGCCAGTACCTGCAGGAAAGCTCAAGAACCAAGCAAAAACAATGCACACAATATCGCTCTCTCGCTCTCTCTCACAAGTGGAATGAGGGAAATGAGGTGGAGAAGGTGATATAATCCAAAACTGAAAATTTCCGCGATGATGGAGATGGAGGTGGGAGATGGTGATGATGATGATGGTGATGATGGTGGTGAGGTAAGAAGGAGAAAAATAAGAAAAGTGAAGAAATTAACTACAACGCCAACGTCTCACATCTACGTCTTAGCATCACACGCTCGTCCTCAAAGCTCGATCCCCGGCAACGGCGCCAAAATTTGGTGTAGCTCAGTGATGAGTAGCACCTCCTTTAATGTCAATCCGGGAAGACGTGAGGATGGTATGAAGACCTCGAGCAAGTGGAGGCACAAGTGCGTGAGTGAGAAGCACACAAACATGCACACACATACACACACGCGCACACACGGCAAGACCAAGAGTGAGAAGCAATGGATTTCTTAGATTACTTTCCAAAAGCTCTTACAATTTCAAAACTATTACAAGCTAACCTCAAAAATGAGCTCTCTAGCTCTATTTATAGTTTTTGACTAGGTTTTGGCGTTGTCCAGACCTAGTGTCCGGCCTAGTTAAAAATTAGGTTCTCTACCCTATTTGGAGGTTCAAACGAAGTCTAAAAAATGTGAAAACTGAGAGGTAGATACTTCTAAAGCTTCTCAAGCTCAAGGAATCCTTGGCTTGCACAAAATGGAGCTACAAAAATGTGAAATGGTATTTACAAGGGTTTTTAGTGATGAAAATCACTATTTTTGTAGGGATTTCTTCTAGCATTTTGACATACACTTCCTCGAGCTCCCTACTTGCTCCTTCTCCTTGTGTGTCCACCTCTCTTATATGCGTCTGTGTCTTGAAAAAATATTGGCCTACTTGCCGGATCGTCGTTGAATGCCTTGTCTACTTGTACTTTCCCTTCTCTCTGACTCCCTTCGTGAGCTTCCTTGCCTGGTGAGTCCTTCAGTTCCAACACCAACTGAATGTACAAAGGTAAGTTACACGTTAGGGTTACAACGTATATACAAGTCAGGTGGAAAAAAGCCTTCTAAAGAGGGAACAAAGTGTTGCGGTGGTCCTATTGTGTTAACACACATCACTAATGAAATATATCAAGAATTGTTGCATTGAATCTTAGAGGCACTACAAGAAACCAAGGCTTGCATATCTGTAAAAGTCACACTACTCATGGATATACCAGCCCAACATTAAGTGACCCTATAGACTTTATAGAATAGAGTTGGCGGAAGCACAGGAAGATCAAGCCCTGCACTAGGCGTCGATGGAAAGAGAATTTTGGAAACTCATTATGGATCAAGATTTTTATATACACTAGCAGTTCGGCCTCCAATTAAATGAAGCTCACACTTTTAGGTTATTGTCTCTTCAAGAGCCTCTGCAAGCAAGGACTCTAAAGCTCCCATCCCTAGTTTTGTACAAGGTACAAAAATGGTTAAACAGTATGCTACAGAAGATCTAAGTGACCTTTAATGTAGCACATGGACTTTTAAAACAGAGGTACATACTCCATTAGATACCAACAATGATGAACAAGAATAAAATAGGTTTATTTTTCAGGTCATGCGGGTGTGCAAGTGTTAGGCCATAGAGGATATAGATAATTTTTCAATAAAAACTCTAGTGCACTATTTCAGTGAACAATCTTGATAGGAACATCAAATTTATAATATGTACCTTTTCACACAGTAATAGAGGATGTCTTTTTGACTTAGTGAATAGAGGAAAAGTACCGGACTTGTCACGTTGTTAGAGCATTATTGCTATAGAGAATGTTTAATACATTTTGCTACAGAGAGTGTTTGATACATCCTTTGTACTATATTATTTAATTATCATCTTTTCTGTGCCTTATTGGTTAATTATAATGATTGTGTGAAACTAATTCGTAGAAATACTCATCGATGTTTGGTTCCTTCCATCGAATAATTTTTTATTTCGTGATTGTTGAGTGAGCACTACTATAGGAAGTGTTAGGCATGGTAAGTTTGTATAGAGAATTTGCTACAAAATTGCATAATGTTTGATTCGGTGTAATCGATGTGACTTTGAGTGTTCAATGAATTAATTGCAAACTAGAAGTTAAGTAGTGAGTTCCTTAAGTATCCTTATCTCAAAGATAGACAAGAAGATAGAAATGCAGGAACTTAGAGTGAACTAAATTTTTCCACCCAAGAATGCTTCGTGAAATACTCCTTCTCTAACCGGACTAGAGAAAAGAGAGGTTATGAAGACCGTGATGGATCTCAACCATCCATGGGTTGCAACTTCTTTTAAGGGGCCACTCCAGGTCACCATTGTGTTAGTGTAAATAGAATCTACACATGGAAAGACTTTCTACATGGCATGCTTTGGACTCCCTAATATTTGAGATCATCCTATGTGGGGTCTTCAATATGATGGAAGTTCTATCTAATAGATGGGATGAAAGGGGAAGTATTATTGTTGGTCATGAGAAAGATGTCTAGGACCAATTTAAGCACCACCATGATCTCGTGGAAGTAAAAATCCTCCACCTTGATTGAGGATTTCAACACTGAGGACTCTCCGACAAAGTGTTGAAAGATGATTGTCAAATAGTCTTAGTATTTCTTATCATGGCTCAAAGGCATAATTACAACATTCTTCATGCAAGCAGACAAAATCTTTAACATAGCCTCTTTGATGCCCTAACGTTGAAATGAATAAAGGAATTTCTCACCCCACACCGGCATCTTGAAAATAAGATCAAAATTTAGATGTGAAGAGGAAATTCAGTCAAAAAAATTAGAGATTTATTTTAAAGTTTGTTGGGAAGGGAACATCAACAATCTGACCAAAGATATGTGTAAACTACTAAAGAAGAAGAAGAAGCACAAGGGAGAGATTTCTTACATGTTTGACAACAAAGAGGTAGAATGCACTACTAATGTCGAGAATTTTGAATTAATTGCCAACCACTTCACTCTTAACTCTTGAGAGTGTCTAGTCCGATCTCCTCTCAAAGACATGATTGCCTAATGTGCATCTCTAAAATTAAAACGAAAAGAGTTCCATAAAATATGTTGGATCTTCAAGATTCCCCCATCACTAACACAAATATTGTTGAAGCTATTGATTCTCTGTCAATTCCTAAAAGTCGGGGTTAGGAAGGTCTCACCAATGACTTATTAAAGGCATTTAAGAGTGTTTTGATGAACTATTTGCACCTTGTGTACCAAGAAGACCTCCACTTAAGTGCTTTTCTTAACCTTCGCAATGTTGTGATTAAGTTGATTCACAAGAAAGATAGATAAAATAAGATTGAGAATAGGTAGTCAATATGGATGTTGCAAATTGGCCGCAAGATCTTGGTAAAGGTCCTAACTAATCATATTGCATGTCATCTTTGCTTATGGATGAATGATAATAAAAAAGGATTGATAGATGGAAGATCCATCTAAGAGGCCATTATTAATGTGTGGGAAGGCCTTTAATTTGCTAACAAGTCTTCTCAAAATGTGCTTCATATGAAGATTGATTTTGGAAAAGCTTACAATCAACTTGAGTGGCACTTACTTCTCCAATCATTGAAATATCTTGGTTGTGGACTAACTTCATCAATATGTTCACAACAGTTATGGAAAATGCCTTGGCATGGATTAATATGAATAACCTAATTTCTTAGATGACCATATGAAAGCTCCACCTTTTTTCTCATTGCCACAGATGACCTTAGCTTCTAGGTAAATCATCAAACCCCCCTTGAGTAGATCCGTAGTCTACTACTTTCGCACAACCATAACCCAATGATAATGAGACTTTTCATCGATGAAACGAATTCTTTTTTGTGAAATGTTAGCAATAGTCTAGCCATCTTCTTGCAATGCCTTAAAAATTTCTACATTACTTTTAGGTCTAGAACAAACCATTGTAAAATAGTTTTCTTGGTTGTTTCTAGGCTCCTTCACAATGTTTCATTAATGAAGGCTTTTGAAAACTGTTGCAGGAAAAAATCTTCCATTTGGTTCATATTGTTACATCCCCTTCCAAAAGGAGCACACAAGATTCAAGACCTTAGGGATAACTACGAAATGGAAGAACAAGAGAGTGTTCAAATTGAAATCTTTCCACCACTGGACTCCAACAAAAGAAGATTACCAGTATTTTTTAGAATAACCTTTTTCTAGGAAGTTTCAATATTAACTCAAGCATTAATAATCTCATTGGCCATTGCCTTAATGTCTATGGCTTAGACATCTAAAATACCTAGTCCACCCACATCCTTTGAGCTTGACAAAATTTCCCATTCGACTTTTGGCACCCCTCTTCTATTGGGATCCCCTATCTAAAGGAATTCTCTAGATACATTTTCTAACTTCTACACTCGATTATTGCATAGACTCAAGCAAGCTTACAAGGAGCTCATATAGGGGAAAAAGATTGCGTTGACCATGCTTATAGACCGAGTGTAGCGTTTTCTCAATCGCAGGCTATCCCCAATCATAAGCATCCAATTACTCAAGAATTGTAAATGAGAGAAAAATAGAACTTCCACAAGATAACAGAGAATTTGACATGGACGACTCATGATGATGTGATCTAGAGAAAGAGAAGATTATGAGCTATCACAATCTCACTCACATTGGCACTCTTAATCTCTCTCAATCTTCATCATAAGTTAGGTCTTTGATTTTCAGCCTCCTCTTGCACGATAGAACAAAATTATCCCTTAAAACATAGTTGATCGTCCCTCAAGGAACACCATCCTCCACCAAATTGAGCAATAGTCCGCTCTCCCTATGTTTCATGCCAAACTTTTGGACAAGCCTGCATTTATAACGATCAACAGATTTTTCTAGTGCCAACTATCAAACGTAGAAGGAAAGCAATGAAAAGACATATCCAAAGACATATCTGAAGACATCCACGAAGTGTTCATGAGAAGAAGATGTTTGGTTCTCAATGTTCTTACATGTGACTCATACATATATATAAATTTATTCAAACTAGATATACAAAAATATTTGAAGGAAGTGCTATTATAAACTCTAATTCCAGAGTAGAACAAGTGTCGGAGATGCTCATGACATAACATGTGATTCATCACCTCATCACAAATGCTCCCATGAAAGCACCCACCACATCCCTCCAATTCCTCCAATAGTGCAATCAATCCATGACGATGTCCATAAGCCTCCTATGTTTGTATTGAAGGATGAACATCGCCAACTTCTGCAACAAATATACAAAACATTAGAGAAACACTCATGACAAGCTTAACACAAAAAAATTCAATAAACCAAATGGTAATTAAAAATTCAATAAATCAAATGGTACTTAAAAACTCGTGACGCATTGTGTCATATCTGCCATTGCCCAAATATGATGGTCTAACCGTATCTAAATGTGTGGGTGCCGCATCTCGCTGTCAGTGATATCGGTCACAAGTCTACTGCTGCTCATCATGAATCATATCCAAATCCTCAACATCTAACCATATAGGCTTTGTTAAGCCTTCTCTGAAAGCATCATGATCCTCAGATCCTCGATGGGACATAACTTCATATGCAGTGTGCAGAATCGAATCTGAACTGACAAGAGGCTTCCCATGTGTTGGCTGGAACTCCTAATAAATCATCTCTGTGATATAATTCTTTCGATTTTTATCTTCTTCACTTTATTTTTCGACATGATAGAGTGTCCAAACTATATGGAGCAAAGCTATCGTATACGCTAATGCACCTTGGAGTCATCATGGTTATGAGCACCCCAAGGTGTACATGGTGTTCCAAGTGGTGTCCCACGTGGTGTACCTACATTTGAGGTACTCGTTCTAGGAGTAGAAGTGGGGGACACAATGTCCATTGCACTACCTCCACAGTATCCACCTTCTCCAAACCTGCTTATAGATCCACTCCTAGACCCTTCTGCTCTAGATCGTGACCTCGACCTACGAGATGGGCCAGCACCTCTATCGTGCTTAGGTGTCGAACGCACATGTCTACTACGAGATCAAGTACGGGATTGCTGAAAACATGGTTGTGCTGGAGTCATAAAGCTAGGAGACATACCTCCGACGGGAGTAGCACCACCCACAAGAGTGATGCCGGTAAGAGTGTCACTGGCAGGAGTGACAATGGTGGGAGTGAGGCCCGCAAGAATGAGACCGGTAGGAGTGAGGCCGGCATAAGTGGGGCCGGACGGACTGCTACCATGAGCGATCTAGTATTGTGATGCAGGGGTCATATACATAGGTGGAACCTAAGATATGAACTCTAAGAACTGCTCCTCTAGCATGGAATGTGGAGTGACTGGAGGTCTGTCTCCCATCCTTGTCTGTAACAAAAGAACTCAAATAATTATCATATGATAATAAAGGTAATATAGAGAAATGGTAGTGTACAAAAGAACCTAGCAAAGAAAATAAACAAAAAATAGTATGTAAAAGTGTTTGATTCAAAACTCCTCTATTCTAGCATCCTCTTGGAAATCTGATGCACAGAGAATATCTATCTCTATATTGATGACTTCTAAATCACTTGGTATGCTACTTTCTTCTTGATCATCATCTATTGCTTCATCTTGTATTTTGTCTTCTTCAAGGACCTCTTCTTCTCGAACAATGATCTCTTCCTCCTTGACCATCAAATGAATCTCAGAGTCCACTATTGTTGGTGCACGACAATCAAGAATTATTGATTAGGACAAAGATGTGAAGTCAAAAATAAAGCAATGATCAAATTTAGAAGCGTAAATACTAGTAAATGAAGACTTGTATATACATGTACACTAAACTTGTAATTAGCTCACTTATACTTTTATTATGGTTATGAGTTTGTACATATATGCCTATATATACAAGTAAAAAGACGGGGCATATGTGGGTATGATGATTGACAAGGTTTCGAAGTCATTAGACACTTTGGAAGTGATGAGAATATGTCTCATCAATGAGATGGAATATTTTCTTGAATAGAAGAAAAGTCGCACCACGGTCTTTTGCTCATTACTCCTTCTGTGTTTATCTTTTTGTCAAATGCTTTTGTATAAGTATAATTCTACAGTTGAATGAACAGTGTACAAATTTTTAGATCCTAATTGTGATCAGGCTAAGAGAATTTCAAGTAGGAATATTTACATGTGTAAATGTGAAGAAGAGAAGAGTCCAACAGGTGCAAATTTGATGTTAATGTTTTGGTCACATGTGTTGATATATTTAGGTAGTGATATGTGTGAACACAATAGGACTGCTGGGGCACTTTTTTCCCTCTTTAGGAGGTTTTTTCCCCTAGCTTGTATATACGCCTATTGCCCTAATGGGCTACTTATCTTTGTACATTCTCTAGTAATGCAATCAGTATTGTGTGTTTGTGCTCCAAGCTCCTTCTTCTTCCTTGTGCTATTTGCGTGCTTCCGCAGATGTCTAACTCCAACAATTGGTATCAGAGCAGGTCATTGCTTCTTCTAGGGTGCCGTGGATACTCCTCCGTTTGCAGTCTTAGAATCGTACAAATTTTGGTGAGCATACTCAGGGTGTTTTCAAGATCAAAACGGCTTCGCTCTATCGTGCCGAAATCGCCATCATAGCTCGATTCGACCTCCGAACGCACTTTTGCAGCGCTTGTGCAGGCTATTTCGTCTTTTTGTATTAAAGGTATATACCAGTTTTTGTTCGCTAGTTTAAGCATCTCGAAGTTTGCTACAAGTCTAGTAGAAACTCGTATGGGCAGTTTTGTTCAACTTTTTGAGATACAGTCAATTTTCTGCATCAACGTATTTTAGTCACCGGCCATGGCTGAAAGGAGTGATGTATTCTGTATGTTGGATGTTGAGGATAAGTTGGATGGTACCAACTACCCATTATGGGCTTATATGATGCAACATGTATTGGTTGCAAAAGGATTGTGGAACATTGTGCAGGGTGTTGAAAGACGTCCTGTTACACGTGTAACAACACGTACTACGAATACATGTGCTGGAGCTGATGAACATGGTGTCGAAGATGATATTGTGCAGATTCTTGTTCGTGCTTCTGTTTTTCCTGCACCTACTGCAGAGCAGATTCGTTGGGATGGCATAGATGCCCAGGCACATGGATTGATAGCTTTGTCTGTCAAACATGCCATTATTCCTCATATTCGCTCTTGCAGAACAGCTAAGGATGCTTGGGATACACTTACCACATTGTACCAAGCTAGGAATGAGGCTCGTATTGCTTACCTCCGAAAATAGTTGGAGAGTGAGTACATGAATGAAGGTGATTCTGTGGATAGTTTCCTAACAAAGATCAAAGACTTGAAGGAACAATTGATTTCTATTGATGAGGTTATACCAGATAGCTCACTTGTGCAGACCGTTCTGAATGGTCTTCCTGATTCATATCAGAGTTTTGCTTCTCTTCTTTGGTTGATCATGAAAGGCAATCCAAATGCCTTATCATTTGAGGAGTTAGTCTCTGTTCTGTTGCAAGAAGATCAGTCTAGGCAAAACAGGTCCATTATGCGTGTTGCAGATCAAGCTTTCTTGGCTAGTCAGAAGGGCAAAGGAAAATGGAGCTCTTCTACTAGTAAGCAGAAATTTGCAAATGCTACACATTCGAAGAACCAGGATTAAGATGAGAAGAAATAAAAAAAGCAGAAATTGTTTTGCAAGTACTGTAAAGGGAATGATCATATCATAAAGAAGTGTCCAAAACTGGCTGCAAAAGAGGCAAAGAAAAAGGAGGATGGAATGGTTGTTGTAGAAGCCTGTACACCAAAAATAGAGTCTGCTAATCTTGTGCAGGAAGAAGAATGGGCATTTCCTATTGTTTGTAGTTTTTACCCATCTTCTCATGAGTAGTGCATATCTGCACTGGACTCAGATGTTTGGTACTTTGATAGTGGGGCGACCAAACATATTACCTCGCAGCGCAGTTTCTTCTCTTCACTCGAGCCTGCCCCTAGAGGGAATACTATCACATGTGCCAACTCCTCTTATCCTGTTATGGGAGTTGGTAAGATCATTATGACTACTACTGATGGTAGTTCTTTCACCTTGTCAGATGCTTTATTTGTGTCAGGGATCATGAAGAATCTATTATCAGTTTCTACATTAGCCAAGATTGGCTTGGTTGTGAAATTTGTTGATGATAGATGTACAGTTCATGATCTGTCAAATGGTGATGTTATTATTGCTTCTGGCATTTTATGTTGTGGGCTGTATAATCTCATAGACTATGAAAGATCTCTGAATGATTCGACATGTGCAGTTCATGATTCTCAGGCTATGCCAGATGCAAAGCTTTGCCATGCATGCTTTGGTCATATGAATTTTGCTAGTTTGCTACGCTTGCAGAAATCTGAAATGGTGTCCTCTTTGCCCAAACTTGAGGCACCTAGAAAACATGCTTGTGAAGGCTGTATTTTGGGCAAAATGCAGCGTTCCTTCTTTCCAAAAGATGGTTCACTTCGGGCTACACAGAAATTGCAGCTTGTACATAGTGATGTCTGTGGTCCTATGCAGACACCCTCTTTTGGAAATTACCTTTACTTCATGACTTTCATTGATGATTTTTCTAGGCATGCATGGGTATATCCACTCAAAGTAAAGTCCGAAGTGTTCATGTGCTTTAAACAGTTTTTGGTTTTGCCTGAAAAGCTGTCAACATGTAAAATGGGCACCCTTCGTTCTGATCGAGGGGGGAATATATGTCTTCTAATTTTAATGCATTTATGGTTGAACGTGGGATAAAACACCAGTGTACAGTGCCGTATACACCTCAACAGAATGGAGTTGCTGAACGAAAGAACAGGTCACTCATGGAGATGGTGAGGTGCATGGTCAAGAGTCAAGCTTTACCACATAGTTTCTTGCTTGAGGCTGTCATGTGTGCAGCATATGTAATGAACAGGTGTCCCACTAAAGCACTACAGTCTATCACTCCATATGAGACTTGGCATGACCGCAAGCCATCTGTTGCTCATCTGCGTGTTTTTGGTTGTTTGGCATATGCATTAGTGCCTGAACAACATCGCAGACAATTGGATGATAAAGGAGTTTAATGTATTTTTGTTGGATACAGTTTTGAAAGTAAAGGCTATTATCTATATCATCCATAGACTAAATGCATTCAGGTTAGCCGTGATGTTGTATTTCTGGAAGATGCTATTCAGCCATTGCTTTCATGTACTAAGGAGACATCTGTTAGCTCCATAGACATGTATGATACTTTGATGCCTCTTTTTACAGGTGGATAGTCTAGTGCTGGTCCTAATGAGGCAACTTCACAACCTTTGCAGGTTTCATATGATGATGCAGATCATTCTATTTCTGATGCAGATTTACATGATGCACTTGTTGATGAGAGAGCTGATATTGAGCAGGCAAAAACTATGCCAAAATGGCTAGTGCAGACTTTGCCTGACAACAAATTAGATGCACCTTTGACATATCGTACTCGTTCAAGCTCTCAGAGTGCCTCCTTTGCATCAGATTTTTATGCTATGGCTGTGTCTAGTCTCTGTGATGAGAATGAGCCTGTTTCTTTTAATGAAGCATAGAATTCAGAAAATTGGATGGCTACTATGCAATCTGAATATGATGCTATAATGAAGAATGGTACATGGTCTTTATGTGAATTGCCTCCTAGCAAGAAGGCCATTAGCACTAAGTGGCTATACAAGCTAAAGCGTAAACCTGATGGTACAGTTGACAGGTATAAGGCTAGGCTTGTTACAAAGGGTTATGTGCACGAAAGAGGCATTGATTTTGATGAGACCTTTGCACCTACATGCCGTATGACTACTGTTCGGAACATTTGTGCACTTGTAGCCCATCATGGTTGGAATGTACATCAGTTGGGCATTAAAACAACATTTCTGAATGGTGACTTGCATGAAGAAGTGTATGTTTTTCAGCCCCGTGGCTTTGTGCAGAAAGGGCATGAAAACCAGGTGTGCAAGTTAAAGAAGGCATTATATGGTTTAAAGCAAGCACCACATGCTTGGTATGAGAAGATACATGCCTATCTGGTTGCACATGGTTTTGAGAACAGTCCAACTGAAAGCACCTTATATGTTAAGCGTGCTAATGATGTGCTTCTGATCATTGTTGTCTATGTTGATGACATGCTACACTGGTCCTATTGAGAAGCATATTGCTAATTTCAAGGCTGAATTGCATGCCTCATTTGAGATGTTTGATTTGGGGCATTTGCATCACTATTTGGGCATTCAGTTTATGTAAATTGATGGTGGAATGTCTTTGTGTCAAACGAAATATGTTCACACATTATTGCAGCGTTTTGGCCTTGAAATCTGTAAGCCTATTGCCACTCCTATGGAGACAAGTTTATGATTGAGTCTTCATGATGCTGGAGATGCATTTGATGTTGTTCTCTATTAGCAGGCTATTGGATGCTTGATTTACTTATGCATTACTCGGTCAGATATTCAGTTTGTTGTCTCATAGATGAGCAGATTTATGCATTGCCCAGGAGTCATGCATTGGAAAGTGGTTAAGCGCGTCTTTCGCTACTTGAGCGGTACTTGGCTACTTGGGTTGTTTTATCCCAAGGGGAGATCACTACCGCCAAATTTGCATGCTTTTTCTGACTTAGATTGGGCTGGTTGCTATGACACTCGTGTGTCCACCAGTGGTTTTTGCTTCATGCTTGATAGCTCATGTATATCTTGGTTGAGCAAGAAGCAGCCTAATGTGGCCACTTCCAGTTTTGAGGCTGAGTATGAGGCAGCTTTCAGAGCGACTATTGAGTGTGTGTGGCTCAGACGCCTTATGGCTGATTTGGGTGTTGGCCAATCTTCTACCACCACCATCTTCATTGACAGTCAGAGCACATTGGCAGTTGCGAGGAACCCTCTGTTCTGTTGGAGAAACACTCACTAATTGGACATATATTTGAAGGTCAAAGTCTTAGGAAGAAAACCCCATGCCTATGTGAAGGGACAAATTCACAAGTGTATCATACTTGTAAAGTTAGTTCACTTTAGTTCTACAAGCTTTTCAAAAGTTACGGGAATGAGAAAATCTATATAAATTAGTTTGTATCAACTGACGCGGAGAGAGAGAAAGTGAGAAGAACTCATTTTTGTATGACTGAGTACAGTCGAGCTTCTCTGAGTGAGAAAGCATCTGTAAAACTTCTGAGTTTTTTATAGTTATGAGAAGAACTGAGTAAAGTTCTGTGTATGAGCCTCTCTCCATCATCTCCATGATTACCTACTGTGTAATGAGTTACAAAGATCAAGTTTTCCAAGCAATTCGATGCCTGGCATCGAATCTCTGTTGATAAGTCATATTTTCTTTTATATTTTTTCATTCAGTACTGAAGTGTTTGAAAAACATGATGTTGTTGGAGCAACTCGATGCCTGGCATCGAATTCCAGTTGATAAGTCATATTGTAAGTGTGCATGAAATCACCTATAGTTTTGGTGTCCAGAAGATCAAGACTTTATGCGGGAAGTCGATGCCCGGCATCGAATCCCTGCTGAAAAGTGGCCAAAAACATCCCAAGTCGATGCCCGGCATCGAATTCTCGTTGCAAGTCGATGCTAGGCATCGAATTCTAATTTTAAACAGGCGCTCTTACTAAAACAGGCAAGTTTTCCAGTTTTGGAAGGTCATACAGGGTCATCTTGTGAGGGCCATAACTTGAGTTCTAGAGCTCCGTTTGATGCATATGATAGCTTGTTGGAAAGCTCTACTCTTCTAGTTTCAGCCTATAAATTTTCATAGAGAAATAATATGTGAGCTATGAGAAATTAGCAAAATACTGAAGGTATGTCATTTCAGTGACTAGGAATTTCTGTAGAAGCAAAGTTCTCACTTTAGGCTATCATTTCTCAAAGTTTGGAGTGGAAATGAGTTAATGGTGACCATAGAGGTGTTCTAGTGTCACATTAATTCATTTCTTGTGCTGTTTCATACATCAACAAGTGGTATCAGAGCAGAAAGATTCTCGAGAGCAGAAGACGACAAAGGTACGAGAAGTTTTGTAAAGTTTTCCATTAAAGTTTGAAAGGTGAAGCATTTGAAGACACAAGGCATCAAAAGATTACTTTCGAAGTATCCTCATACACAAAGAACTTCAAAAGGTATTATCCTTTATCCTTTAAGCTCACAGGTTGCAACAGAAGGAAAGAACTATGGCAGATCATATCTCCATTGACAAACTGGACAGAGATAATTACCCCGCATGGGTAAGGAGAATGGAAGCCTTACTTATGAGTAAGGATCTCATGGTATATGTAACAGGTGAAGAAGAGAAGCCAGTATTTGAAGATGAAAGCCGACCAAAGAAAGAAGAACTTGATGCTTTAAAGCATTGGCAGAAGAAGGATGCAAGTGCAAAAGCCTACATCTACAATACAATCTCTGATCATTTACTACCACACATCAGAGGATTGGAATCATCTGAAGATATATGGAATGCATTGGAGTATCATTTCCAAAGCACTACTAAAGCACGGAAAGCAAGTCTATGGTCAGAGTTTACAACATTCAAGAAGAAGCCAAGTCAAACCATTAGTGATTATGTCACTAAGATGAAGGATCTTGCAGATAGTCTTGGATCCATAGATGAAGATGTTGAAGATCACAGATTGATTGCTCAACTACTTGCACGTTTGAGAGGGGATGAAAGGTGGAAACCTTTTGTCTTATCAATAGAACTTTCATTAAATCATTATGTTCCAGATTTGAACCAGTTGCTTGGTTTGATGCTCACATATGAGCAAGACTTGAAGGGAGATGGAGATAAAGGACAAAGTTCTGCAATGTACATGAAGAACAAGAAGAAAGGAGATAAAGGTAAAGCAAAGGATGAAGAGGAGTCTAGTTCTCAAGCTTATTATGCAAGAGGTAAAGGCACAGGCAGAGGAAGAGCAAGAGGTTTTGGAAGAGGAAGAGGTAATCAAAATAACAACAAAAAGGCTTGCTGGATCTGTGGATTGAGTAATCATTTGGCTCATGACTGTTGGCACAACCAACAAGGATCAAACCAGAATCAAAACAATAATAGCAGAGGTCGAGGTGGAAGATATCAAAGTAATTTTCAAAGAGGTAGACAAAATCAAAGAGGAGGCTATGGTAGAGGTGGAGGAAGAAGTTGGGGACAGAATCAATCCTACAACACCACCTACTACAACTATGCAAATGACACACAGAATGAAAGTCATACATCATTGATGATGAATTCAATCAGCACATCAGATAAAGAAGATCTAAAGGTATTTTACATTGACTTTGGATGTTCTAATCATTTGTCAGGAAACATAGAATTGATGTCAGAATTGGAAAAAGGCATTTCTAGTCACACAGTTCAAACTGGTGATGATACAAGACATAGTGTACATTCAATTGGAAAAGTGAAATGCAAGAGTGGAGCAGATTTGCTAACCAATGTTTTGTATGTTCCTACAATACCTAAAAACTTGATTAGTGTGGGACAGATAGTTGAAAAAGGTTTTCAAGTCAGGTTTACAAATGAAGGAGTATTTGTGGAAGATCCAGAGAATGGATATAATCAGATTGTCTCTGGTAAGAAAGAAGTAAGACTCTTTACTTTAAGAGTGCAAGGGAACATTGGTCAAGCTTTGCTCACACATGGTGAAGGAGTGATTACAGAACTTGATCTCTGGCATAAGAGATTAGGTCATTTCAATGAAAGAGGAATTAAAGCTATGGTTGCTAATCAGTCTGTACTAGGATTACCAAATGTGCAAAGTCAACATATGGTTTATAAATGTGAAGCATGTCAAATGGGTAAAGCACACAGGTTACCATTTCAGAGGAAAGGATTCAAACATGATGGAGTACTTGAGCTCATTCATACAGATGTATGGGGACCAACAAAAGAAGGATCTATCAGTGGCTCAAGGTATTATGTTCTTTTCATTGATGTTGCTACAAGATGGATAACATTATATGTTTTGAAGGAAAGATCAGAAGTGTTTGGAGCTTTCAAGCATTTTCATGCATATGCAGAGAGAGTCACAGGTCAAAAGCTTAAGAGACTGAGGTCTGATGGAGGGGGAGAATACTTCTCCCAAGAGTTCAATGATTATCTTTGGAATGCAGGTATTAAGAGAGAAATAACTTGCAGGTATACACCACAACAAAATGGTGTAGTAGAAAGAAGGAACAGGACTTTGGTTGAGTTTGCTAGAGCTATGCTAAAGGAGAAGAATTGTCCAAATTATCTTTGGGCTGAGGCTGTAAATACAGCTACATATCTTGTGAATAGATTACCATGTGCAGCTCTGAATGGAATGACTCCATATGAAGCTTGGTGGGGTAAGAAACCAACACTAGATCATTGTAGAGTGTTTGGATCAATTGCATATGCTTATGTGCCATCACAACTTAGGCATAAACTTGAACCAAAGGCAGAAAAATATGTGTTCATTGGTTATAATGAAAAGCAGATGGGTTACAGGTTGTGGAATCCTTTAACAAAACAATTTATTGTTTCTAGAGATGTTACATTTGATGAACAGAAAAGTTGGTATGCAGATCAAAGTCACACAGCTGAAGAATTTGAAGAAGAGGTAAGAAGATGTGAGAAAGGGAAATCAATTGTGCAGGTAAATAGAGATGAAGACTATATGCAAGCAAGTACATCCACAAGTGGATTAACAAGAAGAAATGAAGAAGCTCCTATATTTGATGAAGAAGTGTATCCAGACACATATGAAGAATGTGAACCAAGAAGGTCAAGCAGGACAAGGAGACAACCAGAAAGGTATTCTTATGATACTTCTTACATAACTCAGAAGAACTATGCATATATGGTCAAAGATGATGAAGAACCTCAGAACTATGATGAAGCTAAAGGTAAAAAGCAATGGGAAGAAGCAATGAAGGAAGAGTTCAATGCACTGGAGGAGAACAAGACATGGGAACTTATTCCTAAACCAAATGGTAAGAAAGTTATTGGAAATAAATGGGTTTATAAAGTGAAGAAGCTTGCAGATGGAAGTATAGCCAGATACAAAGCTAGATTGGTGGTGAAAGGCTATGCCCAGACCTATGGCATAGATTATGATGAGACATTCAGTCCCGTAGCTAAGATGTCAACTATAAGGACAATCATTGCTATTGCAGCTTCAAAAGGATGGATTCTAAGTCAATTGGATATAAAAAAAGCATTCTTGAATGGATACATATCAGATGAGGTATACATGGAACAACCTCAAGGGTTTATAGATTCCAGGTATCCAAATTTTGTTTGCAGGTTGAGAAGAGCATTGTATGGATTGAAGCAAGCTCCAAGAGCTTGGAACTATAGACTAGTGAAGTATCTCAATGATCTTGGATATCAAAGTTCAAAAGCAGACCCAAGTCCACTTATCAGAAGAACAGAGGAAGGTACAATCTACATTTGTATTTATGTAGATGACATTATAATCACAGGTACTTCAGATGAAGGAATCAAGGAGGTAAAGAGATTGCTTGAAAAAGAATTCAAGATCAGTGACCTAGGAAAGTTATCATACTTTCTTGGAATGGAAGTTACTTATACAGATCATGGCATATATGTGTCACAAGAAAGGTATCTTCTGAACTTGTTGAAGAAGTTTGATATGGAAAATTGTAGAGAAGCTTCAACTCCACTTGAAGTTAATCACAAGCTCAGTAAATATGATGGTGCAGAATACAAAGATATGAGGAAGTATCAATCTCTTGTGGGTAGTTTGATTTATGCTACACTAACAAGACCTGATCTTAGTTATGCAGTGGGAGTTTTGTCACAATTCATGCATTGTCCAAAGGACCCACATTGGATTGCAGGTCAAAGAGTTCTCAGATATATCAAAGGAACTATAAAGGAAGGATTATATTATCCTTTTACATCAGATTTGAAGTTGAGAGCCTATAGTGATTCAGATTGGGCAGGTAACCAGGATGACAGAAGATCAACTCATGGTTACATGATATACATTGGTGATAAGCTTGTAAGTTGGTGTTCAAAGAAACAACATACAGTAGCATTATCATCAACTGAAGCAGAGTACAAAGGACTTGTGGAAGCAGCTAAGGAAGTCATATGGATGCAGACATTGTTCAAGAGCTTAGGCATTGATCAAGGTACACCTACAATACATGGAGATAATATGAGTTTCACTTTATCTTGCAGCAAATCCAGTATTTCATGCAAGGACAAAGCACATAGAGATACAATATCATTTTCTCAGAGAAAAGGTAATGGAGAAGGAGATTGAAGTGGAGTACATTTCTACTAAAGATCAGTTAGCAGACATAATGACAAAGAGCTTGGATGGTGTGAAGACCAGCAGATTCAAAAGCATGGCAGGAGTAAAAGAAAAGAAGATGATATGAAGAAACAGGGAATGTCAATTAGTGATTGAGGGGGAGCTGTTGGAGAAACACTCACTAATTGGACATATATTTGAAGGTCAAAGTCTTAGGAAGAAAACCCCATGCCTATGTGAAGGGACAAATTCACAAGTGTATCATACTTGTAAAGTTAGTTCACTTTAGCTCTAGAAGCTTTTCAAAAGTTACGGGAATGAGAAAATCTATATAAGTTAGTTTGTATCAACTGACGCGGAGAGAGAGAAAGTGAGAAGAACTCATTTTTGTATGACTGAGTATAGTCGAGCTTCTCTGAGTGAGAAAGCATCTGTAAAACTTCTGAGTTTTTTATAGTTATGAGAAGAACTGAGTAAAGTTTTGTGTATGAGCCTCTCTCCATCATCTCCATGATTACCTACTGTGTAATGAGTTACAAAGATCAAGTTTTCCAAGCAATTCGATGCCTGGCATCGAATCTCTGTTGATAAGTCATATTTTCTTTTATATTTTTTTCATTCAGTACTGAAGTGTTTGAAAAACATGATGTTGTTGGAGCAACTCGATGCCTGGCATCGAATTCCAGTTGATAAGTCATATTGTAAGTGTGCATGAAATCACCTATAGTTTTGGTGTCCAGAAGATCAAGACTTTATGCGGGAAGTCGATGCCCGACATCGAATCCCTGCTGAAAAGTGGCCAAAAACATCCCAAGTCGATGCCGGGCATCGAATTCTCGTTGCAAGTCGATGCTAGGCATCGAATTCTAATTTTAAACAGGCGCTCTTACTAAAACAGGCAAGTTTTCCAGTTTTGGAAGGTCATACAGGGTCATCTTGTGAGGGCCATAACTTGAGTTCTAGAGCTCCGTTTGATGCATATGATAGCTTGTTCGAACGCTCTACTCTTCTAGTTTCAGCCTATAAATTTTCATAGAGAGATAATATGTGAACTAGGAGAAATTAGCAAAATACTGAAGGTATGTCATTTCAGTGACTAGGAATTTCTGTAGAAGCAAAGTTCTCACTTTAGGCTATCATTTCTCAAAGTTTGGAGTGGAAATGAGTTAATGGTGACCATAGAGGTGTTCTAGTGTCACATTAATTCATTTCTTGTGGTGTTTCATACATCAACAAGTGGTATCAGAGCAGAAAGATTCTCGAGATCAGAAGACGACAAAGGTACGAGAAGTTTTGTAAAGTTTTCCATTAAAGTTTGAAAGGTGAAGCATTTGAAGACACAAGGCATCAAAAGATTACTTTCGAAGTATCCTCATACACAAAGAACTTCAAAAGGTATTATCCTTTATCCTTTAAGCTCACAGGTTGCAACAGAAGGAAAGAACTATGGCAGATCATATCTCCATTGACAAACTGGACAGAGATTATTACCCCGCATGGGTAATGAGAATGGAAGCCTTACTTATGAGTAAGGATCTCATGGTATATGTAACAGGTGAAGAAGAGAAGCCAGTATTTGAAGATGAAAGCCGACCAAAGAAAGAAGAACTTGATGCTTTAAAGCATTGGCAGAAGAAGGATGCAAGTGCAAAAGCCTACATCTACAATACAATCTCTGATCATTTACTACCACACATCAGAGGATTGGAATCATCTGAAGATATATGGAATGCATTGGAGTATCATTTCCAAAGCACTACTAAAGCACGGAAAGCAAGTCTATGGTCAGAGTTTACAACATTCAAGAAGAAGCCAAGTCAAACCATTAGTGATTATGTCACTAAGATGAAGGATCTTGCAGATAGTCTTGGATCCATAGATGAAGATGTTGAAGATCACAGATTGATTGCTCAACTACTTGCAGGTTTGAGAGGGGATGAAAGGTGGAAACCTTTTGTCTTATCAACAGAACTTTCATTAAATCATTATGTTCCAGATTTGAACCAGTTGCTTGGTTTGATGCTCACATATGAGCAAGACTTGAAGGGAGATGGAGATAAAGGACAAAGTTCTGCAATGTACATGAAGAACAAGAAGAAAGGAGATAAAGGTAAAGCAAAGGATGAAGAGGAGTCTAGTTCTCAAGCTTATTATGCAAGAGGTAAAGGCACAGGCAGAGGAAGAGCAAGAGGTTTTGGAAGAGGAAGAGGTAATCAAAATAACAACAAAAAGGCTTGCTGGATCTGTGGATTGAGTAATCATTTGGCTCATGACTGTTGGCACAACCAACAAGGATCAAACCAGAATCAAAACAATAATAGCAGAGGTCGAGGTGGAAGATATCAAAGTAATTTTCAAAGAGGTAGACAAAATCAAAGAGGAGGCTATGGTAGAGGTGGAGGAAGAAGTTGGGGACAGAATCAATCCTACAACACCACCTACTACAACTATGCAAATGACACACAGAATGAAAGTCATACATCATTGATGATGAATTCAATCAGCACATCAGATAAAGAAGATCTAAAGGTATTTTACATTGACTCTGGATGTTCTAATCATTTGTCAGGAAACATAGAATTGATGTCAGAATTGGAAAAAGGCATTTCTAGTCACACAGTTCAAACTGGTGATAATACAAGACATAGTGTACATTCAATTGGAAAAGTGAAATGCAAGAGTGGAGCAGATTTGCTAACCAATGTTTTGTATGTTCCTACAACACCTAAAAACTTGATTAGTGTGGGACAGATAGTTGAAAAAGGTTTTCAAGTCAGGTTTACAAATGAAGGAGTATTTGTGGAAGATCCAGAGAATGGATATAATCAGATTGTCTCTGGTAAGAAAGAAGGTAGACTCTTTACTTTAAGAGTGCAAGGGAACATTGGTCAAGCTTTGCTCACACATGGTGAAGGAGTGATTACAGAACTTGATCTCTGGCATAAGAGATTAGGTCATTTCAATGAAAGAGGAATTAAAGCTATGGTTGCTAATCAGTCTGTACTAGGATTACCAAATGTGCAAAGTCAACATATGGTTTATAAATGTGAAGCATGTCAAATGGGTAAAGCACACAGGTTACCATTTCAGAAGAAAGGATTCAAACATGATGGAGTACTTGAGCTCATTCATACAGATGTATGGGGACCAACAAAAGAAGGATCTATCAGTGGCTCAAGGTATTATGTTCTTTTCATTGATGATGCTACAAGATGGATAACATTATATGTTTTGAAGGAAAGATCAGAAGTGTTTGGAGCTTTCAAGCATTTTCATGCATATGCAGAGAGAGTCACAGGTCAAAAGCTTAAGAGACTGAGGTCTGATGGAGGGGGAGAATACTTCTCCCAAGAGTTCAATGATTATCTTTGGAATGCAGGTATTAAGAGAGAAATAACTTGCAGGTATACACCACAACAAAATGGTGTAGCAGAAAGAAGGAACAGGACTTTGGTTGAGTTTGCTAGAGCTATGCTAAAGGAGAAGAACTGTCCAAATTATCTTTGGGCTGAGGCTGTAAATACAACTACATATCTTGTGAATAGATTACCATGTGCAGCTCTGAATGGAATGACTCCATATGAAGCTTGGTGGGGTAAGAAACCAACACTAGATCATTGTAGAGTGTTTGGATCAATTGCATATGCTTATGTGCCATCACAACTTAGGCATAAACTTGAACCAAAGGCAGAAAAATATGTGTTCATTGGTTATGATGAAAAGCAGATGGGTTACAGGTTGTGGAATCCTTTAACAAAACAATTTATTGTTTCTAGAGATGTTACATTTGATGAACAGAAAAGTTGGTATGCAGATCAAAGTCACACAGCTGAAGAATTTGAAGAAGAGGTAAGAAGATGTGAGAAAGGGAAATCAATTGTGCAGGTAAATAGAGATGAAGACTATATGCAAGCAAGTACATCCACAAGTGGATTAACAAGAAGAAATGAAGAAGCTCCTATATTTGATGAAGAAGTGTATCCAGACACATATGAAGAATGTGAACCAAGAAGGTCAAGCAGGACAAGGAGACAACCAGAAAGGTATTCTTATGATACTTCTTACATAACTCAGAAGAACTATGCATATATGGTCAAAGATGATGAAGAACCTCAGAACTATGATGAAGCTAAAGGTAAAAAGCAATGGGAAGAAGCAATGAAGGAAGAGTTCAATGCACTGGAGGAGAACAAGACATGGGAACTTATTCCTAAACCAAATGGTAAGAAAGTTATTGGAAATAAATGGGTTTATAAAGTGAAGAAGCTTGCAGATGGAAGTATAGCCAGATACAAAGCTAGATTGGTGGTGAAAGGCTATGCCCAGACCTATGGCATAGATTATGATGAGACATTCAGTCCCGTAGCTAAGATGTCAACTATAAGGACAATCATTGCTATTGCAGCTTCAAAAGGATGGATTCTAAGTCAATTGGATATAAAAAATGCATTCTTGAATGGATACATATCAGATGAGGTATACATGGAATAACCTCAAGGGTTTATAGATTCCAGGTATCCAAATTTTGTTTGCAGGTTGAGAAGAGCATTGTATGGATTGAAGCAAGCTCCAAGAGCTTGGAACTATAGACTAGTGAAGTATCTCAATGATCTTGGATATCAAAGTTCAAAAGCAGACCCAAGTCCACTTATCAGAAGAACAGAGGAAGGTACAATCTACATTTGTATTTATGTAGATGACATTATAATCACAGGTACTTCAGATGAAGGAATCAAGGAGGTAAAGAGATTGCTTGAAAAAGAATTCAAGATCAGTGACCTAGGAAAGTTATCATACTTTCTTGGAATGGAAGTTACTTATACAGATCATGGCATATATGTGTCACAAGAAAGGTATCTTCTGAACTTGTTGAAGAAGTTTGATATGGAAAATTGTAGAGAAGCTTCAACTCCACTTGAAGTTAATCACAAGCTCAGTAAATATGATGGTGCAGAATACAAAGATATGAGGAAGTATCAATCTCTTGTGGGTAGTTTGATTTATGCTACACTAACAAGACCTGATCTTAGTTATGCAGTGGGAGTTTTGTCACAATTCATGCATTGTCCAAAGGACCCACATTGGATTGCAGGTCAAAGAGTTCTCAGATATATCAAAGGAACTATAAAGGAAGGATTATATTATCCTTTTACATCAGATTTGAAGTTGAGAGCCTATAGTGATTCAGATTGGGCAGGTAACCAGGATGACAGAAGATCAACTCATGGTTACATGATATACATTGGTGATAAGCTTGTAAGTTGGTGTTCAAAGAAACAACATACAGTAGCATTATCATCAACTGAAGCAGAGTACAAAGGACTTGTGGAAGCAGCTAAGGAAGTCATATGGATGCAGACATTGTTCAAGAGCTTAGGCATTGATCAAGGTACACCTACAATACATGGAGATAATATGAGTTTCACTTTATCTTGCATCAAATCCAGTATTTCATGCAAGGACAAAGCACATAGAGATACAATATCATTTTCTCAGAGAAAAGGTAATGGAGAAGGAGATTGAAGTGGAGTACATTTCTACTAAAGATCAGTTAGCAGACATAATGACAAAGAGCTTGGATGGTGTGAAGACCAGCAGATTCAAAAGCATGGCAAGAGTAAAAGAAAAGAAGATGATATGAAGAAACAGGGAATGTCAATTAGTGATTGAGGGGGAGCTGTTGGAGAAACACTCACTAATTGGACATATATTTGAAGGTCAAAGTCTTAGGAAGAAAACCCCATGCCTATGTGAAGGGACAAATTCACAAGTGTATCATACTTGTAAAGTTAGTTCACTTTAGTTCTAGAAGCTTTTCAAAAGTTACGGGAATGAGAAAATCTATATAAATTAGTTTGTATCAACTGACACGGAGAGAGAGAAAGTGAGAAGAACTCATTTTTGTATGACTGAGTATAGTCGAGCTTCTCTGAGTGAGAAAGCATCTGTAAAACTTCTGAGTTTTTTATAGTTATGAGAAGAACTGAGTAAAGTTCTGTGTATGAGCCTCTCTCCATCATCTCCATGATTACCTACTGTGTAATGTGTTACAAAGATCAAGTTTTCCAAGCAATTCGATGCCTGGCATCGAATCTCTGTTGATAAGTCATATTTTCTTTTATATTTTTTCATTCAGTACTGAAGTGTTTGAAAAACATGATGTTGTTGGAGCAACTCGATGCCTGGCATCGAATTCCAGTTGATAAGTCATATTGTAAGTGTGCATGAAATCACCTATAGTTTTGGTGTCCAGAAGATCAAGACTTTATGCGGGAAGCCCGGCATCGAATCCCTGCTGAAAAGTGGCCAAAAACATCCCAAGTCGATGCCCGGCATCGAATTCTCGTTGCAAGTCGATGCTAGGCATCGAATTCTAATTTTAAACAGGCGCTCTTACTAAAACAGGCAAGTTTTCCAGTTTTGGAAGGTCATACAGGGTTATCTTGTGAGGGCCATAACTTGAGTTCTAGAGCTCCTTTTGATGCATATGATAGCTTGTTGGAAAGCTCTACTCTTCTTGTTTCAGCCTATAAAGTTTCATAGAGAAATAATATGTGAGCTAGGAGAAATTAGCAAAATTTTGAAGGTATGTCATTTCAGTGACTAGGAATTTCTGTAGAAGCAAAGTTCTCACTTTAGGCTATCATTTCTCAAAGTTTGGAGTGGCAATGAGTTAATGGTGACCATAGAGGTGTTCTAGTGTCACATTAATTCATTTCTTGTGGTGTTTCATACATCAACATGTTCCATGCTCGCACTAAGCACATTGAGGTGCATTATCACTATGTCAGGGAGAGGTTCTCTGCTGGGGAGATCAGCTTGGCATATGTGCCCACGTAGGAGAACATTGCAAACCTTTTCATGAAGGCTCTGCCTAGGGAGAAGTTTGAAGCTTTCCGCAAAGCTTTTGGCTTACTTCCTTTTGTGGAGTGATTTCCACATAGCTTGGCACTTCCTTATACATGAGTGCGAGCTCCTTGTTCACTGCATCACTCCTAGGGGGCATTTGTTGATATATTTAGGTAGTGATGTGTGTGAACACACTAGGACTGCGAGGGCACTTTTTTCCCCTCTTTTGGAGGTTTTTTTCCCCTGGCTTGTATATACACCTATTGCCCTAATGGGCTACTTATCTTTGTACATTGTCTAGTAATACAATCAGTATTGTGTGTTTGTCCTCCAAGCTTCTTCTTCTTCCTTGTGTTGTTCGCGTGCTTCCGTAGTCGTCTAACTCCAACATGTCCCTCCACAGTGTAATGTTTCGAGCAATTAAGCACTCATTCTTTAAGTTGGAAGGTAAGCTATATATGGCTAAAAGCATTTTAATAAAGACGTTCAAGTTTAAGAGAACTCTGCATTAGAACTTGTAGGTGTCAAAATCGACTACACAAAAGAGTAATTTTAGACATAGGTATAATATTTGAAGTAAATCTCACGATTTACTAAACCTTTTGAATAGTTGTAACTTTGAAGAGGTGCACAATATTTAGGCAACACTGTATACAAAGTTTCTTTTGAAACTTTAAACATTTGATCATTCAATGAGTGGATTAAATGAAGTAGACTTTCTGTGTATTGAGTTTGTTCATAGTTAGTGCTAAGTTTGGTTATCTGGTATTTGTCTTCCAAAATTGTTCATGGTTTTGAGTTTTTCTTGATGTAGAGGTACTTAAACGTCTAGGATAATGTGTTCTGTTGGAGATTAATGCTCTCCGTCGATGGTATCAGAGCAGGAGTTATCAAAATTGAAGAAAGATGGACCCCGACTGATGTAGATATGCACAAATCAATCTTTGAAGATTGAAAAGTTGAAAGTTTGAAGTGAAAGCTAGAGAAGGAGCCGGAAGCTATCAAGGATTATTGCACACATAAAGAAAGGATGGGAGATTCTCTTCAAATAAAGAAATTGGATAGAGAAAAATATCATGCTTGGTCTATGATGATGGAAGCTCATCTCATGAGCAAAGACCTGATAGGATATATCAAAGGTGAAGAAGAAAAACCAAAATCTCAAGGTCCTAGTGTTCCAACTAGGGAAGAGCTCTTAGATTTGAAGACATGGATGAAGGAGGATGCTCAAGCAAGGATCATTATCTACATGGGAGTCAAAGATTACTTGCTACCTCACATTAGAGGACTTGAAAGTGCAAGTGACATATGGAATGCTTTGAAGGAGCATTTCCAAAACACTACAAAGTCAAGGAAGGCATCCTTATGGGTAGAGTTTTCCACATTCAAGAAGAAGCCTTCTCAATCCATTTCTGATTATGTAGCAAGGATGAAGGACATTGTAGATGCATTAGGAGCAGTTGATGAAGATATTGAAGAGAATAAATTTTTAATGCAAATTCTGACAGGTTTGAAGGAGATGAGAAATGGAATCCATTCATTTTATCTATTAAATTGTCACTACATCATTTCACTCCTAATTTTAATCAATTGCTAAGACATATGCTTACCTTTGAGTAGGATGTCAAAGGTGATGATGTTTAAACTACGGGTCAAGCAATGTATTCAAAGGACAAGAAGAGGATTAACAAAGGCAAGCATGAATTGAATGAAGATGAAGGAATTACTAACAAAGCTAACTTCCTAAGAGGAAGAGGAGTGGCAAAGGTAAAGGAAGAGGCAATAAAGATGGTGTCAAAGCTTGCTGGATTTGTGGTAAGACTAATCACTTAGCTCATGAATATTGGCATAAAAATCAAAATCGTGGAGGATATAATGAGAACTTTAATTCAAGAGGAAGAGGTAATAGAAATCAAAGAGGTAATTTCACAAGTAGAGGTTTCTTTGGAAGAAATGAACGTAGAGGCTTTCAAAGTCAATCCTACAATAATACCTACTACAACTATGCTTCAGATGAGAAGGACGGTTCAACCTCAATTATGAATGTAACTTGTGAAAGACAAGGTGAATATCAAAGAGTCCTCTACATTGACTTAGGGTGTAGCAATCATCTGAGTGGCAACATAGCTTTGATGAATGATTTGGAGACTAAGGTTAGTAATCATGTAGTTCAAACAGGTGATAATACAAAGCATAATGTGAAGTCCATTGGATTAGTAAAGGCCAAGGATGGAATCACTCTTTTGAGTAAAGTTTTGTATGTGCCTAGAATCCCAAAGAATCTGATAAGTGTAGGGCGAATTATAGAGAAAGGTTATGAGCTAAGGTTCACTAATGATGGAGGTTTTGTGGAAAACCCTAGCAATGGGTATAAACAATTTGTTTCAGGAAAGAAAGAAGGAAGGCTATTCACATTGAAGATTCAAGGCAATGTTGGTCATGCCTTGTTCACTTATGGAGGACATAAGGTCTCTGAGTTAGATATTTGGCATAAAAGGCTTGGACATTTCAATGAAAGAGTTATTAAGGATATGATCAATAATGGTTCAGTGCTTGGATTATCTTATGTTGCAGGTCAACACATGATATACAGATGTGAGTCATGTCAATCAGGTAAGGCCCATAAGCAATCATAAAATAATCATGGTTTCATTTATTCATAAAAGCTTGAATTGGTACATACAGATGTGGGGGGGGGGCATCAAAGGACTTTAGCATTAATGGTTCAAGATATTATGTGATTTATGCTGATGATGCTACCAGGTGGATCACTATATATGTGATCAAAGATAAATTAGAGGTGTTCAATACATTTAAACATTATCATGTGTATGCAGAGAGAAACACATCTTAGAAATTCAAGAGACTAAGGTCAGATGGAGGGGGAGAGTATTTCTCTAAGGATTTTAGTGAATACTTGTGGAATGTAGGTATAAAAAGGGAAGTTACTTTCACGTACTCTCCTCAACAAAATGGTGTAGCAGAAAGGAGAAATAGAACTCTTATTGCATTTGCAAGGTTTATTATGAAGGAGAAAAATTGTCCCTATTATTTGTGGATTGAGGCTGTAAATATAGCCACATACTTGGTTAATAGGTTACCATGTAAAGATTTGAAGGGTATGAATCCATACGAAGCTTGGTGGGGTAAGAGACCTACCTTAGATCATTGCAAAGTATTTGGATGTTTGGCTTATGCATATGTGCCATCTCAGTTGAGGCATAAATTGGAACCTAGAGCTAAAAAGTATATGTTCATTGGCTATGATGATAAGCAGATGGGTTATAGGTTGTGGAGTCCATCCAAAAAGCAATTCCTTGTGTCAAAGGATGTTAAATGTGATGAGCAAGGTACTTGATATGCACATACAATTAATATTAATGCAAGTGATGAAGAAACTTTGAATCAGAAGAAAGGTAAATCAAAGGTTCAAATATTTGATGAAGAAGAGATCAATGAAGCACAAGTTGAAATTGAAGAAATGCCAAGGTTTTATTCAGAATGTGATGAACCTGAAACTTCAAGAACTCGAGAACTGAGAAGGTCATCAAGGCATAAATGGCAACCTACAAGGTATAGCTATGATACTTCTTTTTTGACTACTAAAGATTATGCTTACATGGTGAAAGCAAAGGAAGACCAGAGGCAAAACCTAAGGAAAATTGGGAGAAAGCTATGCGAGAACAGTATGATGCATTGATAGAAAATGAGACATAGGATTTGGTTCCTACGCCAAATAGTCAGAAGATCATTGGATGCAAATGGGTCTACAAAACAAAGACGTATGCAGATGGAAGTGTGTCTAGATATAAATCTAGACTTGTTGTGAAAGGGTATGTTCAAACATATGGTATATATTATGATGAGAATTCTAGCCTTGTGGAAAAGATGAAAACTATAAGGACTCTCATAGCTATTGCTACATGTAAAGATTGGAAGATATGTCAATTAGATGTTAAGAATGCTTTTTCTAAATGGTTATATTTCATATGATGTTTTCGTGGTGCAACCAGAAGGTTTCGAGGATAAAAGCTATCCTGAGTATGTATGTAAGATCAAGAGAGCTTTGTATGGTTTGAAGGAGGCCCCAAGGGCATGGAATTATAGATTTGTAAAGTTCTTGAAGGAGCTTGGTTTCCAAGTGTCTTAGGTAGATAGTAGCTTGCTTGCTAAAGAAAGTCATGATGGGTTCATTTACATGTCCATATATGTTGATGGCATAAATCTTCTAGCTACAGATGAGAAGGGTATAAAAGGTCTTAAGAAGCAAATGGAGAAAGAGTTCAAGATTCTTGACTTGGGAAACTTGTCATATTTCTTGGGCATGAAGATTTCATATACTCAACATGGAGTATATGTGACTCAAGAAACGTATTTGAACAACTTTCTAATCAAGTTTAAGATGGAAGATTGCAGGGTAGCACCTACTCCAATGGATTTGAATCACAAATTGAGTAGATATGGAGGAGAAGAATTGAAGGACATGAAGCTATATCAAAGTTTGATTTGTAGTTCAATCTATGCTACACTAACTAGGCTTGATTTGTCATATGCTCTTGAATTGTTGTCTCAATTCATGCATTTTCCTAAGAGAGAACATTGGGTTGCATGACAAAGGGTGCTAAGATACATTATGGGTACACACAAAAAAAGTTTGTATTATGGGTTCACATCTGATACAAACGTCAAGATATATACAGATTGGGCACGTAATCCTGATGATGGGAGATCAACCTATTGGTATCTATGTTATGTGGGAAATAAGCTAATCTCTTGGTGTTATAAGACTCAACACACAATTCCTTTGTCATCCATAGAAGTAGAGTATAAAGGAATGGTTGAAGCTGCAAAGGAGGTCATATGGTTGAAGACCCTCATGAGGAGTTTTGACATCATTTAGAGTACACCCACTATTCATGGAGATAATATGAGTTCATTGTATCTAGCTACAAACCCTGTATTTCATGCCAAGACTAAACATATTGAGATTCAATGTCACTTTCTACGAGAGAAGGTGATTGATAAAGACATTGAATTCATAAATACTTCAACAAAAGATCAGATTGCAGACATGTTAACCAAAATCTTGGATGGACCAAAGTAATAGAGATTCAAAGACATGGTAGGTATAAATAAGATGGAGAAAATTACAACTGATGATTGAGGGGGAGCTATTGGTGTAGGACAATCAACAATTAGTGATTAGGACAAAGGATTGAAGTCAAAGAATAAAGCAGAGATTGAATACAGAACCATGAAGACTAGTAAATGAAGACTTGCATATACATGTACACTAAACTTGTAATTAGCTCACTTATGCTTTTGTTATGCTTATGAGTTTGTACATATATGCCTATATATACAAGTAGAAAGTGGGTGCATATGTGGGGGATGATGAGTGGCAAGTTTTAGAAGTCATTAGACACTTTAGAAGTGATGATAATATGTCTCATCAATCAGATCTAATGAATTCTTGAATAGAAGAAAAGTTGCACCTTGATCTTTTGCTCAGTCCTCCTTTTGTGTTTATCATTTTCTGAATTGCTTTTGTACAAGCCTAAGTCTGTAGTAGTTGAGTCACCTGTGTACAAATTTTTAGATCCTAACTGTGATCAGGCTCAGAGATTTTTAAGTAGGAACATTAACATGTATAAATGTGAAGAAGAGAAGACTCGAGCATGTGCAAATTTGATGGTAATGTTTTGGTCAAATCTCCCTCCTCAAATTACTGAGCAAGTAAGCACTCATTCTTTAAGTTGGAAAGTAAGCTACTTGTGGCTAAAATCATTTGAATAAATGGGTTCTAGTTTTAGAGAATTATGCATTAGATTCACTAAACCTTCAGAAGATTTTTAACTTGGAAGAGGTGTGCAATCTTCAGAAAACACGTTATACATAGTTACATTTGAAACACTAAACATTTGATTAGTCAAGGAGTGGATTAAGTGAAGCAGACTTTCTATGTATTGAGTTTAATTGTTCACAATTAGTGCAAAGTTTGCTAATCTGGAATTTTTCTTCCAAAATTGGTTAACATTTTAAGTTTTTGTTGATATAGAGGTGCTCTAACATCAAGGATAACTTTTTCTTTTGGAGATTAAAACTCTCCATCAACTATAGATGCACTTTCTTCTACATTGATGTTCTCACAATTTTTTCTACTATGTGGGGCGACTTGTAAAACAAATAGCCACTCTAGTTTTTTTGAAATCTGGTATAAAAACAACTTTCTCATAGTGTTTGGGAAGTACAAATGTATCTCTGTCATCCGTTCATAATTTTGTGGAATCAACTTGAAGCAAACCACTTTTATACCATCTCACTATTGCATTTCTTCTAGAGGTGACTACTTTGAACCATTTCACACCAAAAATAAAGTAATCAAACATCATAAAGGATAGTTTCAAGATATCCTAAATCACTCCATAATAATCTAGCTTGCCTTCTTGAGCATTATCATCTCTTGCACTTGCTGTTGCATGTGAAAATTACTTTGGCCAAAAATATTTAACTTAATGCAAATCTAAATTGGCCCGATCATCTTTGACTTGAACCAATCATCCATGCTTAACTTGATTTGGACGGACCAAATTTAGGCACATTTAGATTTGAATTGAACAAATCATCCTGCAATGGATAATCGGTTTATTAGAATCAAAACAATCATCTTTGACTTGATTGATACATGGTATATCTAATTGGAAAAATCATCATCTCTTGGACTCTTATGATTTTCTGTGATTTATCTTAAAAATATTTTAGATTAAAATCTTGACCTTTGGATTAGTTTCTAAAGATATTTGAGTCCAAATTCTAATTGTTTGATATTCCTTTGAGCTTCTTCTATCCATTTTTGTCATCTATAATAAAAAATAAAAGTTCTTTCTTTGTTTTGAGTTTTTTACTTGAGTGTATGGCCATGAACGTCTCAAGAAGGAGAGTCAAGTGTGGTGCATCACCATTGAAATAGTTCACTAGTATCAGAGCATTACAAGGCAAACAATTTGCTCCTTTTGTGCACGAAAAGTGAGCACATGCCCACCCACCCAATGCTTTTGGCTAAGATGGAGACCAAGGCATAGAAATTTGCATACCTTGTCATCCGAGTTGCTAAATTCACCATTGGTGCCCATTGGTTGTGTGTGAGGGATAACCCCAATGATCAAGGAAGAAAAACATTCCAAGTACTTCCCGAGAGGGCTCTCAAAGCTTTGTGCTCTGCTTTCAAAGCCTATTTTTAAGCCTTTTTGGGGTGATTATTGGAGTCATTTTGGAGTACGTTGTCAATACTTGTAGTTTGGTGAGTTTTTTTTACACTACTAATTGCTAAATTTGGAGATGAAACTTTGGCAAAATTTTTACAAATTTAGTTTTTTCAACTATACAGTGATCAAATTTATTCCTTGACACATGTTCATGTGACCACATGCATTCTCACGTAACCCTTTTGGTTGGTCATAGCTATTCATTAATCCATTTTTTTGGAGATTTCTATTGATGTTTTCCCATAATATGACACTCGGTCATCCCTTTTTGAGCCTTAGTGGTGTATGGATTATTCTAGCTCCATTATCTTTCTTGTTAGCTCTTTATCATCATGGCATCAGCGATCCCCATCACGTCTAGTAGCTGAGGATCTACTGCTAGTGCTCTTAGGATGAGGTACAACTTGGAGGGCAAAGAACATTTTGAGATCCAAAAATGTGATTCTATAAGTTTTGCTCTATGAAAGAATCATAATAAACATGTGTGGATTCATAGGAGGCAATGGAAACGATTAAATGGAATCTCAATAAAGCCTAATGATATGAAAATGACTGGGATGAGTTGGATGAAATGGCTTATTCTACCATTTCATTGCACTAGGCAGGCAATGTTTACTTTAGGGAATTGGACTATGAAAGTGCAGAGGAGCTTTGGAACAAGTTATGCAACACATATGAAAACAAAACAACATCAAATAAAGTGTATATGATGAAAAAAAATTTTGCTCTTCATAAGAAGAACACAGATAGTGTTTTTTCTCATCTAATTGCGTTTGCTGCTATATTCTCTAAATTAGAGGCTCAAAAAATGGAGATGGATAATAAAATGAAAGCAATCTTCTTGCTTTTCACCTTTCCATCATCATGGAATCTGTTCTACACAATTATTAGAAATTATAGTGCTCGTCGTGGTAAGCTACTCTATGATGACATATGCAGAACATTGTTGAGGGGGGAGATTTGTAGGAAATGTATTGTTGGCACTGAGAGTGGATATGCATATAATGTTCTTGCTTCTTACAAAGGAAAGAATGAGCAATGTGGCCAGAGCAACAACAAGAAAATGAATTGTCAATGGAGTAAGACTAGAAGTAAATCAAGGAATATGGATATCAAATGGCATTATTCTCATCAAAAAAGATACATGAAGAAATATTCATATGGATTAAAGAATTCTGAAGGAAGATAGAGTGGTTATGGGCATCTTTACAACTACGTAAACCATCCACTTAAGTTATGAACATTGAAGAAATCAATGTTATTTATAATCATGTTGATGTGTTTACACTTGATAGTAATGTGCCCACTAAGGTGCTTATGGTTGATTGTCTTTTCCACCCATGGCTGCTATATTTTCATGCTTCTTTCCATGTGGTACCACATCGAGAATGGTTCTATACTTATGTGGCAAAGTCTCTTGGTAATATGCGACTTGGTGACTCTTACGAGTCTAACATTGTCAAGAGTGGAGATGTGGTTGTGCCACTCATTGATGGTTCAAAATTTAATATGCTTAATGTATGACATGTAATTGAATCATTATGCAATTTGATGTTAGGTTGTAAGCTTGATGACCTTGGTTACAAGGTGGTGTTCTATGCTGAGTCCTTTACCATATCAAAGGGTAATATGGTTACTACAAAAGGAAGGAAAATCCACTCACTTTATCCTCTATTTGTATCACAAAAAGAACACTTGTTAGCTGTTAATGAACAGCCTATGGATTGTACTTGGCCAAAGGGCATGAAAGCTTGCACATGTGAATGGGTACATAAGTTAAAATTCACACTAGATATTGCTTCTCCAAAGTATAAAGCATGACTTGTTGCAAAGGATTTGAAGCAACAACAGGGTGTTGATTTTAAGTAATTCTTCTCTTTGGTAGTGAAGATGACTATCCTAACACTTTTGCTTGAATTCATTACAATGGAAGACTTAGAGCTATTCCAAATGGATCTTAAAACTTCTTTCTTGCATGGAGATCTTACACACAAGATCTACATTGAGCACCCAGAGGGTTATGTACTTCTTAGCAAAGAAAGTATTTTGTTAGCTGAATAAGAGCTTGTGTGGACTTAAATGGTCCCCTATGCAATGGTACCAGAATCTTGATGCTTTTATGAAGCCTCAAGGCTATACTCAAGGAATCGAGGATCATTGTCTCTACACAAAGAGATGCTCCGATGGAAGCTTAATATGCTTGATACTTTATGCCAATGATATATTGATTGTTGGGAGGCCCTCTTATGACTTATCTACTCTCAAAAATAAATTGATTTTGAAATGTGATATGAAGGATCTAGGAGATAACACACATATTCTTCGCATTTGCATTATTTGTGATAGGAGTAAAAGATGTATAAACGTGTCTCAAAGTGAGCACATATCCAAAGTTCTTGAGAGTTCAACACACAGGTTGGAAAGGCATTGAGTACACCTTTACCCACATATGTGAAATTGAGCAAAAGATGATTGCCCCAAATCACATGAGGTGAAAGAATTCATGACCAAATTTTCTTATCACTCTCTTGTTGGTAGTCTCATGTATGCTATGGTAGCTACTAGCCGAAACATTGCATTTGCAATGGGACTTGTGACCAGATATTGGTCTAATCCTAGTAGGAAGCATTGGGAAGTGATCAAAGTGATTTTGAGATATCTGAGTGGCAGTAAAGAAAAGTGTGTAGGCTTGGGTAGAGGGAAATCATCCATTATTGGTTACATAGATTCTCATTGTAATGGTTGTGTGGACAAATCAAAAGTATACATCAAGGTATATTTTTCATGTTGGTGGAGGTGCTATCTCAAGGGATCTGCTCTTCAAGAATGTATAGTTGTTCCACCACAAACGTAGAGTATGTTGCAGCAAGTGAGGCATGTAAGGAAGAATTGTGGCTTTCTCTTCTTGCTTGTGATATGGGTCTACCTCAACATGTACCTCATTTGGTTAGTGATAGTCCAAGTGCCATTGTTTTGGCTAAGAATTGGGTCTATTATGCAAACACCAAACACATTTGGGTGAGGTATGAACTCATTAGAGATCTCTTAGCCACTAAGTGCATTATTCTTGAGAAGGTCCACACTTGAGAAAATGATGCAAATGCTTTGACTAAAGCTCTACCATCAGATAGCTTTTGAAATTGTTTTGAGTTGATGGGGGTAACTTGATTCATGATCATAAATAGTTACTTGTATATTGCATAACATGCCCATCAGGAGTGAAGTATTTTTTGTATACTTACACTCAAGTATTCTTTATCATTCTTTATTTTTCTCCCATAGTCACCTTGGCCATATTGGCCTTGTGCGGAAGATTGTTACCATTAGTGTCCATGTGAAAGGCCAAATGGTTGTGGTACATTTTTATATATGTTTGTTAATAAAACATATAGTGGCCTAGTCAGCCAAAGGTGGTAACTTCGAACACATTTGGAAAACCTAAAAAATTTTCCTTCATGCCCCCTTGTGCATAGTGGTTTCTATGTATTTTGAAACCTCTGTGCGGACTATTGTGTTTGGCATCTAGAGCTTGGTTTTTTACTTGGCATTATCATCATGGTGCTCTCAAAAAGGAGATTCCAATGTGGTGCATCACCATTGAAATACTTTAGGTACAACATCCCCAGATGCACCTTGTCAAGCATGTGCATAAGAATCTACAATGAATTCCTAGTGATACTTTGAAGTCAAAGGTATCCTTCATAAATGGTCTCTTTAATAATTATCTTGAAATCATATTCATTTTAGGATTGAATTATTCAAGTGCAATTGATTTAGTTCATGGGGATCAAACCTTTATGTACCTTGATGCATGGTTGCTTTTCATGCATAACAAAAATATACTTAATAGAAAGACTTTGTTCTTTGGTCAAGAAGCATCTAGTATTTTGAGGATTTCATTACTCATGTTTTCCTTCTCATACTTATGTTTGAAGATCCCTTGCTTCATTATTTGAATCTTATCTTCTTAGTATTAAGACTCACATAGAACATAAAACCATTTATCTAACATCAAAAATATTTTTTAAGTGATTGTGAATGGTTTTGATGATTTCGAAGGTATAGAAGAACAATCAATGTTTCTATGAAAAGAGAAATTGTTTTTAATCTT
The DNA here is from genome assembly GCA_020310875.1 of Ceratopteris richardii. Taxonomy (NCBI): domain Eukaryota; kingdom Viridiplantae; phylum Streptophyta; class Polypodiopsida; order Polypodiales; family Pteridaceae; genus Ceratopteris; species Ceratopteris richardii. Next base: position 97,697,050 of record CM035420.1, read on the forward strand.
TAACAGTCTTGATCTTCTCAGATATCTATCTTCATAATCATATTTTTGGCCATTCATCATATACTCATGAATATGTTCTTTCATGAAACATCATAGTCGTTTAGGTAGATGTTATCAATTATGGAATTTGTTGAATAAGTAATTTTTGGAGTGAGATTTGTTGAGTTATTAATGTGTTTTGGTTTGTTAGGGAATGAAAGGGCATAGAAATTCGGGATGTGTCTTGATACAAATAATAGGACTTATATTTTATATATAGTTTGTAAACAAAGACCCACGTAGAGGGTTCTTTCTAGAAAAAGTAGTGGACATACTGGTTAAGATAAGAAGTGTTCTACATCAAAATTTCATGTTAACAAAACAAAAAGCTCTCCATAAGAGAGAGCAACTTTTAATTTTCATGCTTTCTTTTTGAATTTTCCCTAATTGTAAGTGCTATTTTTAACATAATGAAAAATCCTATAAATACATAAACTCTATGGATCTATAAAAAACAAAGTACATGGGGGAAGATTGCATCCAATCTTGTGTATTGTCTCTTCTATTTTCATATCTATTTGTTTGTGTGTTTTCAATAATCCTATCTTGAAGGGCTTTTCGTATCTTGAACAAGAGCAACAAGAAGGAGATGGAAGGAGAGAGTGAGAGAGAGAGAGAGAGAAGAGAGAGAGAGAGAGAGAGATGGAGAGAGAGAGAGACAGAGAGAGAGAGAAGAAGAGGATGTGCACATATGTGTAAGAGCCTCGATACCCACAAAATGATCTCTCTTGAGGCAAAGCTCTATAAATGATGTACATGTATGAATATAGGGGTAAGGTCACATGAACCTTATATCCCCAACAATCTCCCACTTAAGGGTCAATATGACCATAAGTAGTAACATATACAAAGAATGATGTAGGACTATTCAATAATGTACAAGAAGAGTCTGGATCTCAACTCATACGAGTCATTGTACACCAAATACCTCAAACAAGGTGTATCCATGCACCTCAAACTACTCTAGGTTCATATCGATAAGAGTTGAGCTCACATATGACTGATGCAAGAACTAACGAAGTTCATGCAAATCTCCCACTCGGTCTACGCCTATGTCAATCGTCAAATGACTGACATCTAAAGATGTAAATGATCCGATAGCTCCAATAGCAATTGCAATATCTAATCGTGAGCATAACAACTCGTACATTAGGCTCTCGAATGCTAACAAAACATGCACTATCCTAACTAACCTAAGCATCTCAGCCATGCTTGTATCCAAGGTATCCAAAGCACCATCATCAAAAACAACATGTCCCCAAATATTTGTGTCAACATCTGGATAAGCGAATCCAAGAATGATTGCATGATCACTGACTCATCAGCATCTAAATCAGTCATCCTATCAAGCAAGAATGGTTCTAGGTGTGCATATTCAAAGCTAGACTTCTCTACCATACACTTTTTATCATAAGAGCTATCGTGCTCTACCACACCAAGTGTATCATCATGCTCCACATGAGCTAATTGCACAACATCAGCACCAAGATCAAATGAAAGATCAAACTGTAACTGAGTATCATCACAATGCTCTACATGAGCATCCAAATCGTGCTCTAAAGCATCCATCTGCTCATCCAAAGTGTTCTCCTTAAGAGAATTTACATGATCAATAAAATCATGCTCTATATAAGCATCATAAGCATTCAAAACATGCTCTATATGTGCATCCATCTGAGCACCTAAATCTTGCCATACATGTGTAGCATGAATGCCAATAGACCTATATGTAGGTAGACAAAATGAGACATGATGAATCTCACAATACACATATGGTCCCACTCAAACAAGAATGTCTCTCACATGGAGTATCTGGAGTGATACCTATTCCCAATGCTAACACCTCTAACAAGCATAAGCTATCCCAACTACAACTGGAAATTATGCTCACCAAGGAATGCATAACATCTACTCTCTTGTAACTTGTTAACTAAAATCAAGCTCATAGGGAATGAAGGAACATAGCACGCATGTCTGAGTATAAGTGATGCTCCAATAGGTAGCATAAGGCATACATCTTGTACACCCTCAATGTCATATGCCGTACCATTAAATATAAGCACACATCTAGGAATCTCATCTAAGAATGGACAAAACCACTCACGATGTGGAGTAACATGAAAACTAGCTAATGTATCAAGCAACCAATCCATGTGTGTGTGCTACCCAATGAACAAGAGTAACCATGCGATGAACCATACGACAAAGTGATATCATCATCACCAGTATAAGAAACTTCCATAGACTCTCTTGAAACCACTACTTGACTTCCATCACATGCATATCTCTGATGTCTTCATTGCATCCTCCTGAAGCAACATCATCAAATATGGCCCTCATGACCACAATGCCAACATCAAAGCTCTCAATGTGATATGTGTCTCACATGAGTCAATGGACTCACATACAGATCATGTAGTCTCTACCATAATGCACTACTCGTCTCCTCATATGTCAGAGACTCATATATAAAGTCAGAAGCTATAATCAGACCGGATTGTGGAGCTCGCCAATGCATCCATATCCATCCATACATAGTCAGGCATGTCAGGAGGTCTTTGTGAATCTCTATGCACATACATATGTAACCCTGCACGAAACAATGGATGCCACATCTGATCTTTCTATCATGGAAAGTGAGTTCCATCAAATTGAGAAGACATCATGCTTACAATCCAAGATACTAGTAATGTAACAAGAGACTAGAAACAACAATCTATCCTCAATAGGAGCACACATGAAAATTCGTATGCAAAGCTCATATCAAAAACCTCTCATGAGAGAAGCAACCATGTGAACCACTTGTCACATAACCATTTATCTAGCATGCATATAAAACTATGAGCATAAGCTTCCTCACCAACTCTTGAGAGTGACCAACTAGATGTATAAGAATCCAGGAAAAAATTTTAAAATAGTATTCTCTCTAAACTCAGCAATCAAAGAAGATAACCAATAGCAGAAGAACAATGAGTAATCTATCACCACCTATCACTGATCCAATCAAAGATGATGGCAAATACACATGCCAAAGACTGATGGCAATACATGCCAATGCAATGGTGATACACCTCCTACTCAAGAATGACTCTTGTAGATGGTCCAACCTATCACGGTTAACTTTTGACTAAGTCCAAGTGAATGGAGATAAGAAATGATCCAAAGCTATCACACAAGCATAAAGGATGTACGAAATCATATGTCTAACATAAGGTCTGATAAAATTTTGGTAGCATCCCCTCTATCAAATGGACTTTGAACCAAAATAACCATTTGGGAATCACCATCCACATATGCCAAGATTCACAATAGCAAATAAGTTATTAAATCAATGGCTATATGCTAATAGAATAGCCAATCAAGGTGATAAATGAGTGTGCAACTCATGCTCCAATCTAGATCATGTACCAACATAAAAACAAGAATACAAGCACTAGTCAAGATCCAAAATCAACTCTCATAAGATGTATGCAACCGGCTATCCAAGCCGTATCCAAGTGGCATAAGTAAGATATAGACCACAATGCCACTATATATCCATTGATAATGTTATAAATTATGCAATGTGTTGAACAAGGCATTGTTGGAGTCTTAATTTGTGAATTTATTAATGTATTTTGGTGTTTTTGATATACTAGATGAAGGTTCATGAGGGCATGAAAGGGGTGAAAGGACGAACCTCAAATCTGATCTATTTTTAGAAATAGTTATATTTTTAGAATTCTATTTTTAGAAACAATTCTATTTTTAGCATTAGTTATATTTTTAGAAATAGTTCTATTTTTAAATATAGATTTTTTTAACTAGTCCTACTTTTAGAAGTAGTTCTATTTCTAGAAGTACTTCTATTTTTAGAAAAGTTAGTAAAAGTAATGGTTAGGATAAGAATCATTGTAGACCGCAATTTTTGACATTAAAAGCAAAGGCTTTCTACAAAAGTTACCAACTTTTACTTTCATGCATGCGTTTTGAAGCCGCTCTCATGTAACCACTATTTTGACATAGTACAAAATTTCTATAAATACATGCAGTTAGTGGACTATCGAAACAGAGTGCATGGGAGAGATTGCATCCAATACTCCGTTCTATCTCAACTCCTAGCATGTCTATTTTTTTGTGTGTTTCTAGCATTTGTAAACTCCGTGTGCACATGAGCGAGATCGTGCTAACATAGGTATCAAAGCCTTGCACACATCACTAAGGAGGGTTCTATTTCTAATCATTTTGGCAATTGACCTCTGTTTCGTTGTTCTCTATTCGTAATCTGATTCCGATTTTGGTTTTTATTTTTGTTTCCTTTGTCGATTTCGATTCTGTTTTTATTTTTGTTTCTAATTCTATTTTGTGTTCCTGTTCCTATTTTAGTTTCTGCTCGAGTTTTGCAACCAGAAGCTACATTTACACCTACATTTACACCTATGTTTACACCTACGTTTACAACTACATTTACTCCTTCGGCTTACTCCAAGGTGTCGACTAAGGCATAGAACTTAGGCATAACTTAAGGCATAACTAAGGCATTACTTTGGCATCTTTGGCACCCAAGTCTCCCTTGGCGAGCACTGGTAGTCGTTGGGTACGCACCAACCAATTTTAATTTATGAGTGGCAATAAGGAGTTTTATATTCACCAAGGTGGGAGGATTGGAACCCACAATCTCACTCACACAAGGGAAGTGTTTTACCACTACACTATCTCTTTGTGTTGTCACTCTAGTTCTCTTTTCTTATATTTAACACAACTTTCAGCTCTTTCTTAATTTTTCAATTCCCAAGAACAACCTTGTCTTTTACATTTTAACTCAAACAATCTCAAAATTTGATTTTACATATCTAGAAAGAGGGTTTTGTTTTGTACGAACACCATGGAGGATTTTGGTGAGTCACTTCTACCCGAGGTAACACTCGAGCAACAACTTGAGTTCCTACAGTATGAACTTTGAGGTGCTCAGAATGAGGTTTGACAATGTGATGAAGTACTCCAAAAATGCAAATTGATGAAGATAACCTTATGAGGGTGGTCAAAGCTTTTATCTCTGCCTAGTCGGAAGGCACACATTCCAAGATTGGTGTTAAAAAATATGAGTTTCTATGGTTTGATGGGCGTAAGGATGGTGCTTTAGTTCTTTCATGGTTGTCACATTTTGATGATTTTTATAGTGATGAAACATATGTTGAAAGTTAAAAAGTCAAATTTGCTACTAACTATTTAGTAGGAAAAGCCTAACTTTGGTGGAATGATCTTTTTCATAGTGCAAATTATCCAACCATGTGCAAGGCTTTCCAAGATAAAGTGAAGGACTCATTTCTACCCCTATAGTTCAACCTACATGTTCGACGATTATGGGCTATGTTTACATGGATGGAAGGTGATACTTTTACAACCTATACGGATCGGTTCTCCCAATATCTAGTATTTTTCCGCCTCCCTGAAGATGTTTCTAGTGATACTATGAAGAACAATTATAATGATGGTTTAGAGAAGGAGATTCAAGAAAAGCTTCACTCATGTCAACCTACATCGCTTCATGAAGCTATTACATTTGCTCATGATCCAAAGAAAGAGTACCAATCGATTATCAAGATGATCAACTTGTAGTAGCAACATCTGCAACAACAACTTTTTCACTCGTCGATTTTTTTATTAATATGTGATGCATTTAAATATAGAATTTAGTATGTAGAAGCATACTTTAGTTGCAATTTCCAAAGTAAACTAGAATATTTTGAGCATATGGTAGACTGTGAATGATTGAAGAACCCAAAAAAGGAAAATAAAAGAAAAAAATTTAATTTCTAGTAATATATGTTCTTTTATTGACTTATCTATAGACTATGTCAACACCTCATAGATAATGTTCATAATTTAATGTCTCCATGAACATTTCCATGATTTTTTTTCAGATGGAACATGATTATTTTTGTTCAGTGTTGGAACATGTGACTGACCATCCATGTTTATTTTTATTTTATCAACTGAGGGGCATGTTATAAATTATGGAATGTGTTGAACAAGGCATTGTTAGAGTGTTAATCTATTAATGTATTAATGTGTTTTGGTGTTTTTGACTGAGCAGATAAAGGTTCTTGAAGGCATGAAAGGCTTGAAAGGAAGACATCAAAAATCCAATCTATTTTTAGAAATAGTTCTATTTGAAAAATTCTAATTTTGGAAATAATTCTATTTTTGGCAATAGTTCTTTTTAGAAATAGTTCTATTTTTAGAACTAGTTCCATTTCTAGAAGTAGTTCTATGTTTAGAAGCAATTTTATTTTTAGAAATATTAGTAAAAGTAGTGGTTAGGATAAGAATCATTATAGACTGCAATTTCTTATATTAAAAGCAAAGTCTTTCTGCAGAAGCTACCAACTTTTACTTTCACGCATGCTTTTTGAAGCCGCTCTCATGTAACCACTATTTCGACATAATAAAAAATTCCTATAAATACATGCACTCTGTGGATTATCAAAAGAGAGTGCATGGGAGGCGATTGCACTCAATAAATCGTTCTGTCTCATCTCTTGGGATCTCTATATTTTTGTGTGTTTCTAGCATCTGTAACCTCCATGTGCACATAAGCAAGATCTTGATAAGAGATAATGCTATGATCAAACTCTTAATTACATAAAACTTAAAAAGAGTATACCACAATGTCATCTCATATGTCGAATAGGTGAGAATATCATGCTCTACTCTCATACAGAGGAGCTACCAGAGTGATCATACACGAACAATGCCTTCAAGATTAGAAAATAAGATCTTGCACACCAAAAAGACTCTCTCAAAGAAGTTCCACAACAAAATGAACCTCCAAAAGCAACTAGGGTTCTTATGGTTAAAATATGTTGCTTTGTGTTTGGCTGTTTTCGAGGTGATAACCTCTAAATTTGAACTTTTGCTCTTCAAAAAAATTCAAGAACTCTTTCTTGGCTACATAACAATATATAGAGCACCTCAATCAAAGGTGTGTACATCAAAATATAAACATCAAATGTGAACTATGAATTTCACCTTCACCTATAGTAGTGTTGCTCTGTATTCTTTGATTTTGGTGACCTTCCACCAAGAACCTGAACTATGTTCTGCTACAAAATTGTCGATATTATTTCAAGCTACCCATAGCAAGTTAAATCGCCTAAATAAAACTTGTAAAAATCAAGTTACAACCCAAAAACTAACTTATTATACAAGTAATCGTAGATTCATCTTCTACATTACTTGGCGTTTTTGAAATTTTTGTAATTTATAACTCCAAATGAGGTTCTGTACCCTTTGATCCTCTATCTCACTTACACAAGAAGCTTTAAAATGCATGAATCGGAGCTTTCTGACTCAATTTATCGCCAAAATACTAAGCAACTATCATGAAGTGTCAATGTGCACTTTCACCTCTTGTGACCTAAGCTTTTGTTGAAGCTTCTTGCACACTAGACTTCAACAAGCTCTAATACCAATGAAGGGTCTTTGGTGTGCAAAACAAGAGGAGCAAGAAGGAGATGGAAGGCAAGAAAGGAGAGAAGAGATGCACACATATGTGTGGGAGCCTCGATACCCACATGATGATCTCTCTTGAGGCAATGCTATATAAATGATGTATATATATGAATATAGGGGTAAGGTCACATGAACCTTACATCGCTAACATATCGTTTGTGTCTGTATGAATTAAGATCCTAGCAACAGTTGCATCAAAGCTTATGTGTATCACTACATGGAGATTTGGCAATGTTCTTTTTTGCCTTCAATTTCTGTTTTGTTATTTTCTTTAGTTTTGATTCCAATCTATGCCTCTATCTTAGTTTCACTTCTTCTTTCAATTTCTCAATTTCAGTTTTGTTTTCATTTTCAGTTTCAATTTATTTTTGTTTTTGGTTTCTAGTTTCTATTTCTGTTCCAAGTCTTACACCTGAATCTACATTTACACCTACTTTTCTATCTACGTTTACTCCCTCGGCTTACTTCAAGGTCTCCACTAAGACATCCACTAAGCCATAGAAATTTGGCATAACTTTGGCATCTTTGGCTACCCTCGCACCCATGGCTCCCGTGACAACCATTGCCTACATGTGTACACCTTTTAATAAGGAGTGGCAATAGGGAGTCTTTTATCCACCAATGATGGAGGATTTGAACCTACAACCTCACTGTCACAAATGATTTTTTTACCACTACACTATTGCCTAGTGTTGTCACTCTACACCTTTTTACTTATATTTAACACAAGTTCCATCTCTCTTATTTTTTCAATTTCTAAGAATCACCCTTCCTTTTTCCATTTTAATTCAAGCAACTACAAAATTATTTTTACATATCCACCAAGGGTGTTTCTTTGTATACATACCCATAGAGCCTATACATACCATGGAGGACTTTGGTGACTCACCTCTACTCGAGGTATTGCTCGAGCAAGAGTTGGAGTCTCCGCAGGCATGAACTTCGAGGTGCCCAAAATGAGATCTATCAATGTGATGATGTGCTTCAAAAGATACAACGTGAAGAGGACAATCTTGCAAGGGCGGTTAAAGCTATCATCTTCTCTCAAGTTGATGGCATGCATTCCAAGATTGGTGGAAAAAAATGACAAATTTCTACGATTTGATGGCTGAAAGGATGGCCCATTACTTCTCTCATGGTTATCACAACTTGATGAATTATATTATCATGAACTATATTCCTAAAGTGATAAACTAAAATTTGCTAGTAGCTATTTAGTACAAAAGGTTCAACTTTGGTGGAAGGCCCTACATCATAGTGTAGATTGTTCGACTAGATGGAAGGCTTTTCAAGAAAAGGTGAAGGAGTCTTTTCTTCCCCTACCATTCCATTCAGCCTACATGTTGAACATTTTTGAGCCACATTTACATGAAAGAAGGGTGATGCTTTTACATCTTAGAGAGACTCATTCTCGAAATACCTAATACTTGTCTGCCTACTTGAAGGTGTTTCTAAAGTTTTCATGAAGAAGAAGTACTAACACGGTTTGAAGAAGGAGATCCAAGCTAAAACGCATTCACTCCAACCTAGAGCGCTTGAGTAAGCTTTTTTTTTTGTCTAAGGAGGTAGAGAAAGGGCATCAGTTAATTATCAAAATAATCTATTCGGAGCAACCACATCAATAACAACCTTTTCACAAGCCTAATTTTCTTTGATTATAGAACTTCCATTTTTGTCTTTCTTCAATCTTATAGTCCTAGAGCATGAACAACCAAAAAGAAAACAAAGATAGATTTCAAATAGTTAGTAACGTATGTTCTTTTATTGAGTTAATTAGAGACTATGTTAGCACACCATAAATAATCTCAATAATTGAACTCCTCCATGAACATTTTCATGCATGTGTTTTTACATGACATATGGCTATGTTGTTTAGTGATGTGATATATGACTAGCTGTCCATGTCTACTTTATGTTATCAACAAGGATAAGTTTCTTTTTCAATTAGGCGCATGTTATTAGTTATGGAATGTGTTGAATAAGGAATTATTGGAGTGAGATTTATTGGGCTATTTATGTGTTTTGGTGTTTTCATATCGCATTGAAGCTTTATGAGGGCATGAAAGTGCATGGATATTTTGGATGTGTCTAGATACAAATAATAGGACTTAAAATTTATATATAGTTTCCACATAAACACCCACAAAGAGGGTTCTTTATAGAAAAAGTAATAAAAATAGTGGTTATGATAATGGGCATTGTAGATCGCAATTTATGTCAATAAAATCAAAGGATCTCCAAACAAGAGAGCAACGTTTTACTTTCATGCTCGCTTTTCAAAGTAGCCCTCAGTACAACTAGTATTTTTGACATATTGGAAATTGTTATAAATACATGCACTTTGTGGACTTGTCTAAAACACAGTTTGTGTGGGGAGATTGCACCCCATCTTGTCTATTCTCTCATCTATTCACATATCTACTTTCTATGTGTTTTTAGTACCTATATCCTCTCTATGTGTGTAAATGAAGATCCTTGCAACAATAGATCGATAAATAAAGCATCTTTAAGCTATTTGAAAGTGTATGTATGATTTTCTTGTACTTTTCTGACAACACATGGACCAATTGATAATTTATGGAATTTCCTTTTTTTTAACAATTTATTTCTTAATTGAGGTCTTAAATCTTTGATTGTGTATATGAAAGCTTTAGAAAGAAAGTTAGAAAGTTCGATTCAAGTTCTAGATATGCGATGTGCAGAGGGCAATAGAACATCCAAGGACTCAAAAAATCTTTCTACTCAGACTTGTTGGTCAACGTGGATCATGTGCAAAGAAGGTGTCAATCTTCGAGGTGCAAGAGGCTAGGTTTTTTGAACTCTCATGCAACTGAGAGATAGCGCAAGTTGATTTGCTTTACTCTCCACTCCGCGTGTTCTCTAGCGCAAGTTGATTTGCTTTACTCTCCACTCCGCGTGTTCTCTAGCGCAAGTTGATTTGCTTTACTCTCCACTCCGCGTGTTCTCTGTGAGTGCTCGTACTAAGGTTCCTCAATGTTTCACCCTCCCTTTGGGGGAAGGAGGTATGGAAGAAGGTAATGCATCTAACCCCTACAATGGAGTATGCTCACCGCCTCTGTGCCCGAGGGATTATGACCTTTCACAAGTGTAAAATATGCCTGATGGAGCAGACATTGATACACATCCAAGTGATACTCAAGTCCCGAAACCGATTATCAATGTTTATCCTTTTGGAGATCACTCTTTTGTCGAGATCCTGTCTACTAGTAATGACTTTACGGAGTTCCTCTAGAACCTTGCTTCTTCAATTGGGGAGTATAACCATAAAGGTAAACAATCAATATTCTCTACTCCTGAGTGCTTGGCTAAAGCAAAGGATAAGATTATCTGTATAGTTGAAGATAGTACATTAGTGATTGATCGTGATGAGTTAATAAGTGGCAAAAGCAAACGATAGACCATGTAGTCATAGGACTATGCCATGGGCCATGCCCCCCACATGATGTTTGAAACAATGGATGAGAATGAATTGGGAAAGTAGGGGAGTTTTTGCCTAAAACATAGAGTATCTACCGAACAAATATTTTCTATTCTTTTTTGATGATGCTAATGGTGCTCTCCAAGTAATTACTGAGGGCAATTGGATTATCAAGTCCACCCCAGTATCCCTTTTTTGGTGGTACTCTGGGTTTAACCAAAGAGGAAAAAAACCCACGAGGGTGTGAGTTTGGGTTGTGCTTGTCGGACATGCCTGTTGAATTTTTTCCACGGATGGAAAACTTGTGTGCCATTCTACAAGAAGAGAATATTGGTTGAGATTTACATCAATAAACCTCTTGCAACATCCCTAAAAATCATCGATTCTAAAGGGTTGTGTCTACATGAACAGAAGTAGTCTACCGTACTTTGCCTAACGCATGTTTCAAGTGTTTTAAACAGGCTCATTGGATCAGAGATTGCACATAACTGAATGAGACCAAATCAAATGCTGCTACTTCCAACTTGTAGCCTCAGGCTCCCCTAAAACCCAATTCAAGTCCTCAATTAAGGAAAACCCAACAGGTAAAAGTGCAAAAGAAGAAACCTAACTTGTGGGGGAATCACTTTGATTCCCTTTTAGAGGATGTCTCTAATCCTCTATCCAGCCTAGAAAATAAGGTAATCCATGTCTCTCCTTCCCCCTCTAACCTTGAATCAAGAATGGAACATTGAATAACAATGGTAATCAGAAACTGGATCCCTCTTATAGGAAAAATGATGGTTGGACTATTGTGGAGTATAGAAAAAAAGGAAATTTTTCGTATCAAAGCTAAAATTCATGACCTAAATTTTAAAATGCAGCTTGATGATATGACGTTTAGGTTTGGAGTGAAACTCAATAACCAGGACTCTAAAGTAATGGAGGACTTGCAGGTGAAAGGAATTGAGAATGATGATAGGAGATTGCCCCAAACCGAAAATATCTCCCGAGCTTCGTAAAATATTACCAAGTCCTCTAATAAGGACGGTGTCGGAAGGATTTCCTTACCTGGATTTATAAATAGAAAAATAAAAATGTTTTTATTGAAAGTTAATCAGATGATATCTCTCTCTCATATTTTTTAATGCATTGGTTTAAAATGACTAATTTTTTTTTTGGGTACCTATAGGAAAAAGAAGAAATTATATGCAGAATGAAAGGGTAATTGATTCTTATTCTTATTTTTCATTTTATATTTTTTTATGTTTTTGAAATCATGTATATGTGCATTCATAAATGTTCATTTGTATGAACTTATGTTTGTAAGGTTGTGTATCTATGTTTATATGAATATACTGACTTAAATATGTTTGTGTTCAAGTGCCTATGAATATCTATGTGAATGTAGGGTTTATGCCATAAGTATGTGTTTGCATATGCATACTTAAAATATATAAATCTTTGCATCTATGTTTAGTATTTATGAGTTACTACCTACCTAAGCATGGGTCTGAATATGGAGTTCCATAAAAATAAGAGCGTACATTTAAGTCCATAAATTGTTTAGCTTTTCAATAAGTGAAAAAATTTGAGCATGTATTGTAATATGTTGAGATGTGCCTATGTGATTAGATCTATAAGGTTTCATATATGTATACCATATGATTAAAACCATGTTACGTGAGCTTTAAATGTGCATCTTCATGTATACTTACCCTAGTGGGCCTATACATGAAATAGGGACATTAAAAGAATATAGTTTAATATATATATATATATATATATATATATATATATATATATATATATATATATATATATATATATATATATATATATATATATATATATATACTAAACTAAACTATATATATATATATTAACTATATATTCATATTATATATATATATATATATATATATATATATATATATATATATATATATATATATATATATATATATATATATATATATATATATGTGTGTGTGTGTGTGTGTGTAGTTACAATTATTATATATAAGTAAATAAATAAATATTTAATTTATAAATTAAAAATCCATTTAAAAGATTAATTAATATATCTTTAATTTATATAAAAGGATTTGGTTTAATAAATAATGAAAATAAATTTTCATAATGAATTAATTTCAACGTGTGTAGATGATTATTAATAAATAAATAATGATTTTTATGTGTGTATTAGTTAACTAAGTGTGTGTGTTAGTATGCATGGAAACTAAACTAGTTAAACTAGTTAGTTATCTAGTTAAACTACCTAGTTAACTAACACTAACTTTTAACTAACATGCTCATGTATTTTTTCTAGCTCATATATATATAAGATCTATTTACTTATGTGTGCTAATGTTGACCTGCAGGTCCGTACGAGAGAGAGAGAGAGAGATGAGAGAGAGAGAGATGAGAGAGAGAAGTATCTGACACCTCACCTCCTTTCCCCTCCTCTCCATGGTTTCTGCAGACAATCGTTCAGAGATGGCTATGCGCATCAGACAGAGAAAGAGAGAGTAGTTACGCGTGCTGTCAGATAGTTGTAGAGAGAGAGAGATGCCCTGAATCGCTGATGAGTGCGTTGTAGAGCGGAGATTGAGAAGAGAGAGATGTAGTGTTCAGAGAGAGAAAAAAGGTGCTCCATGAGTGGTTGATGGCTGTCGGCGCAGCACTACAGAGACAGAGTGAGAGGGAGACGCACCGTTGTCAGCCTCTGGTGAAGAGAGAGGTTTGACTTTTCCTGCTTCTGACACAATGGATGTGGAGAGGTACGTGTACTCTATAGATAATTGTGGTCCATCACGTGGAACGTTCAATAGATAGACTTGCGTGGACTTGTTGGCAACGGTTCCGGCCAAGAGAGAGAGAGGTTGGCAGAGAAACTGCGGGTGATAGCTAAGATTCACTAGAGAGAGAAATTTGCGAGACTGAGTGGGAGAGAGAGACTCAATCGGCTTCTCTAAGATTGACATCGTGGTTGTTGCGTGCCTGGTCAGAGAGATATGCCGACGCCTACTCACGAGATTTTGAAGGTTGGACGAGAGAGAGGGGGAGAGAGAGAGAGAGAGAGAGAGAGAGAGAGAGAGAGAGAAGCGTAGGGAGATGAGATGAGAAAGAGAGATAGTGAATGAGAGAGAGAGAGATAGGGGACGCGAGAGAGAGAGAAAGAAAGAGAGAGAGAGAGAGAGAGAGAGAGAGAGAGAGAGAGAGAGATGAGAGATATAGAGAGCGAGAGAGAGAGATAGAGAATGAGAGAGAGAGAGAGAGAGAGAGAGAGAGAGAGAGAGAGAGAGAGAGAGAGAAGCATATGGAGATGAGATGAGAGAGAGAGAGAGAGAAAGGGAATGCATGTAGACATTTATTGTTGTATATTATTGAACAATGCATTGTTAAAGTATTATATTCTTAATGTATTAATATGTTTTTGATGTTTTTGATATATAGCAGCTGAAGGTTCCTCAGGAGCGTGCAAGGCGTGAAAGGGCGGACATCAATAATCGGAATAATTATTATTTAGCTTGTAAATAAACCCGCGTAGAAGGTTCTATTGTTAGAAAAGTAATGGTTAGAATAAGGGTCGTTGTAGACCGTAGTTTCTGTTATTGAAAGCAATGGCTTTCTGTAAAAGTTATCAACTTTTAGTTTCACGCTTGCTTTTCGAAGCCGCCCTCTTTTCGACGTAATCAAAAGTCCTATAAATACATGCACTCTGTGGACTGACGAAACAAAGTGCATGGGGGGAGATTGCACCCAATCTTGCGTTCGGTCTCGTCTCTTGTCGTTTCTATTTTCTATGTGTTTTTCTGCGTCCATAATCTTTGTATGCGCGTGAGCAAGATCTTGACAACAGTGGTATCAGAGCTCTGCACGCGTCAATACAGAGGGTTCTGTTCTCTGTTCGCGATTCTGAATTCCGATTCCATCTCCATCTCCGTCTCCGTCTCCGGTTTCGGTTTCGGTTTCTGTTTCTGTTTCTGTTCGAGTTCCAGTTCCAGTTTCAGTTTCTGTTCCAGAACCAAAACCTACGTTTACTCCTTCGGCTTACTCCCTACGTTTACACCTACGTTTACTCCAAGGCGTCGACTAAGGAAAGAACTTAGGCAATACATTGGCAACATTGGCACCCAAGGCTCCCTTGGCGACCGTTGGCTACGCGCGAGGCAATTTTAATTTTTGAGTGGTAATAGAGAGGTTTAAAGTCCCTAAGGTAGGAGGATTTGAGCCCACAACCTCCTACTTTCAAGGGAAGTACTTTGACCACTCCACCATCTCTTGGAGTTGTACTCAAGTCTCTCTCTCTCTCTTACTTGTGGAAGGCGCTCGCGGCGATTTCAAGGATGGACCCAACAAAGAATCAAGTGTAACTTTCAATCCGTAGGTCGGATTGAGGCGTGTAATATACCGTTGGAAAGCTCTCGGAACGAAGTTTCCAATGAGCTAGCTTGGAAGTGTGAATTCCTTCAAAATACTTGGATGGCACTTGATTGAGTGTTCAAGATACCAAGCAAGGTTGAGAACACGGGATCGAGACACCAAGGTTGCAAACAAGAAGGTTCAATACACCAAGGTTGAGAGCAAGGATCCAAGAGCACCATGGAGGATAACCATAATTCACCTTTACCTGGAGTTTTATTCGAGCAAGAGTTAGAGATTATGAACCAAGAACTTCAAACACTTCAACAAGCCATACACGGACGTTATGCTATGCTTCAATTCGACGGACGAATAGATGGCCGCTTTGTCTTATCATGGCTATCCCTATTCAACGATTTCTTTTCCAATGAGTTATATTCAAAAAATAAGAAAATCGAGTTTGCCACTAATTATTTGGTCGGAAGAGCGCAGCAATGGTGGAATGATCTTTCTCAGACTGCAGATTGTCCACGCACCTGGAAGGCTTTTCAAGAAGAGTTTAAGGATTCATTTCTACCTTTAAAGTTTACCCTACATGTTTGATAATTGTGATGCATTTACATATTGAATTTAGTCCATAGGAGCATATTCAAGTTTTGCTTGCCCAAATTCATTAGAAAGACTATGTCCGCATCTCACAGATACTTTTAATAACTTAACACCTCCATGAACATTTCCATGCATGTGTTTTTACATGGAACATGCCTATGTTTTTTTTTTCGTTCAGTGATGAAACATGTGACTGGCTATCCATGTTTATTATTTTATCAACTGAGGTCAGTTGTCTTTTCAACTGAGGGGCATGTTATGAATTATGGAGTATGTTGAACAAGTAATTGTTGGAATGTGTTAAATTATTAATGTATTATGGAAGATGTTGGCCAATGCATTGTTGGATTGAAATATGGAATAGCCAATGCATTGTTCAACTATAACATGGAATATGTTAGCCAGTGCATTGTTGGATTGTAACATGGAATATGTTAGCCAATGCATTGTTGGATTGTAACAGTAACATGGAATATGTTGAACAATGTATTGTAATTGTTAGAGTGTTAAATTATTTTATCAACTGAGGTCAGTTGCTTGTCAACTGAGAGGCATGTTGTATATTATTGAACAATGCATTGTTAAAGTATTATATTCTTAATGTATTAATATGTTTTTGATGTTTTTGATATATAGCAGCTGAAGGTTCGTGAGGAGCGTGCAAGGCGTGAAAGGGCGGACATCAATAATCGGAATAATTATTATTTAGCTTGTAAATAAACCCGCGTAGAAGGTTCTATTGTTAGAAAAGTAATGGTTAGAATAAGGGTCGTTGTAGACCGTAGTTTCTGTTATTGAAAGCAATGGCTTTCTGTAAAAGTTATCAACTTTTAGTTTCACGCTTGCTTTTCGAAGCCGCCCTCTTGTAACCACTCTTTTCGACGTAATCAAAAGTCCTATAAATACATGCACTCTGTGGACTGTCGAAACAGAGTGCATGGGGGGAGATTGCACCCAATCTTGTGTTCGGTCTCGTCTCTTGTTGTTTCTATTTTCTATGTGTTTTTCTGCGTCCGTAATCTCTGCATGCACGTGAGCAAGATCCTGACAATATTTATTGTATTAGATTATGTATGCATATGCATGTTAGGAATGGTATGCATGTATGTTTTTGCACATGCATATAAGTATACATGTATGCTTGTGTATGCATGTGAGCATGAGAAGTGTATTTTAATGTGTTGATATTATATCTTAGGATGTTATGCATGTGTTTACATATGAGCATAAGTTAGATATGCATGTGTTAAGATAGGTAAACATAAATGTCTATGCATATCCATGAGTGATATAAGTGTACATGTCTGCATATAGATGTGTGTGTATATGCATGTGCATGAGTGTGAAACTTTGATGCTTATGTATTTATGCATATATGCATGTGTAAGAAGGCATTTATGCTTGTATATGCATGTGTGTTTATGTATGTGCATAAGTGTGTGACAGATAGACACATGTGTATTATGCTTGTATATGCATGTGAAATGATGTGTATGCATGTGTATTGATACATGTATGCAGAAAAGTGTGTGTGTATGAATGCATGTGAGTGTGTGTGTATGCATGCATGTGAGAGTGTGTGTGTGTATGCATGCATGTGAGAGTGTGTAAATGCATGCATGTGAGAGTATGTGCATGTATGCATATTAAAGTTAGGAAGTGATGAGTGCATGTAAGCATGTGTAGATATGCATGTGTGCATGTGAGGTATGTATGCATATGGTATGAGTATGCATATGCATGTAAGTTAGAGTAATATGAAATTTGAATATATGTAAGTAGAGTATGTATACATGAGTACATGAGTTGTTCATGTATATGCATGTGATATATGTGTATGCATGAGCATGATAAGTTAAGTATGCATGTGTGTTTATGCATGTGCATGAGTAAGTATATATGCATGTATGTTATGGATGTGCATGTGCATGTATGTTAGTGTGCATGTATGCATGAATGTTTAGTATTCATATATGCATGTAAGTAAACATGTATGTATGTGTAGTGCATATATGTATGCATGCGTTTAGGAATGAATTTATGTTCGTCTATACATGCATGAATGAATACATAAGTTGTGAAGTGAAATGCATGTGTATGCATATGTAGGTATGTATGTGTGCATGAGAATGTTAGAAAAATGTACATGTGTGCAAAATGAAGTTTTCATAAGCATTAAAGTTAGGAAGTTAGAAGTGTTTGTATACATATGTTAGTATAGGTTTAAGTTATATATTGAATGCTAAAATATTAAATGAGTGTTTTATATTTACTAAGAACATACTTATGGTGGCTAATGTTGACTTGCAGATCATTGCGAAGAAGATTACGAGCTTACGAGAATACGAGATTGTGACATTACGAGACTGAAGCAACTAATGATCATTTAGAAATATAAAATTTGTATAGGATTATTCTGAAGAAATTGTATTAGAACTTATCATAAGGTTTTGTATAGGCTTAAAAATTGATCTTAGATATGTTTATACTTTTACTCTGTGATTTATTTAAATTCTATACATTTCGATTTCATATGTCTGAGAATTTAGCGTCAACAAGCAGTTCTAATACTAATAATAAAGAATTAGATAACTTTATTATAGGAACACTTCTTACATCTTCTATTGATAGCATGATTAATAACGAAAATAAAGAAAAAGAAATAATTAAAGACAAAATAGTTGAGGAAACGTTACATACATTAGAATACTATCGTTATATATCTAGGATTTTACCTTTAATTTCTATAGTTTTACCAGAACCTGATAATAAAGAGGATTTTTTTCCTCCTAATTTAAAAAGATATAATAAAAGAAAACAAATCAAAGATGAAGTAGTTAATATAGTTAAAAATAAAATAACTAGTGAGGAATTTGTTTTGCCTTCTTATTTAGAAACTCCAGCTAGATATAAGAACGCACTTCCTTATGGTTGGTAGTGCTCTTTTTAATCTTAGTTTTTAGATTACACTCAAATAAATTTAAAAATTTTAGCTTTTATCATTCATAAACTGAGAATTCAATCCAAGACCCAAAGCATACTTAGAAACACCCTGCGTGTAGTCACATGGTTAGGTTAGCGTGAATCTTTTAGAGGAACGTCTGCCTCCCTTTACACCCCTCTAGGACAACCTTGGTGAACGTGATGTGAAGCATGACGATAGTGTGTTTAGGGTTTGTTTTGTATTTTCAGTTTTATTTATAACATCTTACTTCATCTTCTTCTTGTATGCAGGAAAGTGACGAAAGAAGTTGTAACTAAAACGTGAAGATTTTGTTGCTTCCTTTCTCCCTTCGTGTTGAGGGCTGGTCTTAGGACCTGATCGCCTCCATGGTAAGAAGGATATCTAACCGGACGGGCTTCGTCACTTCAGCCCCCCATCAACATACAAGAAGATCAAGACTTTTTCACATTCACTTTAGTTTTGTATTTAGGATTTACTTTGAAAGTTTGTAAAAACATATCATGTGCACTTTAGAACCTCTACATCAAGCAAATTTCAAGTAAGGTGTTTTCCAAGTTCTTTTTAAGTTCATTCACATCACTAAAAAAGAAGGTTGTTTTCATTTGCACTAGGATTTGAGCACTTTCATACTTGCATTAAAAGAGTATTGAAACCTTTCTTTTTTAGGAAAGATAATTTTGTTTAAAGCATTTAAATATCCTCATATTAGATCTTAGGGAAGTTTTCTAAAAAGATTATTTTTTTTAGAGCACCAAACAGAAAAAATTTATTTTATAAAGAGAAAGATTGTTTGTTTACTTTATATTTATTTCATTGCACAAAAAGAATTTTATATCATAAAAAGAGTTTAGGTTTAAGTTCTTTTGGTTTAGAGTTATTCCTTTCATTTCTCTCTTGTTTTTTTATCCAAAATCAAAGAAAGTATTATTAAGGAAATTAATAGTAAACTTAGAAAGGTCCAAAAGATTTAAATAAAGGAAATTTATTTTATAAAATTTATCTACCTTATTAAAGAAATCTTTAGAATTAAACAAGGTTTAAAAAAAATAATAAGTTTTAAAAAAATTCTAAAAAATTAAACATTTAAAAAGTAAAATAAAAATCTATTTATAAATTAAAAAGATTAAGCTAAAGAGATAAGTATAAATTTAGGTTTAAGAGAACAAAAATATTTAAGAAAAGAACTTAATACTAGTAAAGCCTAGGATTAGGTAAAGCCAACATCCATGGCTTTATCAACTAGTGATAGGTTTAGGCAGCTTAGAGAACAATTAGAACCTGCCATTAGGGATCTTCTACTCCATTCAAAGTGTTATCAAGAACGCGAAATGGAGGAGATGTTCAAAAATATGATGATTGAGAAGCAAGGAACTCGTACAGTCCAAACCATTTTAAAAGAAAAAGGAAAATTCACTGGCTTAAACATTACGGAATACTTGGATGCATTTGAGCAACAAGTGCAAGTCGAGGGATTACCTGATGATGTTTTAGTTCAATACTTTAGCCGAATCGTTTCTATTTCAATTCTAGAAATTATACAAGAGCACGCCAATAAAACTTGGGAAGAATTTAGAAAAGAATTACATAAGATGTTTTACCTCGAGGACTTTAGCCAGCACAGTCGGGAAGGTTTTTTTTTGTTGGTTAAACACTGTAAAGAGCAATGAGTCCTTAACTCATCTTCATGGTGAGTTTATGAGACATTTAGCTCAACTTCCCGAAGATGACAAAAATGCAATAAATTCAGATTTAATTATATATTTCCTTAAGATACTTAATCCTGAGGATAGCGCTCAAATTGAAAGACGTATAGAGGATCCAGGAAAAAGGTATGGGCTGACTAACGACTGGGAAAAAGTAAAAAAAGAGATAGAGGCTGTTGCTCAAATGAAGTAAAGGCAAACCAATTTGTATGCTAGACCTAATGCTTCCCAGCCTAGGGAGACTCTTGCTACAAGGCAAGTTGACATGCCAATGCCTACTCCTACGACTACGGCTAATAATTTAGCTTCCACTAGATCTACAATAGAATTTCAACTGGATATTCTATGTAAGCACATGCAGAATGTCATGAACATGCAGACATCTCTTTCAAAAGAGGTTGCCAATTTGAATAAACAAGTTTACTCCATGAGCTTTAATGATCCAGGGGCTAGCAATAGTGGGGTAGGGCAAGCACCACTTGTACAACCCGTTACACCTCAATACATTCCTCCTCAACCAGTCTTTCAGCCAGCACCACAGTTTGCTGCTCAGCCACCCTTTCAAAGAAATAATGAGAAAGGAGGGATTGATGGGAAGCGATGTGTATGGTGTGATAGTCAGGAGCACGCAACATTTGCATGTGATGAATTAAAAAGCACAAAGGAGAATCAATTAGTTGTAGAAATTGATAGAAGATTACCAGACTTTAGATCACGTCTTCCTTTATTCGTCAATTGGGGTAAAGGAGGAATGAAAAAGCTATATGAAAACTTAACAGTCTCTAATGCAACTACTAGTACCTCGGCTGGTAGACTAGAGCCAGTGGAGGATAGGCCTCTTTCTACGCCTAGCAAAAATTTGTATTCGATAGAGGCACGGGTATGAGCTAGAGATGAGATAATGTATAAAACCGCATGGTATGATCCACCGGTTGTAAGAGAATATGGGGCTTATTATGATCAAAATTTCTGCTAGACTCCACTATTGAGCGGGACAATAGTGGACATTGTTTTGATGTCTCGCCTATCAATGAACATAAATTTGAAGATTACTTAATTTGTACTCCTACGACTAGCTTACATTATATTACTAAAGAAAACCTTTCAAAAACATTTAGAAATCAAACTGAAAAATATTTTAGGAAATCAGGATTCATTTCAAATGATGAGAAAATTGAGTGTATAATTGAACTATCAAAAAGTTCTACTTTATTAGAAGAGTTAGAAAATGTTTCTCAAGAAAACTTAGAATCGAATCTGATAATTCTTAATTCCATTCAAGAATATGAGATTATTAGTGTATTCATTTTAGAACATGAAGTTATCATGGAGACCAAATATAAAACTATAGAAAAGAAAATAAAGCATGTAGCTCAACCCTTACCAAAAGATAGTCATGATTTATTTCGGCAAGTATCAGATGACCCTATACTTAGAGATCGATCTAAGATAGGTCATATTTTTACTGAGGAAAGTAAGAAATATATTAAATCTGGTGATGAATTTCTTTCTCAAATAGAAAAAGAGTAGTTTACAAAGATGATTGTTTATCATGGTAAAGCATTTTCTTTATTCCCACATGAGATAGGATGTGCAGACCCAAAGTTAGTAGCTCTGATAATTATTTTCAGAGTACCATACATTCCTTGGAATCTTCGTCCGATTCCAATCCCAAAGGCTCATTTACCTGAGCTAATGAGACTTTTAAAGGAGAAGATTTCCATGAGAATCTTGGAACCATCCTCAGCACCATATTCCAATAGGTGGTTCACGGTACCGAAAAAGAGCGGGAAGCTACGCTTTATCGAGGATTTGCTACCTATGAATAAAGTTACTATTAGGAATGTAGGCACAGGTCCCATTGTAGATGGGTTTGCTGAGGCATTTGTCGGTCATTCCATCTATTCAATGGGAGACCTATATTCAGGGTACGATCAGTTTCAATTAGCAATTGAGAGTCGAGATGTGACCACGATGAAGACTCCTTTGGGTTTAGTACGCATGTGTACTTTACCACAAGGAGCAACGAACTCAGTGGCATACATGATGAACGCTATGGATGTGGTCCTACATGACTTTATCCCAAAAGTGATGATGCCTTTTATTGATGACATTCCAATAAAAGGGTGTGTTGAAAAAGAAAAAGATGAAATTTTAGATTCATGAGGTTGCAAAAATTTTGTTTCCAGCCATATTTCAGATTGTGAAAAGATTTTTGAAAGATTTGAAGAGGTTGGACTAACTTTCTCCCTAGAAAAATCAACTTTTGGTGTTAATGAAGTGCTAATAGTTGGACATTTATGTGGTCATTATGGTCGTAGGCCTTATCCAGCAAAAGTTGATGCCATTAGTAGGATTTCTGAGAGATGTCGCAATGTTAGTGAAGTAAGGAGATTCGTAGGTGCATGTGTTTTCTATGTCATCTGGATCCCTCACTTTGCTCATGTAGCAAATCCACTTTATGATTTATTAAGAAAAAGAAAGAAATTCTTTTGGGCTGATGAGAATTCTAGAACAATGAAGCATCTAAAGCAATTGCTTATCAATGCTCCTATTTTGAAACATATTGACTATACAGGAAATAAACCTGTAATCCTAACCGTTGACACTAGTCTGATTGGTATAGGCTGGGTCATTGGGCAGGATGATGAAGAGGAGCAAAGATACACAGTTCGCTTTGGAGCAAAATTCTTACACGATACTCAAAGGAATTACCCTCAAATAAAGAGAGAATTATGGGGATTAGTTACAACTTTAAAAATAGATAAGGAATACTTTATAGGAGCTAATGTAATAGTAGAGACCGATTGTCTTCCGTTAATAGGTTTAATAGCTAATTGTTCATCTCCAAACATAGCTATTTTATGATGGATAGTCTTTATTAAGTTCATTAATCCTTCTTTTGTACATATAGCCGGTAAACATAACACCGTTGTTGATATGCTTTCAAGAGCCAAATTCAATAGTGATAATGAAGCAATAGATAATCATATAAATTTAATTAATCATGAAACATCTACCTATACATATGAGAGATTTAGAGAAGACAATTATGAAGGAGAGTGGCGAGATATAGGAAACTATCTGAGTTCGTTTCAGCCTCTCCCACTTTGGTCTTCAAATCGATTCTGGAACATCAGGAAGAAGTCTTTCAGCTTCTTCTTGAAAGATGGATATCTTTGGAGACACGCTAGAGGAAAGGTTTGAAACCCTTAAAGAGTTCTAGGTTTGAAAGTTTTTCAAGTGCAAGTTATGCAAGAGATGCATGAAAGCCTTTGGGCTGGTCATAAAGGTTTTGTTGCTACATATGAGAAGATTAGGGAAAGCTACTGGTGGCCGAGGATGTACGTAATTGTTAAAGAATTTATGAGCACTTGTAGTACGTGCCACTTACATTCCTCTATTAAGCATAGAGACCCCCTTCACCCGACATATCCACCTTGTATTCATTACAAGTGGGTAGTTGACCTTGTGACCATGCCTAAAAGCAGTAGTGATATGAGATACATCGTTCTTGCATGAGAAGATTTGAAAAATCACGTCGAGGGTAGAGCAGTTCGTTCCAATACTACTTATAATGTATGTGTATTCCTTCTAGAAGACGTATTATCCAAATTTGGATATATAGAAAAAGTAGTAGCGGATAGAGGTGAGTTAGATGCTAGAGAGGCGAGAGAATTCTTTGCACAACATGGAATTCGATTGTCTCTTATGACTGCCTATATCCAGAAGCAAATGGTAAAATAGAAAGAGGGCATCCTTCCATAGTGAAGGCTATTTCTAAAGCTTGCCATGGAGATATTGGGAAATGGCCAAAATATCTCCCATTTGCTCTTTAGGCTGACAAGATGACGTACACGCGGACAACTGGTTTTATCTCGGCTGAACTCATGTACTGTCAGAAACGGATATTTCCCATACATACTCAAATAACAATTTGGTTGAGTTTAGGCTGGAAAGATAATGTTTCAAGAGAGGAACTATTAGCTTTTAGGATTAAACAGCTAAAACAAGGTAACGAAAATTTAAAAGAAGCAAAAATTAAAAACATCTCGATTGAAAATATTTTAATAAGAAACATAGAATGAGACCGCAACCAATAGAGAGTGGTGATTGGGTGCTTGTATATGATAGTACATTCGATACTGAATACCATGCACGCCATAAACTAACTAGACGTTGGTTCAGACCTTATGTTGTTGTTTTGGTTTTTGAGACAGGTAGTTATAAATTACGAGAATTTGATGGTTCTGTGTTAAAAACTTTGATTGTAGGAAAAAGAATCAAGCTGTTTAAAAGAAGAGAAAGCAATAAATTTGAGTTAGACAAAGACATCCTTGAGGATGAAGGTGAAGATGAAGAATAACCAGGTGACTTAATTCTAATTAATCTTTACTGTTTATAATAATTTTTCTTTTTCATGCATTTCATAAATAGAGTTTTATTTGTTTCTAATATAAAGAGGGAATTTATTAAAATTACGTAAATAATGGATGAGAAATTAAAGTAGGAGAATGTGTATAGGTTGAAAGTCTGATTTAGAGAACTTGTAATGCGTTGTGAAGATAGGAAAATGGAAAACTTGAACTACACTCCCTAGTAAAAGAGAAATTTACTTTATACTCGTAGAATTCTTTACTTTCTGAACCCGTCTAGCAAATGAGATCCTAATTCTAGCTGTAGCAAATTTCTAGATCCTCTGCTCTGATTAGGGGTTCAGCCTTTCCCCTTTAACAAAAAAGTTGTGAAGAAAAATTAATAAAAGAGAAAAAAATGAGAACATCAAGCAGTATATTAATGGCTACTGCAAGATGGGAAAAAAAGAAAAGAAAGAAAAGAAAAAAGAAGAGAAAAAAAAGTGAATACAAAATAAACGAAAAAGCAAAATATGATTCAGTTGTGGTCTCGAAACCACTTCTGAACTATTATGCGGGCTATATGAGGCGGAGGTTTGCTACAGAAGAGCTAGTTAGATGTATCTTATGGCGGATGTCTAGGAAATGAAAGAAAGCATACCTATATAAATTAGATTTTACTTAATAAGAACAGGGTTAATGGAATGGTAAGTACCTCAATTATCTAAATAGCCTTTATAAGATTTTCTAAATTTGTATTTTTGACTATATGCATTGACCGAAAGGATTTCTAATTCATATTTATGTAATTTTAGAAATTTTCTTTATATCACAAACATAATTAGAAATTAGAAGCATTTCTTATAAAATTTAGAGTTAAATTATAGATTTTATCAAAGAATTTGATATTGTTTTCCTATTGAACTGTAAGTTGGCCCATCGAGGGCGATGTGTAGGTTTGGTGGGGGCAAATGTCGGAAGGATTTCCTTACCTGGATTTATATATAGAAAAATAAAAATATTTTGATTGAAAGTTAATCAGATGATATCTCTCTCTCATATTTTTTAATGCATTGGTCTAAAATGACTAATGTTTTTCTTGGGTACTTGCACGAAAAAGAAGAAATTATATGCAGAATGAAAGGATAATTGATTCTTACTCTTACTTTTCATTTTATTTTTTTATATTTTTTTGAAATCATGAATATGTGCATTCATAAATATTCATTTGTATGAACTTATGTTTATAAGGTTGTGTATCTATGTTTATATGAATATACTGACTTAAATATGTTTGTGTTCAAGTGCCTATGAATATGTATGTGAATGTAGGGTTTACGCCATAAGTATGTGTTTGCATATGCATACTTAAAATATATAAATGTATGCATATATGTTTAAGTATTTATGAATTATTACCAACCTAAGCATGGGTATGAATATGGAGTTCCATAAAAATAAGAGGGTACATTTAAGTCCATAAATTGTTTAGCTTTTCGATAAGTGAACAAATTTGAGCATGTGTGGTAATATTTTGAAGATGTGCCTATGTGATTAGATCTATAAGGTTTCATAAATGTATACCATATGATTAAAACCATGTTATGCGAGCTTTAAAGGTGTATCTTCATGTATACTTACCCTAATGAGCCTATACATGAAATAGGGACATTAAAAGAATATAGTTTAATATATATATATATATATATATATATATGTAGTTAAGATTATTATATATAAGTACATAAATAAATATTTAATTTATAAAATAAAAATCCATTTAAAAGATTAATAAATATATCTTTAATTTATATAAAAAAATTTAGTTTAATAAATAATGAAAATAAATTTTAATAATGAATTAATTTCAACGTGTGTAGATTATTAATAAATAAATAATGATTTTTTATGTGTGTATTAGTTAACTAAGTGTGTGTGTTAGTATGCATGAAAACTAAACTAGTTAAACTAGCTAGTTATCTAGCTAAACTATCTAGTTAGCTAACACTAACTTCTAACTAACATGCTCACGTATTTTTTCTAGCTCCTATATGTATAAGATCTACTTACTTATGTGAGCTAATGTTGACCTGTAAGTGCGTACGAAAGAGAGAGAGAGAGAGAGAGAGAGAGAGAGAGAGAGAGAGAGAGAGAGATGAGAGAGAAAGATAAGTATCTGACACATCACCTCCTTTCCCCTCCTCTCCATGGTTTCTCCAGACAATCGTTCAGAGATGGCTATGCGCATCAGACGGAGAAAGAGAGAGTAGTTACGCATGCTCTCAGATACCTATAAAGAGAGAGAGAGAGAGAGAGAGAGAGAGAGAGAGAGAGATGCCCTGAATTGCTGATGAGTGCGCTGTAGAGCGGAGTTTGAGGAGAGAGAGAGACACACGGCACGCAGATAACTTGGATGAGAGAGATTTTATCTCTTTTTTCCCTCTCACGGCTGCAAGAACATAGTGTTCAGAGAGAGAAAAAGGTGCTCCGTGAGTGGTTGATGGTTGTCGGTGCAGCACTGCAGAGATAGAGTGAGAGGGAGATGCGCCGTTGTCGGCCTCTGGTAAAGAGAGAGGTTTGAATTTTCTTGTTGCTGACACAATGGATGTGGAGAGATATGTGTACGCTCTAGCTAGCTCTGGTCCATCACGAGGAATGTTCAACAGAGAGACTTGCGTGGACTTGTTGGCGACGGTTCTGGCCAAGAGAGGGAGAAGTTGGCGGAGAAACTACGGGCGATTGCTAAGATGCACTAGAGAGAGAAATTCACGAGAGAGAGTGGAAGAGAGAGGCTCAATCAGCATCATTGAGATGGACATCGTGGTTGTTGCATGCCTGGTCAGAGAGATATGTCGATGCCTACTCACGAGATTTCGGAGGTTGGGCGAGAGAGAGAGAGAGAGAGAGAGAGAGAGAGAGAGAGAGAGAGAGAGAGAGAGAGAGAGAGAGAGAGAGAGAGAGAGAGAGAGAGAGAGAGATGAGAGAGAGAGAAGCGTAGGGAGATGAGATGAGAGAGAGAGAGAGAAACGGAATGCATGTAGACATTTAATGTATTAGAGTATGTATGCATACGCGTATTAGGAATGGTATGCATGTATGTTTTTGCACATGCATATAAGTATACATGTATGCTTGTGTATGCATGTGAGCATGAGAAGTGTGTTTGAATGTGTTGATATTATATCTTAGGATGTTATGCATGTGTTTACATATGAGCATAAGTTAGATATGCATGTGTTAAGATAGGTAAACATAAATAATTATGCATATCCATGAGTGATATAAGTGTACATGTATGCATATAGATGTGTGTGTATGCATGTGCATGAGTGTGAAACTCTGATGCTTATGTATTTATGCATGTATGCATGTGTAAGTAGGCATTTATGCATGTATATGCATGTGTCTTTATGCATGTGCATAAATGTGTGATAGATAGATGCATGTGTATTATGCTTGTATATGCATGTGAAATGATGTGTTTGCATCTGTATTGATGCATGTATGCATAAAAGTGTGTGTGTATGCATGCATGACAGTGTGTGTGTATTCATGCATGTGAGAGTGTGTGTGCGTATGCATGCATGTGAGAGTGTGTGTATGCATGCATGACTGTAGCTAGATATAAGAACTTACTTCCTTACGGTCTGAAGTGCTCTTTTTAATCTTAGTTTTTAGATTACACTCAAATAGATTAAAAAACTTTAGCTTTTATCATTCATAAACTGAGAATTCAATCCAAGACCCTAAGCGTACTTAGAAACACCCTGCGTGTAGTCACATAGGTAGGTTAGCGTGAATCTTTTAGAGGAACGTCTACCTCCCTTCACACCCCTCTACGACAATGGGAGTAACAAGTCTAAAAGGAAAAGTATCTTGAGAAATTCTACGGCCTTGAGAAAGATTTCTAAAAACATAAAGGAATAATGATTGTTTGTCTGTTGAGACTTGTCTTTCCTATGATTTCATCATGCACTCTCTTAATATGATTTCCTTTAATATCAAAGGGTTGTCTCGTTCCGTTAGGGGTAAGTGTGTCTCCAACTAGTTTTATGATTTATCCTAAGATGTTGATGCTATATATCTGCAAGAGGTTAAAGTTGCTGGTCAAAAGCTCAATATTCATTTAAACATGGTCTTTGCTAAGCATGTTTGGTATCACACTAGCACACTCGGAAGAGGGGGAGCCACTATAGGGATTAAAAATAGTTTGCCTCTGATGTTCAGGAAGTCCTTTATCAGCCTTCCAACCAATGGGTGGGGGTAACCCTTAGCAAACCTAAAGAGTGAACTTTGATTATTCTATAATGCTAATTTCCCTTCAATCAGAACTCTTTGTTGTGAAGAAATAAGGAGGCTCAAAGGTCCTATTCTTATGGCCAGTGATTACAACATGGTGACATTCCTTGTGGACAGATTAAACACGAAAGGATCTACTATTCAAGGACAACAGCTTAATGCTTGGATTAGACTTGTGACCATCCATGACCTTACTGAAATATCCCCACACACTGGCTTCACCTCGTCTAACAAACAAAAAGGAAATAATATCCTTGAGGCTAGATTGGACATGTGTTACATGAACATCTCTTATCTTCAATAATTTGGTCGCATTAAAGTTACTGCTGACCCCTCCATTTGTATCTTTGACCATAGACCTCTTTTGATATCTCTGAACATGGCTAGTTCTGCTACTTGGGTAGGTTGGCCTCACCATGACTCCTCTTTGCTTAAGATCCCTTATGTCATTGAGAAAACCAAATCTATTTTTAGTCACCACTTTGGCTATATTGTTAGCCCTTCTCTTGCCTTGGCTAAAGCTATCAAAGATGTGCAAGAACTTTTTAGAAATTTCAAGAAATGCAAAGTTGAGATTAGAGCTAGTAGAAGATTTGCCATCTCTAGGGAGATTGATAGTCCCCTCAACTCTCAAGAGTCCAACAGCATGGATAGAATTTTATTACTTCAGGACAAATTGAAGTATGAATAATACCTTGTGGCTAGTGAGATTCTCTCGGCGTCTAGAGAATTTTGGGCGGGGAATGTGGACACACCTTGTGATAGTATGTTTTCTCTTCAGAAAAAGAAGAAACGTAAAGGATTCATCCCTTAATTAGTGAAAAAGACTAGTGGTATTGCTCTCAATATTGAGGAGAACCTATAGGAGGCCATCTTCTTTACAGATGTTTTCTCTAGTTCTCCCAAGTGGGGGGAGGATATCTGCAGAGCGAGAGCTCTTATTGCTCTAAAAAGAAAAAATCCATTACTCCTAGCCTTGCTCCCATGCTGGACCTGCCCCTCACTGTCCGCAAGATTGAAGAAATCATCTGTAAATTGACACGCTACAAGTCTCCTAGACTTGATGGCTTATCTAACGAGTTCTCCATTGCTCTAGGTGACTTCTTGAGTCCTTTCATTCTCTTGATTTGGAAAGAAAGGGTTAGCAAAGGCACTCTTCCTATTGATATCAATATTGGAGTCATACAATCGATCCATTAAAGGGGCCCTAAAGAGAACCTAAATAACTGGAGGCTTATCACTTGTCTGAACACTATCTACAAGATTTTTGCTTCTACTTTGGCTAGAAGTCTTAGCCCCATCATGAAAGACATCATCCTCTTTGAGCAAAAGGGGTTCATTAGGGATAGATTCAGTCTAGATGCCATAATAGCCATTTGGGAAGGGTTTGACCATGCCATTGAGTCTAATCAACCTTTCCACTTCTTCAAAATTGACTTCGACAAAGCCTATGATAAGATTGAGTGGGACTTTGTCCTGCAATCTTTACATCATGTTGGTGCTGGCGAGCACTTCATTAGGGAAGTTAGTACCCTTTTTGGGAATGCTTACTCTAGGGTTTCTATGAATGGTTTCCTTCCTAATCATATCACACTGAGGAGGTCCATTAGACTTGAATGCCCTTTAGCCCCTCTCCTTTTTTCTATAGCCCCTGATGCCCTTGGATGGCTTATCTAGGATGCCTTTATTAATAAACGGGTTGAAGGAAACATTCCTAGCACAGATCGAAGACTTTGCGTCCAAGCCTTCACTGAGACACTAACCTCGTTACCAAAGATGATGAAAACTCGTCTAAACATGTTCTTGGATGCTTGCAGATCTTGTGTTTAGCCACTAGATCTCACATAAACCACTCCAAGACTCCTTTTAAAGCGTCTAACAATATTATCCTAGAATGCATTTTTGCTCTTCGCTATGAGGTGATCAAGGATGGGGAGGTTTTCATACTTTTCGGTATACCTATGGGATTCCACGTGTCTTTTAGCCAAAGATATGAATGGGCTATGCAAAAGTTCAAAAACAAATTACTCTAATGGTATGGGTGTCAATCTTCTTTATCCCATAGAATTTTTGTTCTTAATCACTACATCCTGCCCACTCTCACCTACTTCCTTTCCTGTCGGTGACCTAACAAATCCCACTTTAAGCAGCTAATTGGATTAGTCAGAAGATTTCTTTGGGGTGGTAGTCTCCATGAGAATAAAACCCTTAAAGTCTCTTAGGAGATTGCTGCCTTCCCAAGAAAGAGGGAGGCCTAGGCATCTTATGCCCCAAAACGATGGCCACTAACCTGGCCGCTAAATGAATAATGAGGTCTATTGAGTCCTAAAGATATTTAGGCCTTCTTGATTAAGAGAAAAATAGCTAAATTTTAAATCTCTAACTACAAAGCTTGGAAAAACCATCAACTCTGGGATTTTATTGTTTCCCCCTAAAATTTCACTCCTATTGGTGGTACTATTACCTGTAAGATGTGGAATGCTTGCTTTTCTCTCAAAAAGTGTTGTAGCCCTAACCCTAAATTCTTTCAATATGCTAATTCTACTTTGCACGACAGTATTTGGACTGTTTGGCTCTCATTGTGGTGCAATGGCAACCTGGGCATTTTTTGGAACATAAATGTGCCATGTAGGGTTTTGACACATGGATTGCTCTCTCTATTGTGCATGGCCCCCTCCTTGAATTCCTTTCTTCTAGACTTCCTAATTTGTCTATTGGGTTTTTGTAGGTCTTGCTAAATCATAAGGACATGATTGAAAGGAGGTTGCAAATGTGCTCAACGAGGACCACTATTAAGTTGTTGGACATTGCCAAAGATATGATACTTCACTTCAAGAAATTGAGGGTCTCTATTACTAAGATCATCTCCAAGCTCAACACAAGATGGCACACAAGATGGAAATCTAATCAGTGGAGACACAGATTTTTATGCATCTGGTACCTTCCCATCAATATCAAAGGCTCCTATCTCATGTGGCTTATTCTTCACAATGGAGCTTTGATAGGTGCTAAAGCCAAGCAAACTGGGATTAGTGATGGTAGTTGTGCGTATTGTGGCTCTCTAGAGGATACCTCACATCTTTTCTTTAGTTGTAAACATGCTCAACACTTTTGGAATGACATGGATCAGTTCTACATCAGAAGGGGACATAAACTCAGCTCCGAAGAAGCTTTGCTGGGACTATGCTCTAGATTTGATTTTCTTCTATGGAACCTCTAGAGGGGAAATACTTTGTGGGCTATTTCGAGGTCTAGGAATGATGGTGTTTAGAATACTCTATCGATAAATACTCCTTGCACAAGTCTATTGCTACTGTGGGTGAAAGAAGTTTGTGAAGTATACAAGAGGCTCATGATGATACTTTTTCCCTGTCTAGGCACCTAGCATGTGATCCCCCAACCAAGTGGAGAGATTCATTGATGAAATTTTATTATAAAACGTGATTTGAGATGCTTTTATGTATCTAATCCTTGCCTTCCTGAAGCTCTTCCATGTATTTCTCCCTCTGTCCTAGGTTTTTTCTTGAATAGATTGATTTGGTCGGAGTGTTTTATTTATTTCTATGTGATACTGTATGTTAAGCCCCTTCTATGGTCTGGGGTATCTTGCCCTTTTTACAGACATACCTATCATCACTACACTTCATCTTTGTGCTTCATAAAATATAAGATAGTCCACCTACTAAAATCATCAATGAAAGATACATAATACCTTGATCCAAAAATTGAAGGGTCCTTACTTGGTCCCCATACATCTGTATGGACAAGTTCCAAGTAATCCTTATGCATGTAGCCTTTCTTTGAGAAGGGTAACTTGTGAGATTTTCCAAACTGACATGCACCACATTTATAGATCATGTGTTGCTTATATACATTAGGTATCCCAAGCACACATTGATCTCTACATATTTTCTTTAAGGTTCTCTAAGGATATCGGCTTTGTCAAGTACTAGTGATTGATCTTATGAACCTTGTTGATGAGGAAATGTGCAAGCTAGTTTTTTCTTTCTCTCCCTTCTGTGCAAACCCCCCACCTGCAAGCCCCCATCGTCTCTCTTTCTCTCTTTCTCTCTCTCTCTCTCTCTCCTACCTCTCTCTCTCTCTATCTCTCTCTCTCTCCCTATCTCTCTCTCTTGCCCTCTCTCTCTACCACATCCCAAAACTCCTTGTAGACCTCCTCTCCCACACAAATACAAAAGCCCCTCCCCCCCTCTCTCTCTCCCCCCTTCCTCCCTCTATCTCTCTCTCTCCCCTCTCTCTCACTCTCTCTCTCTCTCTCTATCTCCTTTATGACTCTCTCTCTCTCTCTCTCTCTCTCTCTCTATCTCTATCTCTCTCTCTCTCTCTCTCTCTCTCTCTCTCTCTCTCTCGCTATCTCCCTCCCTCCCTCCCTCCCTTGCAAAACCCCCCATCCCATGGTCAAGAATGCAATCCCCCCAAAGTGCCTCTCTCTCTCTCTCTCTCTCTCTCTCTCTCTCTCTCTCTCTCTCTCTCTCTCGCCCACCACCCTATATCAATCCACCCCCCGTTGTTCCATAGGCCACCCACCATCTACCTCTCTCTCTCTCTTGTGCTCTCTCTCATGCTCTCTCCCCCATACCACCCTTATCAATCCAAACCCTCTATTCCACATGCTGCACACCATCTACCTCTTCATGCAATCCCCTCGAAGTGCCACTCTCTTTCTCTATCTTCTCTCTCTCTCTCTATCTCTCTCTCTCTCTCTCCACCTTGCATCAATCCAACCCCCACTGTTGGAGAGGCCACCCACCATCTACCTCTCTATCTCTCTCACTCTCTCTCATGCTCTCTTCCCCATACCACCTCTATCAATCCACCTCCACTATTCCACAAGCTACACACCATCTACCTCCTCTCTCTCTCTCTCTCTCTCTCTCTCTCTCTCTCTCTCTCTCTCTCTCTCTCTCTCTCCCTCCCTCCCTCCCTCCCTCCCTCCCTCGCTCCCTCCCTCCCTCCCTCCCTCCCTCCCTCTCTCCCTCTCTCTCTCTCTCTCTCTCTCTCTCTCTCTCTCTCTCTCTCTCTCTCTCTCTCTCTCCCTTCCTCCCTCCCTCATTGCAAACCCCCATCGTATGGCCCACCATGCAATCCCCTCTCTCTCTGTGTCTCTCTCTCTTCTCTCTCTCTCTCTCTCTCTCTCTCTCTCTCTCTCTCTCTCTCTCTCTCTCTCTCTCTCTCTCTCTCTCTCTCTCTCTCTCTCCCTCCCTCTCTCTCTCTCTCTCCCTCTCTCTCTCTCTCTCTCTCTCTCTCTCTCTCTCTCTCTCTTTGCCCTACAACCCCACATAAAACTGCGTGTGCTTTTCCATAGACCACCCACCATCTACCTCCCCCTCTCTCTCTCTCTCTGTCTCTGTCTCTCTCTCTCTCTCTCTCTCTCTCTCTCTCTCTCTCTCTCTCTCTCTCTCTCTCTCTCTCTCTCTCTCTCTCCCCCCCCACCACCCATCATCCCCTCCCCCCCCAAATGCCGCACCCCATGTAGCCAAAACCACCTTCTTGTGATACACCACAACCCCCCTACATCTTTGCCCCCACCTCTATATTTCTCTATCTCCCCCCCGCCCTTACGCACCCCATCTCTCCCTACCATCCCACAACAATCCTATTGGAACATCAAGCTTACACTATGCTTGAGGTGCATTTGATCTACATCAAAGGCTATCGCGTCGAAAGAATATCCGTTGGAGAGTTCTTTTTCTTATGCTCATTTATTGTATGTTTTGAGAGATTTTTGATGGTTCATTTACCACTGTAAAAGCCTTGAGCTTTGCACATGTAAAGGTAGAAAGATAAAGCCCAAATCCCAAGAATTTGTGGTGGTTGAAGTTGCATTCAATCAAGCAATCAATCACTTAAAATTAGATCAAACTAGATCTTGACTTTTCCTAGATTGTAGGAAAGTGAATTGATTCCTTCCAACAACCATTCCCACCTTCATTTGAATTCAAACTTCACTTGTAGAAGTCGTGGAACACTCCTAGAGTCTATATAAACACTTGAAACTACTTGTACATTACATGGAAGCAATAGACATACATTGTTGACCATCATTGTCTTGCTCCTTCAATTCTCTGTATCATCTTCTTCGCCAACAGTAATCTTGCAGACGTTGCTGCTCTCTCTGCGAAGCTCTGAATTGAGTGTAAGATGGCGCATTGGAAAGGTATTAGTATCTAGTTTATGCCTATAAATGTTCATAGCATTTGGGTCAGTATATTGGGTGGAATCTGAGTTTTTCTATCTCAGCATCAATCTCTACGTATTCCTGCAAAATAGGAAGTACCACCAGTGAATGTCTCATTCATTCCTATAGCATATTTTTTATATTCTTTATATGTATGTGCATTCGATACACCCAACCCTATGTTTATCACTCCCATAAAAGGATTTTTTTAAATTGTAATCACGCTGGTCCCTATGGGCATTTGAAGTTCATTGTCTCTTTCATAGATAGTAAGTTTTTTGAGCTAGTCGACCCGCGAACCTATCTGTTTTGTATCGACTCATTCTCCTTGATGCTCCAAAGTACATAGTGTGTTTCTTTGCACTTATCACATGCTTATAAGGTCTATTTGAGTCTCCATAAGCTCAAAGACTTGTCTTGTGACGGTTGGCTAGACCAAACTTCGTCGCTTCGAAATGCATTTCTCTACCTTCTACAAGCTTCTCCAAGTTCTTTCAATGGTATCAGAGCTAGATCAAGATGGGTGACGGCTTTCCCTTAATGATCAAGAAGCTTGATCAACACAACTACGCAGCTTGGCAAATCAGGATGGAGGCCTGTTTGCAAGGTAGAAATCTTTATGGAATTATAGCAGGTGATGAAGCTATGCCTATTCCAAGATCCAAAGGAGGACCTACATAAGAGGAGAGAGATAAGCTCACACTTTGGTGTGCAAGGGATGCTCAAGCAAGGTCGTACATACTAAACTCTATCTCTGACTTTCTATTACCACATATTAGAGGATGCAAGACATCTCAAGGGACTTGGGATGCCCTCGAGACTTTCTTTTCTGCTAGTACCAAAGCAAGAAAGAATCGTCTTTGGAACGAGTTCAACCAAATGAAGAAGACACCTAAACAAACCATCACAGATTTTGTTACCAAGGTCAAGGAGGTTGCAGATCACTTAGCATCCATTGGAGAGCTTATTGAAGAAGAGGTCATCATGAGGCAAATTGTCGATGGCATTCGAAGTGATAAGAAATGGCAATCCTTCACGATGGCTTATGATCTCATCATGGATGTGCAAACTCCAGACGTCAACATCTTTCTTGGACAACTCTTCAATCAAGAAGCCAACAATAGCATAAAGGAAGGTAACTCTTATCCTGGTAATTCAACTAGTTCTCTATATGCAAATAAGAAGGATACGTAGCAGAAAGGCAAGAAGAAGGAAGAAGATGAAGAAGAGACCTCCCAAGCCAACTTTGCAAGCAAGAGCAAGTGGAAAGGGAAGAAGAAAGGACCAAAGCAAGACAAAGACAAAGGTCAGAATGTTCAACCTTGTACCATATGTGATAAGACCAACCACACCACTCAAAATTGCTGGCTCAATGGGAAGACCCAAAAAGGAAGTGGAAGAGGTGGATATGGCAGCAATAGGGGCACAGGTGGACACAACTTCAACAATAACGATAGAGGCTATAATAGAAGGGACTACAACAATTATTTAGAATGTCAACCACATAAAGAATCATTGCGTCTCATGAATCTAAGCCACAAAGAAGGTAAAGAAGATGATCATTTGTTCTACATAGATTTAGGATGTTTGAATCATGTTCCAGGCAACATAGCTCTTCTATCTAATTTGGAAAGTCCAAAGCATAGACATGAAGTGCAAATAGGGGATGACACAAAGCACAATGTGGAGAAGATTGGTAATGTCAAAGCTTCCAATAGCAGGACAAACATTCTAAGTAAGTTTTTCTATGTACCAACTATCACTAAAAACCTAATAAGTGTAGGCCAAATAGTTGAAAAAGGCTTGCAAGTTAGGTTCACCCAACATGGAGCTTTTGTGGAAGATCCATGTTAAGGCTTCAAAGAGATAGCCTGAGATGAGAAGCATGGTAGGCTCTTTACTTTTGAAGTAGGAGAAACCAGGAACATAGCTCTATTCAACTTTGGGTCTCAAACCCTAAGTGAGCTTGAAGTGTGGCATAAGAGACTTGCTCATGTGAATGAAAGAACCTTGAAGGATATATGCAGGGATCAAAGTGTTTTAGGACTACCGAACATATCAAAGCAACACATGATCAACATGTGTGATGCATGTTAGATTGGGAAGGCACAAAGACAACCATTCAACCACAAAGGCTACATCCACAACAACTTATTGGACTTAGTACATACACATGTATGGGGACCAAGTCAAGAACCTTCATTGACAGGATCAAGGTATTATGTCTCATTTATGGACGACCATATTAGATGGACTCTTCTATACTTTATCAAGAGTAAGAATGAAGTGTTTGATTGCTTCAAGAAGTATCTTGCACATGTGGAGAATCATACAGGTAGATCACTAAAGAAGCTCAGATCTGATGGAGGGGGAGAATACTTCTCCAAAGAGATTGATGAGTTCTTGCAGGACAAAGGTATCAAAAGGGAAGTGACTACTAGGTACTCTCCTCAACTAAATGGAATTGCAAAGAGGAGAAACAAGACACTGGTTGGATCAGCTCGAACAATGCTTGAAGAGAAGAAGTTATCATATTATCTATGGGCAGAAGGTATTTCAAGTGTTGTGTACCTTGTCAATAGACTACCATCCAAATCACTTCAAGGTATGACTCCGTATGAAGCATGGTAGGGAAGAAAACCTAGTCTTGGACATTGCAAGCTTTTTGGTTCTTTAGCTTATGTTCATGTACCATCACAAATAAGAGGTAAGCTAGACCAAAGAACAACAAAGGTAGTGGTCATTGGATATGATTCAACTCAGATGGGTTACAGGTTCTTCAATCCGTCAACCAAGCAATTCACTACAAGTAGAGATGTTGTGTTTGAAGAACACAAGTCTTGGTATGATGAAGACAAACAAAAGGTAACACTACCATATGATCTTGATTCTGACTCTTATCACTTAGAAAGCGAGCATGATAAAGAGGCCGAGGATCCAAGAAGTGATATAGATGATGACCAAGATGAAAGAGAAAATGATTACAAGCTATGGAAGATAAGAGGCAAAGCAAAAATGCAAGAGGTTGGAGAATGCTCCAAACAAGTACCTAGAAGATCAGCAAGAGAGAAGAAACAACGAGAAAGGTATGGATATGATTCCACATTTGTTACGAAGCATTCAATATACTTGGCAAAAGACTCTATTTCAGAGGAACCCTCAACCTATTGTTGGGGGGTTCTTGGACAACAAGAGATTTGAGTGTTTGTAGGAGAAAAGGGAAGACAAGAAGAAGAATACACACTGGAAGCCTCTATCGATTGATTATAATAAGACAAATACAATGTTGAAGCACCATACAATCCAATGCTTCTGTGCAAAATCCCAAAGAGTACTTAGTTACAAAATACTAAATACCCAAGGGACTTGTTGCTGCCGGCCTCCTCTGCACCAAACCCTTACCTTCTCCAAGCCCGCACTTGTGCACACCTTGCACCAAGCTTCCACTAAGGGGGAGGGATGGGTACCTTCTGTTGGCACGTGCACACTTCAATTAGACCTTGGGATCCCTTGGGGACTAGCTTAGCACTTCTCTGCACACTTCCTTGGTCACTCTTCATGCACACCTTGCACTTCACTTCTCTGCGTCGCACACTGGGTGTCTCTTGCACTTCTCCCTCTTGCCTTGCTTAGACTATGCTCACTCTTGCTTACACTTAGAATGGTCCAAGAATAATCCTTGTCTTGATTTGAGTGTGGATTCATGTACGCTCCTAACTACAAGTGTATCTTGGTGCCCACTTTGATGTACCAAGATTGTCTTCACAAGTGGCAGCCAATGAATCCTTGTTTTTTCCTATAGTGACTTTAGCCTAAATCCAAAAATTTTAATTGGGGGGCCATACTTTCACTTCTGCGTACGCTGTCGCTTCACATACCTTCACATTTTCCTTTTAATTCTTCACTTTTTCACATAAGATAGGGTTCATCTGAACCTTCCAAAACACTTTAAAAACACTTTGAACCTTAGGGAAATTAGAGAAACACCTCTGCAACCTGCAACCCACTTTCTCCAATTTACCCTTTGTGCACAATTAATTGTGCACTACCTGTGCACTTTGACACTTGCACTTTAGCACTTTGACTTTGCACCTATTGACTTTGACCTTGACTTTGACCTATTTGACTTTGACTATGGTTGACTTTAACTGTGGTTGACTTTAACTATGGTTGACTTTGACCAATATGACTTTTATGGGCTCAATAGTTGCCCACCACCTAATGTGCTCTCCGTCCCGGAGAGCTACATCCAAAACTCTAATCATAGAAAACACCATGATTCTGGAGCTGCAAAACTTCAAAAGGACACCTGAGCAGCCACCAAGTCCACTAGAAACAGGAGAGAACAAGCACCAGAGAAGAACCCAAAAGTGCAATTGGTGCAAGGAAAAAAGCAAAGGAGAGCAATTGGAGGCTAGATAGAGGGGTAAGGGAGGGCTGAGGGGGCACAGATGGATAGGGCAAGGACGGGTAACGATGTGGTTGGGCATAAGGTTAAGGGGATGTTGAGGGAGTAGGATTATGGGCTCTAGAGAGGGGAAAAATGATAAAAAAGAGAGCTACAAAGGGAGTGTTAGACGATAATAACTCAATCCAACTTTCGGACGAGTATTATCGGGTCCTCGGGTTCTTGGGAGTGGTAGGGGTCTGTTAGACAGAGGGCCTGTACTATTTTCCCAATCTCTTATACAATCGCCAGTATTTTCTCACCTCTTAACACAGGGGTTGAGTTTGAATACTGACTACTCCTCGGTATGATAAGTGTCAGAACGTTCGTCCATGAATATACGTATGGTAATAGTACAGAAATTCTACCGAAACTTACAACTACAAGAATACGCTCTTCTCAAAATACTCCGCAATAAGACGATTTCATGCGACAACTAAACGCACCGAATGAAATGCACAGACAACTCGGATCGAGATTATATTAAACTTTTCGTATGCTGACTCAGATCATAGATTTCTACCGCAATTAATGACTTACTAAGACTTCTGTCCACACACAAATCCTGGTCGAATACTCAATGATCGCTGATTAACATATAAAATCCTAGTTACTTAACCGAAATGGTACTAAACACTGGCTATTACACAGTCTCACGCCAGACAACAAACACACACCTTCATAGCCGAGAAATACAAAATCAAATATAACTGATCATCAAATAGACTCACAACATCACAGACTACCCAATGAGAATCGATTCAACCAAAGAATAGCAGAATAATTAAATATGAATAGAATGGAACAGTACTCAAGGTCCTCAGCAATATCTCATACACAGTTTTTTAAAGTATGTTACTCGTGGTTTCCGAATACTTCAATTTTGATGTGATCAACCCTATTCACTACAGTGCGCAATAGAACATAGACGTATCTATCCTTCTGTCTCTCTCAAATACATCCCTGCTACTATCACTCCAAGAGTCTGTTTAACACCGTAAACTCTGCTCCACCAGTCGAACGAAACGACGACGCGACGACAGAACTCTTTTCTCTTCCTGTCTTCTGCTTTTTATTGCTTTCGCATTCTTCATCTACCGACTCTTGCGAAATTTTCTACCTCCCCGTCATTTCAGCCACAATTCTTGTTTATCCTTCTTCTGCGGTTGCGGTTGTCTCGCTCCATCAGCCTTGTAACACTGGCACGCACGGTGGACTCGAACCCGCAAGTGCAATACTGTAGATGATATCCTTCTGCCTGGGACTATCCTCTTGTTTTCCTTCTTCACATGCATCAGAAAGACTTTGGCTAGTCGTTTATAATGTCCATATCCTACTGGTGATTCAGCAAATATCTTTCAATCCCGAATGTGTCACTGTACGTGATAGGTCGTATCTTTCTCCAGAACTTCCTCAAACTCGTATAGCTGGTCTAGTTGCTTCTTCATGAAGTTCTGCTTTCTTATATGCTATTACTACAAAAATTCATGCTTTACATACTCATATTCTTCAGCTGGACCCACCTTCTTAATCATATGCTTTAAGCGCTTTGTCTATGGAATCAAAGTACCCTCTGTGCTGTTGAATACATGTCTTCTGCAGAAGCCATGTGACCATACAGTATCCTATCACCACCTGGCTGAAATATCCGTCTACAGTGTCTGTCGGTCCATGCCAGGATTTGAATTCCCAATCCTTTCTGATTGTACTTGTTCTAGTGGTGGAACAAGTATAGCTAGCCATCTCCTGCGAAAAAGTGTCTAGCGATTTTGAATATGGCTATCCAACTGTTCTTTTAATAAATCTATGTCCATATTTGTCATCATTGTGGCATTTAATTCTACACCCTCATCTTTTAATATCTGCTTTTCGAACTCCTGCAATACTTGTATTCTTGACTGCAAAAGTTGATTTTCGGCTTGCAGATGAGCATTCAGGGTAGAAAAACTGAGCATCTCAGTTTGAATTTGTGTTTGGATAGCTTGCTGCCACTGCTTAAGGTCTTGGACATACTTTTTTACGGTGATCAATTCGGCCGTAATATGCTGGTTGTCTTGTTGTAACACCTGTATTAACGCATCTTTGTCGTCTAATTCTTTTTGCATCTGTACCATTACTGAGTTGGACTTGGTCATTGTTGCTAATAGCAACTCGTTTCGGTGCTGAATCGCTTTTTCCTGTTGTCGTAAATATTGGGAAACCTCTTGGAGTTGGTTCTTCATTTTTGTAACAAAATCGGGTTGGATGTCATTCGGTGTTTGCTTTGGACTGGCAGTAGGCACATTGTCTGTCTTTTTTCTTCTAAGGGACAGCCGAAATGGTGTCCCTATTGTTTGGTTCTGTGGGCTGTTACCTGTGTGTAATAAAGATGCAGCCGAGGTAGAGGGTTGGGCTTCTTCTTGAGGCGCTGTGTGGTGTTCGTGTAACTGTTTCTCCTTTACAGACTTGGCAAAATCAAATATAGCAGCTAAATACACTGGTAAACGAGTGTATTTTTGGGACCTGCGTCTATCCCCAACAAAAAACTGTTTGTGTAAATGATTGTACAACCAATGAGCCCAACTCACTTTTCCTCCTTTCTCTGCTTGTACTAGAGGCGAAAAATTTTCTCTAGACATAAGATCAAATCTGACTATAAAGCAGAGCCTTTCTAAGTACCATTTAAATTGTCCACGGCGAGTATATGTGGCATTCTTGATCATGAAATAGCGTCTACGACCTTCGCCCTCACCAAATTCTTTTTTCAGGTCGTTATAAGAACATTTGGGAAAATTTGCTTCTTCGTACAACGGTAATTGAAATACGGACGAAACTAGTTGTGGGGAAAATTGTACCTGATTTTCAAGAAAACCTTTTGTTTGTCGCATAATGTGTAACTGATCCTCTGCATCGTTGTTGCCTGTCCACTGTTCCCAGGGTAACTTAGCAAACTGTAGGAGTCCGAGCCTTCGTAACCAGTTCTCATTTTCCCTTGAATAAATGTCAAATTCTATTTTGAATTCTGTGAAAAATAATATGTGGTTATGCAGACCTGGTGATGTTGTCAAAGTTCTTGAGTCATCTTCATCATTTTGTGTTGTAATATCAGTTGTTGTCACAACACGGTTCTGTGTAAGTGTGCGTTTTCTGAGTCGCCATCTCAGTATATCCGATTCAGACATGGTTGTAAGACTTGCCGAAAGTAATGTGCTAGAAGTTTTGGTTAATGAGCACAAGAGCTTGCAGAACACTATACAAAAAATACTTTGCCGGGCATACGCATTTTATAAGTACTAGAACTTGAGCTGCCAGTCGCTAGAATGATGGTATTCCATTCTGATATGACATTTCAGGCTGCTTACCGAGATTCTAGAATCAAAATCATCATTCTGGAAATCGATGCTAAACTTGGGACGTCTTTTACATGTGCGAAAAAATATTATGGAAAAAAAAAATCATGATTTTTTTTTTTTAAATATACCAGTACAACACCGGATTTGTAGGCCCGAAGTCTATAGTTCTGCTTCTAGACCTTCTAAATACATGTTTCTAGCTGATCGAAAAATACGAGCAATCTTTTTCTTAAGTGTTTCTAATACACTTTTCAGGGTGTCGGGTTCTAATAACTGGGCATCTGTTCGCACCGAACTGAGCGCAATAGCTCCCGAAAGTATATTTTCAGCCTCTGTTTGTAAAAATGCTTCCTGTAAATAAAATTCATTGGCCAATGCTGCATCTCTGGCCGTCTTCATATCTGTTATTTGTTGCTGCATTCGATGGATGTTATCATTTTTGTTACGTACTTGATTCTCGAGTCTTTCTAACTGTTGGTTCAGGAATTGGATTGTTTTGTAAAATGCATCTCTTTCCCTTCTCATATCTGCTAGTCGTTTCTGTTTCTAAGGCTCTTCAATGAGATACTTATGCAGTATATTGTTGGTTGTTGCTAAACTGTTTTTTGTTGTATCTAACTCGGATTCTGTTTGAGTTAACCGCCTTCTAGTTTCTTCCAGTAAGTTACCTAATGCTATTCTGCCATCTTCTGCATCTTTGAAGTTCTGTGTTAACCTATTAATTTCTGCAGTGGCTTCTGTAAACATTTCCTTATGATTGTTTATTGTTTCCAGAGCTTCATCCCGCTGTTTTGTTATATCTGCCTGATCATTGAGTCGTTCTTGCAGCTGTCTCACCTGCTCTTGTAGGGCTTGATTTTCTGCTTTTACTGTGTATACTTCTTCTTGAAGCGGAGTGATATCGGCTTCCAGTATTTCTATTTTCTACTGCAACTCCTTGTACATGTTGTCTGTAT
Organism: Ceratopteris richardii; assembly: GCA_020310875.1. NCBI lineage: Eukaryota > Viridiplantae > Streptophyta > Polypodiopsida > Polypodiales > Pteridaceae > Ceratopteris > Ceratopteris richardii. Next base: position 97,741,234 of record CM035420.1, read on the forward strand.
CAGCTCTCATCTGAGCAGGTAATTGCTGGGAGAGGTTAATAAGAAACTGTCCCATTGATGCTAATTCGGAAAATATCTGAACAGATTGTGTTTGTGGAAGTTGTCGCGGTTGGGCAATCGTATAGGTGCGTAATTGGTAAGAATTCGGTGGTGAGTAGTTAGGGGAAGATGATGATGTATGGTCGGGGTGATCCTGGATGGGATGTGCTTCCTGTTGCGGTGGAAAAATAGAACGAGCTGTGTTAGAGCTAATTACCTTTGTTGCATTCTGTTGATCATCTGTTGTTTCTGCTGCCTTCAGGAGCTTATCCAGCGCATCATTAGTAGGTTGACATTCATGGATTTGTGGATTCTCTTGCTGCTGCTGTTGACAGACTTTATCAGTTGACATTGCTTCTGTTTCAGTTTGCTTCTGCGTTTGTAGATGCTCGGATGCTAATGAATATGTGGACGATTCCTGGTGCATCGATGTGTTTGTATCATGGAACTTCTCTTCCTCTTGATGCTTGGCCTTTGTTTCTGCTTCCTTGTCTTGCTGATCAGCTTCATTCTCTACTTGTACTTCCTGCTGTTGTTCGTCTTCCTTTTGTGTTACTCCACCTGAATGCTGGTCGACCTCCTGTTGTACTTCTTCGTCTTGTTCGGCTGAACCTGCATTCTTACTTTCAGAAGAACTGATTCTGATCCGTTTTCTTCTGAATAACTGGTTAATCTCCTCTTCATCTTCTTCGTCGTCATCTAACGGTTGCGCTGATTCTTCAATCTGTAACACTGGTCCTCTTGGTGGTGGTTGTGCTTGCATTATGGTTGGAAACAGAAATGATAAAATGTGTGGTAGTCGAGACCTCCGGGTTTTACCTTTGTTAACTTGCTTCATAATTGAGACGCACTCCTTATGAATACGTTGAAAGAAGAATGACGCAAAGTTAACAGGTTCTCAGGCAGCTATATCTATGGCAGAGTAAAATGGTCGAGAGATACCATAGGTACGTTTCTGAAAGTTGAGTATAGCAACGAGGAATTGTAGTGCAGTTCTTTCAGGTTCTGGTCGACAGAGAATGGCGTATTCATTAGATGAAAATCGCGGGAACAATTCTGCCATTCGAGTTGCTGAGATCATGGGAACATTCTCGCGGCCTTGTGGAGTTAAATGGTAAATTTCTACAAACACTTGGAATGTGATCACAGTTCTAGACGGTAAGGAAAGGAAAACCCATCGTTTCTCAGTGGGAGATACTCGAGCGATAGCGGAAATGATCTGTGCGAAGAAGGGGTGAGCTTCTACTGAGTGCCATGGCAGCTCGGCGAAACTACCCAATCCTCGTACATGCAGATAATTTCCTACTTCATCAGGGATACCATCGGCAAAAGCTGTATAGTTTGCTAGGGATTCCATTACACAGAGATGCAAGACGCAAAACACAAATATTCAGAAACTATGGCTGTGGTCGCAAAAGACTAAATTACCTATCCGGCGAGTTTAAGTGAGTTATATAAGAAATTTGTACAAAGAATATTTTAAACGGTACTAATTACACAAAACGGACAGTAATGTCTATATCTGTCGTGCGTGCATGCAAAGAGAGAAAAAGGAGCGGGCGGCTGGACATAAATAGATATTTAAAGTACGGCGATTACACTTATTTTATTGATTACACCGAATTAAAAAAAAAGGAATTAAAAAACAAAAAGAAAAGTAAAAAATTTGTGGTACGCTGTGTACCCTTGTTATAGCCGAGGTGGCGCTACTTGATATGGCCGTAGCTTTGAACCGTTTATCGCTTTTGGAAGTGTTTGTCCAGTCAATGTAGTCAATCGAAAAGTAGCCGGACCAACTTGTTCTAAAATCTTGAATGGACCGAACCAACGTAATTTGAATTTTCCTGCTGATCTATTGGACTTCGCATTGTAAAAAAGAACAAGCTGTCCTACCGAAAATACTGTCGTCTTTAAATTTCGGTCATGTGTCCTGGCCTGTCTTAATTGGATTTCTTTCATAGTTAAGAAACTGAGCCATCGGTGTTCATCTAATTCTCTAAGTGTTTCTAACCGAAATACCAATGACTCTTCGGGTAACAGCTTCTGAGACGTTGCTACTCTTAAACTTGGTATTACAATTTCCATCGGAGCTATTGCTTCTATTCCATAGGCTAACTTAAATGGTGTCAAGCCGGTGGTTACCTTATATGTAGTGCGATAGGCCCATAAGACTACAGGTAGCAACTGATCCCATCTTTGCGGTGTTTCTCTGGTCAATTTCTGAAGCATATTTAGCAGAGATTTGTTGGTACTTTCTGCCAAACCATTTGCACGAGGATAATATGGTGAGCTGAATTTATGACTGATCTGGAATGACTGTGTTAATGCTTTCATCAACTTGTTCATAAAATGAGTACCCTGATCTGAAACAAGCTCTAGTGGCAATCCAAATCTTGGAAAGACATCTGTTAATAGACATTTCGCTACTTCAACTGCTGTAGCCGAGCGTAAAGGCCATGCTTCTGCCCACCTGGTTGCATAATCTGTACAAGTCAATATATACCTGTTATTGCTGAATACCGCGGGAGATGTGATTGGACCAATGAAATCAAGACCCCATTTCTGAAATGGTTCTAAAGGAAGTACTGGATGAAGTGGAAAGTAATGGCGTTGTAATGGTTGTCCAGTTCTTTGACAGCTATCACATGTTTTGATAAATTCCAATATATCTCTATACATAGTTGGCCACCAAAGTCCACTTTGCATAATTTTTCGGTGAGTAAGATCTGCTGCAAAATGTCCACCGGAAGGAGTTGAGTGAGCCAAAGTGATAACTGAGTTAACTTCATGTGGTGGAATACAGCGAAGTAGGATTCCGGTATGATCTGTATAATATAATTCTCCAGCAACTAACCGAAATCGTCGGCTAAAACCTGCAATTTTTCGGCGTGTAGCTGTGGGGACTTCAGAAGGTAGATATCCACTTGAAAGGAAGGTCAATAACTGATCATAATACGTAGTTGGCACTGGTTGGTCTGACAATTCTTCAGTAGTTGGTTCTGAAGTATAAATGGCTGGCGTTGTATCATTTATACCAACCGGAGGTTCACCTGAATCTAAGCGTGACAAAAAGTCTACTAAAGCATGTGAACTACCTGGCCGATGAACGACATCATAGTCGAATTCTTGCAATAGTAGAACCCATCGTGGTAAGCGGCCACCGATATGTTGCTGTCAAACCAAGTAAACCAGTGCAGCGTGATCGACATGAAATGTAAATTTTCGGCCCAATAAATAATGTCTGAATTTTTTTACCGAATATACTAATCCTAAGCATTCCCTCTCAGTTACCGAGTAGTTCTTCTCTGCAGGTGCTAATCTTCTGCTAGCATAGTATACTGGTCTAAACCATTTATCTGTTTGTTGCATCAGTACACTTCCTACTGCTATATCAGATGCGTCAACAAATACGTGAAATGGGTTATCCCAATCTGGTGGCTGTAAAATGGGAACCTGTGTTAATAACTGTTTCAGTCGATCAAATGCTATCTGACATTCCTGAGTCCATTCAAATTGCCTTGCAGTTTTGGAAATTAATTTGTTCAGTGGTATTGCCACATGAGCAAGCCACCGTAAATGCCTTCCATGCCATCTCACTTGTCCCATAAATCGCATTACTTCCTTAGGTGTATTAGGCACCGGAGCTTCTAATACTGCTGAAATTTTATCGGGATCAACTTGAACACCTTGTGCTGATATGATATGACCAAGTAATTTACCACATGAAACCGCAAACATAGATTTGTTTGGGTTTAAACACAATCTATATTCTCTACATTTCTGAAAGCAACATCGTAAATGTACTAGATGTGCGATCATTTTACCAAAAATTGAAAAATCGTCAAGATATACTTGCATGAATGAGGTAAGATAAGGAGAAAATATTTCCTGCATACATCTTTGAAATGTGCTTGGTGCATTTCTCAATCCAAACCACATTACGGTACAAGCAAAAACACCCCAATTTGTAATAAATGCAGTTTTCGGTATATCTTCCTCAGCCATTCTTACTTGGTTATATCCACTGTATCCATCTAGAAATGAATACATCTCATGACCTGCTACTTTATCAAGCATCGTATCCAAAAAAGGAATCGGAAAAGGATCCGGTATTGTTGCAGCATTTAATTTCCGATAATCTACGCAAATTCTCAATTGCTTGTTTTTCTTTGGTACAATTACGATTGGTGAAATCCATTCTGCATGTTCTATTGGTACTATGAATCCCACTTTTAATAACCTATCAAGTTCAGCCTTTACCTGAGATGCATAATGTGGGTTCATCCGGTAGCTGGTTTGCCTTATTGGTTTTGCTTCTGGTTCTAGCATAACTCTGTGTTGATAGATACGAGGATCCAGACCCTTCATGTCTTTGTAATCCCATGCAAAGACATCAGTAAATTCTTGGAGTAGCTTGATTAAATCTGCTTGAAAAGCTTCAGGTAAGTTTTGCTTTATCTTTACAGGACGAGGGTGGTCTTCATCTCCAAGATTATAAGTAATTAACTGATCTTCTGGAACATAAAATTGTTGATGTTTCTCTGTATCAGCGGAAGGTTCGAGAAGCTGCTGTAATTCATTACCTTGAATCGAAATGGTATTTTCCTCCTTAATTTCTTCGACAATGGGTATTACTGTACATACTGAAGCATTCCAAGTATCTACCACAGACTGTAGATCAATAGTTCCTACTGTCATCAAATCAACATTATTCTTCAGAAATTCTTCTTCTTCGTCATCCGACAATCCATCTAACATATGGACTGGTTCGGCGAAATATGGTCGAGCATGTAATTCACAGGGTTGTATAGCATCTAATTTTACAACACATTTGCGGTTTTTATCTTTGAATGTAAGTTCCTGAGCTGACCAGTCTTGAATTACCTTGGCTTGTTTTAACCAAGGACGACCGAAAAGTAGATTGTAGTCTAGGGTGGATTCCGGCAATTCAAGAACAACAAAAGTCATCTTGAATGTTGTGTCTTGGACAGTTATAGGTATATCTCGGACCAGTCCTACTGGATGAACTCTGGATTGATCAGCCATCCTAACAAAGAATTGAACTGGTTCTATCTTAGTCCATCCTAACTTCTTACAAAGTGACGCAGTGGCAATATTCACGCCGGACCCCCCATCAATTAAAACTTGTGGAATTTGATGTTTATGAAACCATACCGTAATCAGAGGAACTGAGTGATCTACCGTAGAGTCTGGTTCCGGTTGTACTGTTGCGGTAGCCGGAATGCAAGCAGATTTTGTAGCAGACTGTTGTTGAAATTGTTGGCGTATTCCTGGTACTAATGCCAGTAATTGCCCGAAAGGCAGTGTGATGGATGCTTTTGACAATATATCCCAAGTTGGTTGCACTTGATTTGCCTCTTCCTTAACTGTTGAAGACGAAGCTTGGTCTAAAGGCGATAATTCTACTGCAGATGATGTACCTGCTTTTGTATTGTCGGCCAGAACTTGTGTGGTATCCGGGGACAGGATCACTGGAGTAGGTTCTGGAAAAACAGGTGGTTCTACGGTAGTCCATTGGCTAGCCTTATGATACATTCTGTGTTGTTCACGTATCCCTGGCTCAAATAATTCTGCTGCTGGTTGCAATTGTTTACCGGAACGGGTTTGAACTGCTGCTGCCTGCGTCTCTATAGGTGTGATTGTTACCACATTGGCCATTGGGTTTTGACGTTCCTTTTTCCTTTGATCATATTCCGCTGCATCTCTACAGAATCTTCTAATATGGCCCAATTGTCCACAGAAATGACATCGAGGTGGTGGTAAATTTTGATTTTCCGGTGGTGGTCCATTCTGCCAGCGTGGTGTGTTATAGTTGTTGTTCCTCTGTCCTCGATAATGTCGATACCCTTGTTGTTGATTGTGTCTCAAATGTGGGGGTACATATTGATTGGATGACTGACCTTGTTCTTGAATAATTGCATTAACTGTTGCTGCTCCTTGTCTTCTAGCATTGTATGCACAATTCTCCGTAGTATGTCCCACAATGTTACAGATGGCGCAATAAGTCTGATTTAACGCACACTGGACACTTGTATGTCCTGAATTCTTGCAGGTGGTGCAATATACTTGCCTAGTTATATCTTCAGCCACATGTTTGTTTGTTTTAATCCATTCCAAATCCTCTGAAAATCCTCCAACTTTGTTTTCTAGCTGAAGGGTCATTGCGATCACTGCGTCGAGGGTCATGGCTCCTACACATCTTATAATCATGATTTGCCTAAGTTGAGGAAGCAAGCCATTGATAAACCACTGTGTAATAACATCGTCTGGTAAATTAGCATGGGCCTGGGGTAACTGTCTTAAATGAGTCCTGAAAAGGGTAGCATACTCTTGTACAGTTTGATTTGGTTTCTGTCTATTGTTCTGTAAATACTCAAAGATCTCTGCAGGATTCTTTTTTAGCCTGAATCGCTGCAGAAAAGCGTCTCGTACTGCTTCATAAGTACCGAAATGATTAATATCATATTCAGTAAGCCATCTTGCTGCTTCATTCACAAGTGTACATTGAAAAACAATTGCTTTGTACGCCGGATCCGGTGGATGGTTGAGGACAGCATAACTGATTTCGAAGGTGCGTACGTGAGCATCTGGGTCATCTCCTGGAAACCCACTAAACTTTGTGTATGTTACTCCCGTTGAAGCCAATCTGGGTTGACCTACTTGTCGTTGTAGTTGTTCATTCATCGTAAATGTATTATACACTCCTTCTGTAATTCTGGTTGGAGTTTCTGAACTACCGGAATTTGTTTCGCCTAATGGCACACTTTCCGGTGCAATTAACTTACTTACTATATTGCGAATTTCTGTTTCGAATAGTCTTCCTTCCTCCTTGATATCCAAAGTAGGAGGACTTGCTCTCAAACTTTGTAGTTGAGCTGAAGATTCAGCCGAAAGTGCTGAGTCGTCACCGGAAAACTGTGTTTTTCTTACCGAAGTTCCACCGGAAGGATTCAAAATCGTGACTGGATACAACGTAGATTCGCCTGTATTAATTTCCTTCCCTAAAGTGTTTCTAATCGTATCTGAATCTATTCCAAAGACTTTTATGCTAGATTCCAACTGCGTCTTAGTCGGTTCCAAAATTGCTGTATTTTCGACAGTCTGTACCGTAGTAACACCAGGCAATTCTAGAGATGTACTACGTTCTACCGTAATTTCACCGGAATCAGTGTTATCGTTTGTCACTTTTTCGACAACTGGGTCAGGTCTAATTGTATTAGTTCCTCCCAAAGTTGTTCTTAATACCCCTAACTGATGATTCTTGGGATACTTTTCTCCTAATCGAGTAATCGGCATGTAGCATTTCCGTACTGATCATATAGTATTACGAACACACAGTATCGCAACAATCTGATTCTGTTGCTACTGTCCTTCCAACAAAATTTTAATTTGAACAAAATACCAGGCAATCTCCATGCCACTTCCCCAGCGGAATCGCCAAATGTTAGACGATAATAACTCAATCCAACTTTCGGACGAGTATTATCGGGTCCTCGGGTTCTTGGGAGTGGTAGGGGTCTGTTAGACAGAGGCCCTGTACTATTTTCCCAATCTCTTATACAATCGCCAGTATTTTCTCACCTCTTAACACAGGGGTTGAGTTTGAATACTGACTACTCCTCGGTATGATAAGTGTCAGAACGTTCGTCCATGAATATACGTATGGTAATAGTACAGAAATTCTACCGAAACTTACAACTACAAGAATACGCTCTTCTCAAAATACTCCGCAATAAGACGATTTCATGCGACAACTAAACGCACCGAATGAAATGCACAGACAACTCGGATCGAGATTATATTAAACTTTTCGTATGCTGACTCAGATCATAGATTTCTACCGCAATTAATGACTTACTAAGACTTCTGTCCACACACAGATCCTGGTCGAATACTCAATGATCGCTGATTAACATATAAAATCCTAGTTACTTAACCGAAATGGTACTAAACACTGGCTATTACACAGTCTCACGCCAGACAACAAACACACACCTTCATAGCCGAGAAATACAAAATCAAATATAACTGATCATCAAATAGACTCACAACATCACAGACTACCCAATGAGAATCGATTCAACCAAAGAATAGCAGAATAATTAAATATGAATAGAATGGAACAGTACTCAAGGTCCTCAGCAATATCTCATACACAGTTTTTTAAAGTATGTTACTCGTGGTTTCCGAATACTTCAATTTTGATGTGATCAACCCTATTCACTACAGTGCGCAATAGAACATAGACGTATCTATCCTTCTGTCTCTCTCAAATACATCCCTGCTACTATCACTCCAAGAGTCTGTTTAACACCGTAAACTCTGCTCCACCAGTCGAACGAAACGACGACGCGACGACAGAACTCTTTTCTCTTCCTGTCTTCTGCTTTTTATTGCTTTCGCATTCTTCATCTACCGACTCTTGCGAAATTTTCTACCTCCCCGTCATTTCAGCCACAATTCTTGTTTATCCTTCTTCTGCGGTTGCGGTTGTCTCGCTCCATCAGCCTTGTAACAGGAGCATATGGTAAGTTGTGAAAAATAAGGTAAAACAAAGTGAGAAGAGACCAATTGGACCATTTAGATCAATAAAAACATTTGATAAAGGGGCTCAAAACTTGTTGGTTTTGACCAAAAGTCAGAGAAAAGGTGGGATTTTGGAAAAATAAATGCAAAAAATGAACCCAGATGTGCCAAAATACATGAAAATTACTCCACATTTAAAAAAAAAATCCATTCAAAGCACAATCTAGAGCCAAAAGTTTTGAGCCATGAAAAGTAAAAAAAAATAAAAGAAAAGAAAAGAAAATTATATATATATATATATATATATATATATATATATATATATATATATATATATATATATATATATATATATATATATATATATGAAAAAGATATCTCTTTCTTTCTTTGTTTCCCTTTTTTTTCGTTTTTTGTAATTTTGTTGAACGCATGCCATGCAAAAACAAAAAATACAAAATAAGGAAGAAAACTAATAATAATAATAATAATAATAAATAAACAAGAAAATAAAATAATAAGAATTAAAAAAAAGAAAAGTAAAAAAAAGGGAGGGGGGAGGGGGGGGAGGGGGACAAGGGAGGGGGAGGGGGCTACGAGTGGGCAGGTGGCTACCAGTGGGCGGGGTGGGGGGGGGGGGGGAGGGAGGGGGGGGGAGGGAAGGGGGGAGGGGGGGGGGGGGGGGAGGGAGGGGGGGGGAGGGAGGGGGGGAGGGGGGGGGGGGAGGGAGGGGGGGGGAGGGAGGGGGGGAGGGGGGGGGGGGAGGGAGGGGGGGGGGAGGGAGGGGGGGAGGGGGGGGGGGGGGGGAAAGGGGGGGAGGGGGGGCTGCAGGTGGGTGGGTGGCTGTGGGTGGGTGGGCCGGGGGGGAGGGGGGGAGGAAGGGGGAGAGGGGGGGGGGGGGGGGGGAGGGAGGGGGGGAAAGAGGGGGGGGGGGAAGGGGGGGAGAGGGGGGGGGGAAAGAGAGGGGGGAGGGTTTTTTTTTTTAAGTAATCCGAAAAAGCCAAGGTTTTTTTTTTTGGAAAATCCCCAAAATGTGAGAAAAACCAAGAAAAAATCCCAAAAAATTGCAAAAAGATCCAAAACAAATCTCAAAAATTTATGAAACAAAATTCTAGGGTAATTTTGTGACACAAAACCACAGAGAGCTTCCTTTATTCCTCCTATTTTGCAAGAAAATGACATCAGAAAAGGATAAAAAAAATGCTAGAAAAATTCTAAAAAATGCTAAAAATTTCCTAAAAACTCCCAGAAAATGTACTTTTGCAGAGGTTATGAAATGCCTTCTAATTTTGCTAAAAACGCAAGGAACAAGCATGAAATGGATAAAGAAAACTAGTAAAACTTAAGCAAAATGAAATGAGAAAGCTATGTACAACCTAGCCAAATTTTGTGGGTTCCAGGTGATCCATAATTCATTAGTTGGCTTGGTGATATGCCTTGAGCCATGATCTTGATATGTTGACTCAGAGAAACTCCTCCATAATCTCCAATTGTACTGCACTTCATTTGTTTGGTCTTTATTTTGGGCATGTTGATGACTTGATAGGGCGCCCTTAAATCCTTCCATAAAATATTATATCCTTCATATTGTGTCTTCTATTTCCAAAGACTTGCAGGTACTCCTTCCACATCCTTGTAAAGCCTTGCACTTACTATCATAAAAATTGACATAATAGAAGGTAGCCATACCAATATCCATAAAAAAGTGGCCATTGACATATGATTTGGAATATCTTCATCACTACTGTACTTAAGGGCTTTGCTTTTCTTCTCTTTGATATGGCCTTTGACTGAGACTGTTTCACTCGAATCAGTATCTTGAGTGTTTTCCTATTTTTCTTCATATACTTCCTCTCCACTTGATTTCGGAAAAAATCCATAGCAGGAAGAGGGGTCTTCTGCATGGAGCCAAGCCAACATGTTTTCATCTTCATATAAATTTGCTTCTTCAAATATACGTGCTTCTGGGTTTTCCAACAATTCTTCTTCCATACAAATACCAATTGTCTGCATCATGCTAGTATGTCTCTGATTGTCTGGTCCTTCTTCTAAAATTATCTACTGCAACTCTTTTCCCTCTTGCTTTACCCACATTGTGTCCTTGCCCCAGTCATGCAGCACATTGGCATGCCTTAACCAAGGTCTCCCAATTAAGAAGGGGAAACTTCCTTCTACCTGTGGCAGCCTTAAAACAACAAAGTCCAAGTTAAAGATGGTACCTTGTATCTTGATTGGGACTCCAGGGACCACTCCCATAGACCTTACTATGCTTTGTTCTGCCATTGTTACAGTGAAGTTGGCAGGTCTTGAAGGGTATAGTCCAATTCTTTTCATGGTATATTCAAGCATCAAGTTAATGCCAGAACCACCATCCACAATAACTCCTTGAAACTCATGACCTTTAATAGAGACTGTCAGCCGAGGACTCTTATAATCAGTAAGGTGTGCTTCCCCTACAATTTTACCTTTATGTATAACATCAGTCTTTGCCACCAAACTTGTAGTGGAAGCCTCATCAATTATCTGCAAGAGTTCTGACCTGAATTTCCCATCCATCTTTATTAAATAAAAAATGCTAACCTCCTTTTTCATGGACTTGAGTAGTTTTGAAGCATCTAATTCCTTAAGAGCATGGGCTTCAATTGACTTATCAAACTCCTCATGAGCTCTGTTGAATGCATGCCCAATGGCATCACTAGTACATGTGAGATCCCCTTTTTGCCTTGTATCTGCACATGCGGTGGCTTTGTCTTCTTCAGATGTCTCTTTGTCATTGTTCAATCCATTGATTCTTGATTCTTGAACTATATCTACTTGAGCCTTTCCCTCATTTCTTGTCTGCAATGTAAAAGATTCTATTTCTTCTAATGGCACCACCCTGGTAGATGGTGATGGCTCATTGACTTGATCTAACATTTCTTCTTTGTGCATAGAAATCATTTGAATATGGGGCCCGGATGAAGAGCCTTGATTCTTAGGAAAACAATTTGTATAGTGGTCTCTGGCCTCTGGGCAGTTTCTGCAAGGAGGGGCATTTTCTGGTAGAGTGCACCTACTTTGATAGTGCCCACATTCTCCACATTTGAAACAAATGATTGGCCTTCTAGGCCCATTTCCAAGGTTATTCCTCTATCTAGGGTTGTAATTGTTACCTTGGGGTCTGGTAAATTAGCCATTAGTGCCTTGGCCCGAGTCACAGACTCTGGGAACTTTTCACCTAGACCCAATCTCAAATTCTCTAATTCCTCTATGATGATCTCTGCAGTATTTCCATGCTGAAATTGATTTTTGAATGCATCTTTTATTAGGTCCCAAGTTGTAAAATGGTTCTCAGCAAAGTGGCTGAACCATTTATCTGCTAATCCTTCTAATGTGACAGGGAAGAGTATCAAAAAGGCATCCTCCCTACCCATTAAGTCTCTAGTTTTGCATAGTGCCAAAAATCTTCTAATATGCTCGTCCAGATCTTCCTGAACTAGGCCTTTGAAAGAAGGAAATTTTATATTTAATCTTGATAGTAAGGTTTCCAAGTCTACCTCACCAGCCATGCTCCTTTTCTGACAAAGTTGATGAAAGTGGACTAGATGACCTTCTAAGAGCCTTCCTTCTTGTTTGCTTGCAGGTGACCCTCAATGTTTGGGACCGGGTTGCAGTCATGGGCTGTTCATAGTCCTCTTAGTATGAGATAATTGATAAGAATATGTACCTCTTATTTCACTGAAGTAGTACTATCGACACTTGAATGTTGCTTCTCGAACTATATCTTCTCCTATGCTCAAATCTCCTTGCAAGTCCCACTGTGCATGCCAAATTTTGTTAAGGGATTCTTGGATAAGAAGGCATTTGAGTGTTTGTAGACGAAAAGGGAAGACAAGAAGAAGAATACACACTAGAAGCCTCTGTGGATTGATTATAATAAGACAAATACAATGTTGAAGCACAATACGATCCAATGCTTCTGTGCAAAATTCCATAGAGTACTGAATTACAAAATACTAAATACCCAAGGGACTTGTTGTTGCCAGCCTCCTCTACACCAAAACTCCACCTTCTCCAAGCCTGCACTTGTGCACACCTTGCACCAAGCTTCCACTAATGGGGAGGGATGGGTACCTTCTGTCGGCACGCGCACAGTTCAATAAGACCTTAGGATCCCTGGGGGACAAGCTTAGCACTTCTCTGCACACTTCCTTGGTCACTCTTTATGCACACCTTGCACTTCACTTCTCGGCATCGCACACTCGGTGTCTCTTGCACTTCTCTCTCTTGCCTTGATTAGACTATGCTCACTCTTGCTTACACTTAGAATGGTCCAAGAATAGTCCTTGCCTTGATTTGAGTGTCGATTCACGTACGCTCCTAACTGCAGGTGTATTTTGGTACCCACTTTGATGTCCCAAGATTGTCTTCACAAGTGGCAACCAAGGAATCCCTGTTTTGTCCTGTAGTGACTTTAGCCTAAAACCAAAAATTTTAATTAGAGGGCCATACTTTCACTTCTGCGTACGCTGCCGCTTCACATACCTTTGCATTTTCCTTTTAAGCCTTCACTTTTGCACATAAGAGAGGGTTCACCTAAACCTTGCAAAACACTTTGAACCTTAGGGAAATTAGAGAAATACCTCTGCAACCTATAACCCACTTTCTCCAATTTACCCTTTGTGGACAATTAATTGTGCACTACCTGTGCACTTTGACACCTGCACTTTAGCACTTTGACTTTGCACCTATTGACTTTGACCTTCACTTTGTTGACTTTGACCACTTTGACTTTATCTATAGTTGACTTTGACTATGGTTGACTTTGAACCATATGACTTTTATGGGCTCAACATCTATGAAGAGGCAAAGGGAAACCCTAATTGGGAAAAGGGCATGAAAGAAGAAATAGATGCATTAAAGGAGATGGACACTTGGGATTTGGTTCCAATGTCACCGAATCAAAAGGTAATTGGTTGCAGATAGGTATATAAAGTTAAAAGAAATTCAGACGAATCAGTTTGTAGGTACAAGGCAAGATTAGTTGCCAAAGGATGCTCACAAACTCATGGTATAGACTATGAGGAAACATTCTCACCAGTTGCAAAGATGACTACAATCAGGACATTGATAAGTGTAGCTGCTGCAAGGAATTGGAGACTCCTCCAACATGATGTGAAAAATGCATTCTTAAATGGTTGGATAAGTGAAGAGGTATACATGTCACAACCACTAGTTTTTAAAAACCCTAATCATCCATCTTATGTTTGCAGACTTAATAAAGCATTATATGGATTGAAACAAGCTTGTAGAGCTTGGAATTATAGGTTGGTTACATATCTTCAAGATCAGGGGTTCAAAGCTAGCAGCTCAGATCCTTCTTTATTCATCAAAAGGGATCACAATGAGGTTATCTATCTATGTGTATATGTAGATGATATTATTGTGACAGGTGATGATCTAAATGGCATTCAAAGGATCAAGAGACACATGCAAAAGGAGTTCAAAATCTGTGACCTAGGTGAGCTCACATATTTCGAGGGTATGCAAGTGATATATACAGATGAAGGAATGTATTTGACTCAAAGAAGATACATTCAGGATCTTCTTCTCAAATTCAAAATGGAGAACACTAAAGCAAAATCAAAGCTATCTTTGAAGCATGAACACATTGATTTGGAATCCTTGCCAGGCCCAAATGAAAATTCCAAATTTTTGGTTTGGCCTGAGGATGTTCTAATCACCAAATACCAACAAAAACAATGCCAAAAGAATATAAGAATAGCCTGAAACGAGCAAACGAAGTCAAACTCAAACACTTTTGGTTTTCACCAATCCTTTCTTATCAAAACTAAGTGGTCTAGCACCAATATTCAAAGGTATGAAGCTACTCCAAGTGAAATACGATTCGGGCACCAAATGATGAAAAACTAGGCCCGGGAGTGGTTGCCTAGTTTGTACTAAAGTGCTCTAGAGGCATTTTGATTGAGCAAAACTTCTCCAAAGTAGTGAGCATCTGTTTCTACTCAAAGTTTAAAGAGTGTAGCTTTGTAATGCAACAAAGATCTCTCAAATTTTATGTTAGGGCATGAAGCTATGAGTCGGATAAGGCCGGTACGTGAAGGGTAGGAAGTGGAAGAGCAATTCTCCATGAGGGGGTGACTTTGAAAGAAAAAAGCCTCGTGCTCTAAGCTTTTTCACCTAATCTAATGATCCATATTCCATCTCTAGAGCCCGTAGTACATGTCCTTGCCCTTTGTTTCCTCAAAACTTGCTTATGACTTGATTTTTTGGCCCTCAAAAATGATAGAAAAGCTAAAGGTAAAATAAGTCTTTACCTCATCTCACAAATTTTTGAGTGCCCATCTTGCATCCCCTCAACAAAGCAGCATTGAGTGTCCCATTTACTCCACATAGTGGGTTTCTAGCACCAAACGCGAGTATAAGTGGATGAGCCTTCTCCATGGTCCTTCATCCAAGGGGCAGGGTGAAGGGAGATGGGCTCCTCCGCTGCTCTTCTCTACGTGCACTCCTTTGTGAGCTCATCTATAGCATTCTCGCTTGTGGGCTTGTGGAGTTCCTTCAATTGGTCCTGTTCATGTGATGCTTGGCACAGATACCAATAATCAATCTCTGTATGAATCCCTCCAATTTGGTAGTTCTACTACACAAAGTTCGAGGAAGGAGATAACAAGTTTCCAATTCATTTACTTGTATATGGAGACATAGTTCCAAGATTCTCTCTGTAAACTCTACCCTTGATCTATGGGATTTGGGGGGTACCATGGGTGATAGTCCCCTTTACTTGTACTTTTCTTTTAATTAATACAAGTCCGGGAGAGTAGGCTAAGGTGGAACTTCCTTTATTAAAAAAAAAATATATTCTCTCTAACTTGCCTACTGTGTGAGCTTCTATATATTCCCTCTCTCTCATTCTAATTACCCATAAAGGGTAATTACACATGGCCTCTCATATTAGTGCCACTTGGCACTCATGTGAGTATCCTTCTCTATATGACTTAGGGGTAGTTCACACCTCTTCCTCAAGGATATCCCATGTCACAGTAGGCTCTTTAATTTTATAGTAGGAGAGATCAAGGACATAGCTCTATTCATTTTTGGGTCTCAAACCCTAAGTGAGCTTGAAGTGTGCCATAAGAGAGATGCTCATGTGAATGAAAGAACCTTGAAGGATACAAGCAAGGAATAAAGTTTTCTAGGACTACCAAACATATCAGAGCAACACAAGATCAATAGATGTGATGCATGTCAGATTGGGAAGGCACAAAGACAACCATTCAACCACAAAGGCTACATCCACATCAACTTATTGGACTTAGTATATATAAATTTATGGGGACCAAGTAAAAAAACTTCATTTACAAGATCAAGGTATTTGTTATGAATTATGGAATGTGTTGAACAAGGAATTGTTGGAGTGTTAATGTATTAATGTGTTTTGGTGTTTTTCATATAGCAAGTGGAAGTTTCTAAGGGCATGAGAGGCATGAAAGGATGGATATCAATAATCAAATTTATATTCTATATAGTTGGTAAATACACCCATGTAGAGGGTTTGATTTTAAGAAATAGTTAGTAAAATTAGTGGTTAGGATATGCATCCCTATAGACCACAATTTTTGTTATTAAAAGAAAAGGGTCTCTACAGAACAGACCAACTTTTACTTTCAAGAATGCTTTTTGAAGTTGCTCTCATGTAACCATTAATTTCTAAATAACCAAAAATCCTATAAATACATGCACTCTGTGGACTATAAATATGGCGTGCATGGGAGAGATTGCACCCAATACTACATTCTATCTCCTCTCCTTGGATATTTATTTTTTGTATATGTTTTCTTCATTCATAGCCTCTGTATGCGTGAGAGTTAAGATGCTGATAATAGTGCTATTAGAGCCCTGCATGCGTCAGTACGAAGGGGTCTATTTCTATTCATTTTTGCATTTGATATTTGTTCACTATCCATTTCAATTTTTGTTTTTGCTTCAGCTTGCAATTCCATTTCTGATTCTGATCCCTGTCCCTATCCCAGTTTTAGTTTCGATTTTGGGTTTCTCTTCCAGTTCTGGAACCATGAACTACATTTACACCTACACTTACTCCTATGTTCTCTCCTTCGGGTTACTCCATGGCGTCGACTAAGGCATAGAAATAGGCATAACTAAGGCATTACTTTAGCATCTTTGGCAACCATGGCTCCCTTGGTCATCGTCCGCTATGGATCAACCAATTTTAGTTTATAAGTGGAAATCAGGAGTTTTATATTCATCAAGGAGAGAGGATGTGAACCCACAACCTCAATCTCATAAGGGAAGTGTTTTACCACTACAGTATCTCTTTGTGTTTTCACTCTAGTTCTCTTTTCTTATAATTAACACAAATTCATCTCTTTCTTATCTTTTTAGTTCCCAAGAATGAACCTTCCTTTTATATTTTAATTCAAGAAATCTAAAAAAATGTTTTTTCATATCTAGCAAGAGGGTTATTTTTCTCTTCATACCCATGGATCCTACGAAAACCATGGACGATTTTGGTGAGTCACCTCCACCCAAGGTCCCACTCTTGCAACAACTAGACCTCCTGCGGCATGAACTTTGAGGTGCTTAGAGCGAGATTTGGAAACATGATGTACTTCAAAAGATTTAATATGATGGAGATAATTTTGCAAGGGTTGTAAAATCTATTGTCTCTACCCAATTTGATGGCATGCATTCAAAGGTTGGTATTAAAGTTACTGGTTTCTACGGTTTGATGGTTGTAAGGATGACCCTTTGGTTCTTCTTGGTCATCATAACTTGATGAGTTTTATACTCATGAAACATATGCTCAAACTGAAAAAGTTAAAATTCTCCGTAACTAATTAGTAGGAAAAGCTCAGCTCTAGTGGAATGTTCTGCATCACAGTACACATCGTCCATCAATGTGAATGGCTTTCCAAGATAAAGTGAAAGATTATTTTTTTCCTCATCAATATCATTTACATGTTCCACATGCATGGAAAACCTTTACATGGAAGGAGGGTTACACTATCACTACCTACATGGAGCGATTTTGACAAAATGTATTATTGGTTGGAATGCCCAAAGATGTATTAGAGGACAACTTGTAGCAAAAATACGAAGATGATTTGGAGGTGGGAATCCAAGCAAATCTTCATATCCTATGGCATACAACCCTCATAGAGGCTATCTCTTTTGCGTATGATGCAGAGAAGGAATTTCAATCTATAACTAAGTCAATTTGTCTACAACAACCACATCAACAACCACTTTTTCTTAAACCAACTTTTTCTATGAAGCATAATTTTAATGCCGCATCTTACTCTAGTTTTCCTCATTGTCCACAATCCAATTATTGAACTTCACCTGTTGCTTCATCTCTCCAACCTACCAAACCACGTACCCTATAAAATTTAATAGTGGATGCCCAACAGAACCGACCATGTTCACCTGCTCGTTGTGGTAAACCTAGACATACAGAAATAGAGTATGGATTGTGACCTCTTCAGATGAAACCACGTGTAGCTTAATTGCATTATATGGAGGTCCATAATGAACAAATTGCTCTTATTTGGACAAATGAAGCATTGGAGAACAATTTAAGTACCCTGGGTAATGATATCTCTATTCGTTCTCTACTTTGCATGTAGGGTACTATAAATAACAAACTCGTTAATATTTTAGATGATGATGGTAGTTCACATGATTTCATTTCACATTTACTAGTACAAGAACTACAATAAAAAATGTTTCCTTCCTTGTATAAAGTGAAACGTACATTTCAAGGTAGTCATGATAATGTCATATGAGAAGGGCAAGATGTTACAACTAGCATAGGCCCATATGTAGATGCACAAACATTTTTAATTGCACCTTTGCAATCTTACAATGTTTTACTTGGTATGCCTTTTAGTCATTATTATACCCACACATTGAGTACCATACATATACTTTTAACTTTAACATTCAAAGGTCAAATCATTACTTTTTCTCTATGGCATGATTTCCAGCCATTTCAATTGATTATTCATACTCAAGTAAAAGGTGCATTTCGGAAAGGATACAATTTTTGCATTTTTCTTCAATGTCATAACTCGTTATACTCATACATTTCCTGATGCACATAAATCTATCATGAATACTTATAAGGATTGTATTATGTCTGAATATCCCTCTGAACTACCACCATCGCGAGGATCCTTTGACCATAGCATAGACTTAATATCTAGTAGTTCTCCTCCTCATAAAACACCTTATAGGCATGGCCCACTACATGAAAAGGAAATGGAAAACCAAGTGAAAGAACTACTATAGAAAGGACTTATAAGGAATAATTATTTTCCATTTGAAGCATGATTTCTCTAAGTAGAGAAGAAGAATAGAAATTATCAAATTTTTATTGATTATAGAGCCCTTAACAAGACCACATTAAAGAATAGATACCATATTCCACGAGTAGAGGATCTCTTAGATAAGTTCATTTACATGTGCATATATGTTGATGACATAATTCTTACAGGTACAGATGAGAAGGGCATACAAAAGAAGAAAATGGAGAAAGAGTTCAAGACTAGTACCTTGGGAGATGGTTCATATCTCTTGGGCATGGAGATCTCATATACTCAACATGGAGTGTATGTAACTCAAGAAAGGTATTTGCAGAACTTATTGATCAAGTTTAAAATGGAAGATTGCAAGGTAGAACCTACTCCAATCGAGGTGAATCACAAATGGAGCAAATATAGAGGAGAAGAATTCAAGGATATGAAGTTATATCAAAGTCTGATTGGTAGTCTAATCTATGCAACTCTAACTAGGCCTGATTTGTCATATGCAGTTGGAGTGTTGTCTCAATTCATGCATTGTCCTAGAAAAGGAGATTGGATGGCAGGACAAAGAGTGTTGAGATACATTAAGGGTAGTCTCAAAGAAGGTTTGCATTGTGGTTTTAGATCAGATAAAAACATCAAGATGTATAGTGATACATATTGGGCAAGTAATCTTGATGAAAGGAAATCAACATATGGATACTTGTGTTATGTGGAAGATAAGCTAATCTCTTGGTGTTCTAAGAAGCAACATACAGTTGCTTTATCATCTACAGAGGCGGAGTATAAAGGTATGGTTGAAGCTACAAAGGAGGTCATATGGTTGAAGACTCTCATGAAGAGTTTTGACATCACTCAGAGTACACCCACTAGTCATGGAGATAAGATGAGTTCATTGTATCTAGCTTGTAATCCCGTTTTTCCATGCCAAGACTAAACACATTGAGATTAAGTATCACTTCTTAAGAGAGAAGGTGATTGACAAGGATATTGAAGGCATACATACTTCAACAAAAGACGAGATTGCAGATATGCTAACTAAAAGCTTGGATGGATCAGAGCTACAAAGATTCAAAGACATGGCAGGTATAAAGAAGGTAGAGAAAATCTCAATTCATGATTGAGGGGAGCTGTTGGTGCAAGTCAACCACCATTTGATGTTTTGGATGAAGGATTGAAGTCAAAGATTGAAGAAAAGATTAGCCTATGAAGCTTGAAGATAGTACACATTCAAGAAATGAAGACTTCTATACATATGTACATTAAACTTATAGTTAGCTCACATATACCTTTTAGAATCGTCATGAACTTGTACATATATGCCTATATATACTAGTAGAAAGTCACGACAAGAGAGAGCATGGGATGAGAAGAATTAGTAGTTTTAAGAGTCATTAGACATCTTAGAAATGAGGAAGATCTCTCTCATCATTCAGACGTAAAATATTTCAGAGAAGAAGGTAAATTCCACCCGATCTTTTACTAAGTACTCCTTCTGTGTTTAATCTTATGTGAAATGCTTTTGTACAAGTCTAATTCTATAGTTGATTGAGTTTTGTACAAGTTTTCAGATCCTTATTATGATCAAGCTGAGAGAATTGAGAGTAGGAACATTCATTCACATGTTTAAATGTGAAGAAGTGAAGTTGCAATAGTTACAAAATTTGATGCTAATTTTTTGGTTAGTTCTCCTTCCAATATGTAAAGTTTTAAGCAAGAAAGCACTCATTCTTTAAGTTGGAAGGTAAGATACTTATGGCTAAAAGAATTTGTATAAAGAGATTGTAATTTGAGAGAACTATGCATTAAAAGTTACAGGTGTCAAAGTCAACTATAGAAAAGTACAATTTTAGATAGAGGTGGATTATTTGAATCATTGCTCAAGATCTACTGAGCCTTTTGTGATGCTTTAACTTTGAGAGGGTGTGCAATCTATAGGACACACCTTGTACAAAGTTTCATCAGAAACTTCACACATTTGTTCAGTAAATCAGTGCATTATGTGCAGCAGACTTTTCTAAGTAGTGACTCTCTTCACAGCTAGTTCAAAATTTTGATAATCTGGTATTGCTCCTTTAAATTGGTAAAGGTTTTGAGTTTTTTTTTAATATAAAGGTGCTCTAACATCAAGGATAGCTTATTCTTTTGTAGAGTAACACTCTCCATTAGTGGTATCAGAGAAAGAAGCATCAAAATACAAGAAAGGAGGACCCTGACTGCTGTAGTTATACAGAAATCAACACTTGAAGGTTCAAAAGGTGAAAGTTTAAAGAGAAAGGTTGAGAAGGAGGTCTGAAGCTATCAAGAAGATCAAGAGAAACTTCATTCAAAGTAAAGTACACTTATTCCTCATAAAGTTTGAAGAATTTAATACCCACGTGAAGAAAGGATGGGAGATTCTTTTCAGATAGAGAAAACCTTCCAGCATGGTCAATGAGGATGGAAGCTCATCTCATGAGCAAAGACCTGATAGGTTACATCACAGGCGAAGAAGAAACACCACAATTCAGAGATTTTAGTGTTCCAACTAGGGACGAACTCTCATATCTGAAGACTTGGATGAAGAAGGATGCTCAAGCTAGGAGCATTATCTATATGGGACTGAATAACTACTTGCTACCTCATATTAGAGGTCGTGAAAGTTCAATTGATATATGGAATTCTTTGGAGGATCCGTTGTCAAGAAGATGGTGCACGGTTGGTGGATCAGTTGAACCGCAAAGTCCAACGGCGCACGCAAGGTGCTTCAAGCAACTCAGGTGGTGGAATGGAGACTCAAAGAGATAATGAAAACCCAACAAAATTTATAAGATCACCTACAAGACATATCATCATATGGGAGAAAGAAATTGATTCATAATAAGAAGATTTCATATAATTGTCATGAAAATAATAAAAAAGATACAAGTTACCATTAATATGAAATCATAAAGTCATCAAAATAATAATCTTCAAAAACCCTCCACTAAGCATGTGTGTAGAGTGTTCTCTTCATAAAGTTGAACCTCCATGACCTTCCTTCAAGATATGTGTGTAGCCTCCATGTCCTTCAACTCCTCGAAACTTCAATGCTAACTCTTCATACGATTAGCTCAAGTCTTGGATGCCTCAAGCTCCTCCAATCTTCAACGCTAGGGAAGGTTCCTTGTATCATAAGGTGATGTCTTGACTATGAGGTAAGTGCCTCTTTATATAGTATTTGTCCCTAACGATTGCTTTTCAATAAAGCTAATGATCTTAAGTCAAAAGCATAATGATGTATCCACCAAAAACATAAATCTATGTGATCATAAAAAATATCGCGCAAGTTTTGTTTTTACGTAATGCTTTTGAATCCGATATTTTAATCTTTTGATTATCAATTAAGTGCTTTCACATTTATATGATATAATTTGAGGGTTCACATGGATATGGTTTCATACTACGGTGTTATAAGTTGAGGGATCATGTTCATATGGAATTAAAAGGTATGGGGCTTATAAGAAAAAAAACGGCTTCTTGCTTATGACCTTCAGGGTTTATATGCTTGTTTCACTATATATATAGTTAAAATATGATTTTGATGTTCAAAGTTGATCTCGAATTTGAAGTGCACCCTTCAATGGGTTTTCTCCATAAGATGAGTAGATATTAAATATCTACCACATTTGCCACTACTAAACCTGCACATCGTCCTCGATGGGCCAAACTTCAAATCTTCTTATTGCTTCAAAGATAGACTGATATTTCATGGGAACATTGAATCTTGAAATCATGTGTCAAGTGCATGGGAAGATAAAAAATGTGTCTATGCAAGGCCATATTATGTGGCCCTATCAATTGCATAGTTTGAAAATGCATGGTAATGGTGCAAAAGATAAGGTATTTGGCATTTGTTATCGAGGCATGTGTGCTCACTTTCATACATTTCATGTTTCTATACATAAATCCTTTCCATCTCTCAAAGTGCATACGGAAACCTCAAAACCTGCCTTGGTGCAAGGTCATGTAGTGAGACCCTATCATGCATACTTTAGGTGCATAGGTAAACAAACATGGTGCAAATATTAGGATGAAAGGCATTTGATGATGAAGCTTGTGCGCTCACTTTCATACATATCAATGTGCATATACATCAATCCTTACAATCACTCTGTGTGCATAGGTTAATCTCAATACGTGCCTAAATTCAAGTCCATGTAATGAGACCCTATCATGCATACTTTAGGTGCATAGGTAAACAAACATGGTGCAAATATTAGGATGAAAGGTACTTGATGATGAAGCTTGGGTGCTCACTCACATACATATCAATGTGCATATACATCAATCCTTACAATCACTCTGTGTGCATAGGTAAATCTCAATACGTGCCTAAATGCAAGGTCATGTAGTGAGACCCTACCATGCATACTTTAAGTGCATAGGCAAACAAACATGGTGCAAATATTAGGATTAAAGGTATTTGATGATGAAGCTTATGCGCTCACTCACATTCATGTCAATGTGCATATACATCAATCCTCACAATCACTCTGTGTGCATAGGTAAATCTCAATACTTGCCTAAATGCAAGGTCATGTAGTTTGACCCTACCATGCATACTTTAAGTGCATTTTTCAAAGAATCATCGTGCAAAAGGGGCAAGAGGATATCAATGATGAGGCACCTCAGAATTGTTGATGACTATTTTTAAATTGGATGTCGGATTTTTTTTTTCTTTTTTTACAAGTGAAAGTAGATTGTGCAGGCTAAAGAAATAAAAATTTGTGTATATACATTGGTTTATGCATACTCTAAGTGCACAATAGATTCAATATGGTGCAATCAATGGAGAGTAGAAAAAGAAGACTAAAAATGCATTAAACACAACACTCAAGCCTCACTCCTCAATCAAACAAATCTCTCAAATCACTCAAACATGCTCAATCATCTTGACCATCATTATCAAAGAAAATTTTGAAGAAGCATGTTCCTGTCTCATAAAAAACATCAAATATTAGTACTGAAAAAGAACCATGCTTTACATATCATCCTCAGTACAATTTCTCTCATAATATCCTATCTATGGATCTCTTCATGGTTGATCTTAAATATCTACAAAAGAGACTCTCAAAACACATTAGTAGGCATTTTGGAACTTGACGAAAGGATTTTCTTTTTCATCAAAATTTTCATGTAATATTAACTTGTTATTTTTCTTTTTAAAATCCAAAGGAACAAAAGAATCTGAAAAGTGGCTCTCAATTTGTTTCACAATTTTATCAACAATTCCTCTTGCTTTGGTCTGATCTTCATGTTCATGACTTGATGTACTTTCTTGGTCATTTTTCAAACTTATATTTCCATCATCTTCTTGTTCTTCAATCTCATCTTGAATTTTGTTTAGAATATGATTGTATTTTGCTTCCAAAAAATTTTTAAATCTTTTCAAGATAAAAAATTTTATGATTATACAAAAACTTTGCATCAAGTTGGATATAGGTTGTGCTATCTTTATTACTTTTGACTTTGATTGATTTTTCATGCTCTTCTTTACTTGGTTGTAATTTTTCATTTAGAAATTTCTCAAATGTCTCTGTATCTATGTGTAGTAATTCATCTTGACTCACACTTATGGAGTACTCATGTTCTCTTTGTCTATTTTCTTCATTGTTAATATCATGGCTTATTTGAGATTTTGAAATTCCTTCTTTATTTTTCAATTGAATTGAATTTTCATATTCTTGCTCATCTTCTTCCAATCTTTCTTGCAAAATGTGTTCAACGTTTTGTTTATCCAACTTGATTTGTTTACTTTTCTTTTCTTCACAATGTTTAGCTTGATTGTCAATTGGTATCATAGTTTCTTGTTCAAAAGATTTCTTATCATCATATCTCTTTTATCTCCATTTTTTTCTAAATGATCTTGGCTTAGATGTTTTCTGATGAAAATATTCTTTAATTCTACCTCTTCCTAAATTCAAGTGTAAAGGTAAACGATTATGAGATTCACATATTTTTTGTTCAATTTCAAGTACCAACTTTTTTCTACATGCTTTCTCATATGTTATACAATTCCCATATATATGACCAATTTGATCACACCAAAAACATCTAACAGGTCCATTATGGACTCTATGTGTTCTTCTATGTAAATTGCTAGGAGTGAACCTTATATGGTCAGGTAAAGGGCTTTGTTCAATAGAATGTGTAGATATATTTTGAATTTGAACTTGATGTTCATATTTACACTTGCATGTTGCAATTTCTTTTACTTGATTTGATAGACTATCAATACTTTCTTTCAGACTTGAAATGTCATAGCTAATATTTTTGAATGTTGTAATCTCTTTCACATGATTTGATAGATTATCCATACTTTCTTTCAAACTTGAAAGTTCATAGTGAAGAGTTCCATCTAACTTACCAAACTGTGTAGTTAATGAACTAATAACCTCATTAACTTCTTTCATAATTGGAGTCATCATTGTAATACATGAAATTATTGAGTCAATCTTTGAGTAAATTTTTTCATCAATGGATGCAATTATTCGTGACTCCGTATCTTTGAATTGTTCATCATATTCTGGAGACTTCTTTTCAATCAACCCTTCCACAGTAGAACCTATGTCTTGTGTGGTGTATTTTGCAACACCCTTTTTGCCTATTGTTCACTTATATAATGCATGTAAATGTAAAGTATGAGTACCTGGATTTGGCTTGAAGAAGAGGTTTCAATGTATCAAAATGTGAAAATATAAATTTGTAGCAGCTTCGATCGATGAGAAGGGTGAAGTGAAGAGGATAAGATACTTGCAAGTTTCCGTGGAGAAAATCACAAAATATTCTTCAAGCTACTGCTCCCAAGGAAGTAGAACCCGCGACTATTTGATAACTTTGTAAATGCATATGCGAGAAAATATAAATTATGCGTACCTGAGTTGCAATGTGGTTTCTTCACGTCGAGTTCAAATGTCGAGAAGATGGCACACGGTTGGTGGATCAGTTCAATCGCCAAGTCCAATGGCGCATGTAGGGTGCTTCAAGCAACTCAGGTGTTGGAATGGAGACTCAAAGAGATAATGAAAACTCAACAAAATTTATAAAATCACTTACAAGACATAACATCATATGGGAGAAAGAAATTGATTCATAATAAGAAGAGTTCATACAATTGTCATGAAAATAATAAAAAAGATACAAATTACCAATTAATCATAAATCATAAAGTCGTCAAAATAATAATCTTCAAAAACCCTCCACTAAGCATGTGTGTAGAGTGTTCTCTTCATAAAGTTGAACCTCCATGACCTTCCTTCAAGATATGTGTGTAGCCTCCATGTCCTTCAACTCCTTCACACTTCGATGCTAACTCCTCATAAGATTAGCTCAAGTCTTGGATGCCTCAAGCTCCTCCAATCTTCAACGCTAGGGAACATTCCTTGTATCATAAGGTGATGTCTTGACTATGAGGTAAGTGCCTCTTTATATAGTACTTGTCCCTAGCGATTGCTTTTCAATAAAGCTAATGATCTTAAGTCAAAAGCATAACGATGTATCCACCAAAAGCATAAATCTATGCGATCATAAAAAATGTCGCGCAAGTTTTGTTTTTACGTAATGCTTTTGAATCCGATATCTTAATGTTTTAAATTTTTTTGGTTATAAATTAAGGGGTTTCACACTTATATGATATAAGTTGAGGGTTCATATGGATATGGTTTCATAATAGGATGTTATAAGTTGAGGGATCATGTTCATATGGAATTACAAGGTATGGGGCTTATAAGCAAAAAAACGGCTCTTGCTTATGACCTTCAGGGTTTATATGCTTGTTTCAATATATATAGTTCAATATAATTTTGATGTTCAAAGTTGATCTCGAATTTGAAGTGCACCCTTCAATGGGTTTTGTCCATAAGATGAGTAGATATGAAATATCTACGACACCGTTCCTAAACACTACAAAGTCAAGGAAGGCATCTTTGTGCGTAGAGTTTACCACATTCAAGAAGAAGGCATCTCAATCCATTTCTCATTATGTAACAAGGATAAAGGACATTGCAGATGCATAAGGAACAATTGATGAAAATATTGAGAAGGATAAATTGGTAAGGCAAATCCTCACATGTTTAAGAGGAGATGAGAAATCAAAGCCATTCATTTTGTCTACTGAATTGTCACGAGTTCATTTCACTCTTGATTTAAATTAGTTTCTATGACACATGCTAACTTTTGAGTGGTGATAAGAGTGCAGGTCAAGCAATGTATTCAAAGGATAAGAAGAAGAATAGCAAAGGCAAACAACAGATAAATGAAGAAGAACGTACAACTAGCCAAGCCAACTTCTTAAGAGGAAGAGGAGATGGAAAAGGTAGAGGAAGAGGGAGAAGCAATAAAGATGGAGCCAAAGCTTCCTGGATTTGTGGTAAGAAAAATCATTTAGCTCATGATTGTTGGCATATTAATCAGAATAACGGAGGATATAGTTAGAAATTGAATTCAACAGGAAGAGGTGGTAGAAACCAAAGAGGTAATTTCAAAGGTAGAAGTAGTAGAGGTTACTTTGGAAGAAATTCAGGTAGAGGTTTCCAAAGTCAATCCTACAACAATACCTACTACAATATATCAAAAGGAGGATTCAACCTCAATCATGAATGCAACTTGTGAAAGACAAAATGAAGACCAAAGAGTCTTCTACATTGACTCAACATGTAGCAATCACCTGAGTGGTAATATAGCCTTGATGACTGATTTGGAGAATAAGGTAACTAATCATGTAGTTCAAACAGGTGATAAGACAAAGCACAATGTGAAATCAATTGGATCAGTGAAGGCCAAGGATGGAAGTACTCTTTTGAGTAAGGTCTTGTACGTTCCTACAATTCCAAAGAATCAGATAAGTGTAGGGAAAATTGTTGAAAAAGGTTATGAAGTAAGGTTCATGAATGATGGAATTTTTGTGGAAGACCCTAGCAATGGGTATAAACAAATTGTTTCAGAGAAGAAAGAAGGAAGACTCTTCACATTGAAGATTCAAGGTAATGGTGGTCATGCCTTGTTCACTTATGGAGAACATAAGATCTCTGCGTTAGATCTTTGGCATAAATGGCTTGGACATTTCAATGAAAGAGGTATTAAGGATATGGTTAACAATGGTTCACTACTTGGATTGCCTAATGTTGTAGGTCAACATATGACATACAAATGTGAGGCATGTCAATTAGGTAAGGCTTATAAGCAATCATATTCTAAGCATGATTTCATGTATTTAGAAAAGCTTGAGTTGGTACACATAGATATATGGGGACCATCAAAGGATTTCAGTATAAATGGTTCAAGATATTATGTGATTTATACGGATGATTCTACCAGGTGGATCACTATATATGTGATCAAAGATAAATCAAAGTTCTTCAATAAATTTAAACATTATCATGTGTATGCAGAAAGAATCACAGGTCAAAAGTTCAAGAGACTAAGGTCAGGTGGAGGGGGAGAGTATTTTTCTAATGAGTTTAGTGATTACTTATGGAATGCATGTATAAAAAGGGAAGTTACTTACAGGTACTCTCCTCAACAAAATGGTGTAGTAGAAAGGAGAAATAGAACTATTGTTGAGTTTGCAAGATCAATGATGAAAGAGAAAAATTGCTTAAATTATTTGTGGGTTGAGGCTATAAATAAAGCTACATACTTGGTTAATAGGTTACCATGTAAAGCTCTAGAGGGTGTGACACCATATGAGGCATGGTGGGGTAAGAGACCTACCTTAAATCATTGCAAAGTATTTGGATGTTTGGCATATGCATATATGCCATCTCAATTGAGGCATAAATTGGAACCTAAAGCTGAAAAGTATGTGTTCATTGGATATGATGATAAAAAGATGGGATATAGGTTGTGGAGTCCATCCACAAAGCAATTTATTGTATCAAAGGATGTTACATTTGATGAGCAAGGTACTTGGTATGCACGTACAATCAATAATCATACAGGTGATGAGGAAGTTTTGGATATATACATAAACCTTTTCATATTATTTCACTTAAGCCATTTAAAGAAACTTTACCACTCACTCTTGTCCTTGACGACCCTCTTTTAATTGAAGAAAAATCTAAAATCTTAGTTCCTGACAAAATGATTGCTCATGATGTCACTACTACATGCACAAGTACTCATTATCATCAATATCTTTTAAGTACAAAAATCATTGTATTGAAGAATGTCAATGGATACATAAAACCCAATTAACACCCCTAATTGCAGCATATCATACACATACACATTGATGTAACTCCTTCATGAAAATCTCTATGCATGTGTTTTTAAATGAAACATGCTTATTTTTGTTCAGTGATAAAACACGTGACTGGCCATCCATGTTTATTTTTTCTTTTGTCAACTAAGGTCAGTTGTGTTTTTCAATTTGAGGTGCATGTTATGAATTATGGAATGTGTTGAAGAAGGAATTGTTGGAGTGTTAATTTATTAATGTGTTTTGGTGTTTTTGAAAAGCAGGTGAATGTTTTTGAGGGCGAGAAAGGATAGACATCAATAATCGTATTTATATTTTACATAGTCTGTAAATAAACCCACGTAGTGGGTTTGATTTTTAGGAAAAGCTACTAAAATTAGTGCTTCCGATAGGGATCACTGTAGACTGTGATTTTTGTCAATAAAAGAAAAGGCTCTCTACAAAAGACACCAACTTTTACTTTCCCACATGCTTTTCGAAGCTGCTCTCATGTAACCACTATTTTCGACATAATAGAAAATCCTATAAATACATGCACTGTGTGGACTATCAAAATAGAGTGCATGGGGGGAGATTGCACGCAATACTATGTTGTGTTAAGATCCTCATGACAATACTATGTTTCATTTATTGATGACCATAATAAATGGACTATTCTATACTTTATCAATAGTAAGAATGAAGTGTTAGATTGCTTCAAAAAGTATTTAGCACATGTGGAGAATCATATAGGTAGATCACTCTATAAGTTGAGATGTGATGGAAGGGAAGAACACTTCTCCAAAGAGTTTGATGAGTTCTTATAGGATAAAGGTATCAAAAGTGAAGTAACTACCATGTACTCTTCTCAATTGAATGGAATTGCAGAGAGGAGAAACAAGACATTGGTTGATCAGCTAGAACAATGCTTGAAGAGAAGAGGTTGCCATATTATCTATGAGAAAAGGCTATTTCAAATGTTGTGTACCTTGTCAATAGACTGTCATCCAAATCACTCCAGGGTATGACTCCTTATGAAGTATGGCATGGAACAAAACCTAGTGTTGGACATTGCAAGGTACTTAGTTCTTTATCTTATGTTCATGTACCATCACAAATAAGAGGTAAGATAGATGACTGGGAAACAAAGGCAATCTTTATTGGGTATAATGCAACTCAGATGGGTTGCAAGTTCTTTAATCCTTCAACCAAGAAATTCACCTCAAGTCGAGATGTTGTGTTTGAAGAACACAAGTCTTGGTATGATGAAGACAAATAGAAGGTAACTCTACCATTTGATCTTGATTCTGATTCTCATCACTTAGAAAGCAAGCATGATACAGAAGTCTAGGATCCAAGAACTGATACAAATGATGAGCAAGATTAAAGGGAAAAGGATTACAAACTATGGAAGTCAAGAGGCAAAGTAAAGATGGAGGAGTGTGGAGAGTGCTCTAACCAAGATCCTAAAAGATCAACGAGAGAAGAAAGATTTAGAAGGGTATGGATATGATTCCACATTTATTACACAACATTCAATCTACTTGGAAAGAGACTCAATTTTTAGAAGAAACCTCAAGGAGTGAAGAGGAAAAGGGAAACCTTAATTAGGAAAGGCCATGAAAGAAGAAATAGATGCATTGAAGGAGATGGGGACTTGGTATTTGGTTCTTGTGTCAGCAAATCAAAATTTTATTCATTACAAATGGGTAAAAAAAGTTAAAAGAAACTCAGATGTATCAATTTGTAGGTACAAGGCAAGATTAGTTACCAAAGGATGCTCACGAATGCATGGTATAGACTATGAGGAAACACTCTCACAAGTTGCAAAGATGACTACAATCCAAACATCGATAACTAGTTGCTCCAAGAAATTGGACACTCCTCCAACTTGATGTGAAAACTGCATTCCTCAATGGTTGGATAAGTGAAGAGGAATACATGTCACAACCACTAGGTTTTGAAAACCCTAATCATGCATCTTATGTTTGCAAACTTAAGAAAGCATTGTAGGGATTGAAACAAACACCTAGAGCTTGGAATTATAGGTTGGTTACATACCTTCAAGATCAAGGGTTCAAACCTAGTAACTAAGATCCTTATCTATTCATCAAAAGAGATCATGATGCGGTTATCTATCTATGTGTATATGTAGATGATATTATTGTGAAAAGTGATGATCTAAATGGCATTCAAAGGACCAAGAGACACATGCAAGAGCAGTTCAAATTGAGTGACTAAGGTGAGCTCACATAATTCCTAGGTATGCAGGTGATATACAAAGATGAAGGTATGTATTTAACTCAAGGAAGCTACATTTAGGATCTAATTCTTAAGTTTACAATGGAGAACACAAACTTGCAAGTACAACTTTGGAGATTAATCATAAATTTAGTGTTTATGAAGGTGAGAAAATTGAGGAAATTAAAGAATATCAAAGCTTGGTAGGTAGCTTGATATATGCTACTCATACAAGGGCAATCATCTCATATAGTGTAGGAGCGTTGAGCCAAGCCATGCACTCTCCAAGAACACACATGGATGTGACTAAGAGAGTACTTAAGCATCTCAAAGGTACAATCAACGAACATATATTCTATCCTTACTCTTTAGATTTAAATCTCCGAATTCATTAAAATGGAGATTGGGCAAGAGCTAAGGACGATAGAAGAAGTACCTCTAGTTACTTAGCATTTGCAGGTTCAGAGCTAGTGTCATGGAGTTCCAAGAAGCAACCAACAGTTTCTTTATCCTCATATATCACTACTTGTGGAGCTAGTGGAGGGCAGCCATCTTCCATTGTTGCATTCGAGTGTTAGAATAATCCCCCATCAGTGGTGTCAAAGCCATTTTGGAGGCTTCCAAAGATCATTAGGCAACATATTGAAGAATTGAAGGTATCAAGACAACTTGTGGAAGCACAAGGAGGACTTAGCAAAGCAAGAAGACATTGAAACGGGACTACGCTGATTGAGATCTCAATTAGACGAATGTTTGTAAGGAAAAATCTACCAAAAGGTGATATCCACAACTTCTCAAGCATACAAACACTTGATGAGAAGCTATAGGATCTTAGAGCTGAGTATGACTGAGTATAATGCACAAATGGAGAAATTAGAGAAACAATTATCAAGCATGGAAATTTTTAGTTAGCAATTAGCTTATGAGCAAAGTATTGTGGGGATTAGTGAGTAGCACGGAGCCAATCCCTCATGTACATGCTCCGCCACTTCAAGGGAAGGTCAAGGCATTAAATGAATGGATAGAAAGGGATAGGAGAAACATATTCATTCCATTACAACACATGAGCAATAGCATGATAGGGCATATACAAGACTTGGACACATCCAAGAATTTTTGGGAGACCTTGGAGAGATTGTACTCTTCATAAACAAAGGAAAGGAAGATACAGCTCAAGAATGATCTAAATAATTGTAGGAAAGCACCAAATACTAACCTAAGTGAGTACATTTTTAAGGTTAAGGAGCTTTAGATGCATTAGGCTCAATTGGGAGCCCAATTTAAGATGATGATATTGTTGCACACACTCTCAATGGCTGGACAGAGGATGAAAGGCAAAAAGAATTTACCACATCAGCTTATGTGCAAGGTTCGCTACCAAAATTTGATGAATTGCTCAGATTGATGGTGACCAAGGAGATGAAGCAAGGATGTTCACAATCAAAGGGAAACCAAGCCAAAGTTTTCTATGAAGGTAGAGGCAAAGGCAAAAGAGGTGGATAGTAATCCCAAGGCATAGGGAGGGGAAGGTCAAAATCAAGCTCAAGAAAACAAGAAGGCACCAACTAAAGCTATGGATCAAAAGGAAGATGAAGGAGTAGAGGAAGAGGAGAAAGATCACATGGAAGAGAAGCATTCAATGGAGAATGCTAAAATTGTGGAAAACCAGGCCATTATGCAAAAGTTTATTGGTCCAAAGGAGGAGGCAATCAAAAATACAAAAGCAAACAAGGTAGTTATGATAGTACTTCAGAAAATTCAAAAATTGAGAACTTTCTTATGATGTATGGATCAAGTGAAAGAGTCAATTTAGATTTTACATGGTACGTTATAGTGATTGTAGCAACCATATGAGTTGTAATAAAGATGTTTTCTTTAGTTTACATTCACCCTTTACTGAAGGACATGTAGAGAGAGGGGATCACACTGAGCACAAGATTACACATGTGGGAGATGTTTCATTAAAATGGATGTCAAAGCTCCAAGGTGTTGAAAGATGTGTTGCATGTGCCAACCATAAGAAAGAGCTTGGTTTCGGTAGGTCAAATGGTTGAAAGAGGTTACAAGGTGAGGTTCAATGATCAAGGATGCCTCTTCAAAGACCCCATGCAGGACTACAAGCTCATGGAAAAAGGAAAGAAGCAACACACACTCTTCACCATGGAGTTAAAGCCATCAACCTCTCACACTTTCTACTTGTTAATTGGAAATCAAGAAATTGTAGAAATCGACTTATGTTATAAAAGAATTGGACCCATAAACTTACAAAGGATGAAGAGCATGCAAAGGAACATATTGGTGAGTGGTCTACCTGATCTTAGATCTCAAAATATGCAACATTTCTGCCATGCTTATCAATTAGGGAAATAAAGTACGTTGCTATTCAAGAAGGGAGCACATGTGAGAAATGAAGTGTTGAGTCTCATACACATAAATGTATGGGGACCTACAAGGGAGCCATCCATTGGAGTCAATAGATATTTTGCCACATTTATAGATGACCATTCATCGGTTTCTTGGATGTATTGCATGAAGTCAAAGTTAGAGGTGTTGTACCACTTCAAGAAGTTCAAAAACCTAGTGGAGAAGGAAACAGGGAAGTATATAAAGACTCTCAGATCAAATGGAGGAGGAGAGTACTTTTCAAATCAATTTTCAGATTTTAACATGACCATGACATCAAACGTAAATTCTCTTGCAGGTATACACCTAAAAAAAATGGGGTGGGAGAGAGGAAGAATAGATACATAATAGAAGTGGCTAGAGCTTTGTTAAATGAAATGAATGTTCCTAACTCTTATTGGGCTGATGCAACAAATATAGCCATATATTATGAATAGGTGTCCACCCTCAAGGGTACATGGAGTTACATCTTATGAAGCTTGCTGTGGTAAGAAACCCAACTTTTCACATTTCCAAGTATTTGGTTGTGTGTTCTATGTTCACATACGTCAAGAATTGAGACACAAGTTAGACTTGATGGTAGATAGGTGTATATTTCTTTGATATTCTTTAGATCAAAAGGGTTTTAGATGCCATAAACCTTGAAGCAAAGAGATTAAGGTATCTAGGAATGTAATATTTGATGACTTGCTGGCTTGGTATGGTGGCAAAGATGTGTTACACATTGATGATGCATATCAAGCCGATACGAAGTTCAAGTAGCAACAACAAAGCATGGAGATAAGTGGTCCAACTACTTCAAGCACACCATCAGAGGAGAGTAATACCTTAGCTTGGCATGGAAGGACAAGGAATGAAGCTCATTCAAGTGAAGGAAGTAGCAAAGGAAAGGAAAAGGCAAATGACAAAGACCATCAATCGGTAGATATGGAATCTACAAGTGATGAGGATATGGAAAAATTAGAAACTCTAGGCTTTAAAGCATCGAAACCAAGGAGGAGGAGATTCCTACCACCTAATAGCTTAGTAAGGTTATCCAATTGGGTTAAATACCCTATTTAAAGGTTAAATTATGATTCATTCATTGCAAGATACTATGCCTACATGAGTCAAGTTATAGCTTGAGAAGAGCCTAAATTCTTTTAACAAGAAAATAAGCAAAGGGAATGTATTGAAGCCATGAAGGAGTAATTCAAGGCACTTGAAGAAAATGATACATGGTCCTTGGTGCTAAAAATAGAGGACATGAAAGTCATTGGCAACAAATAGGTGTACAAGGAAAAGAGGAATGCAGATGGGAGCATCTCTAGGCATAAAGGAAGGTTGGTTGCCAAAGAGTTTGCTCAAATCTATGGCATAGAATTTGAGGAAACATTCACTCTAGTAGCTAAGATGTCAACCATAAGAAGTTTGATTGAAATTTCAAGCTCAAAAGGTTGGAAGATGTACCAGTTGGATGTGAAGAATTCTTTCCTAAATGGATAGCTAGAAGAGGTAGTCTTCATGGACCAGCCCCAAGGCTTTGAAGATGAGAGGTTTCCACATCATGTATGCAGGCTTTAGAAGGCTCTTTATGGACTCAAGCAATCCCCAAGGTCTTGGAACCAAAGACTTGTGGAGAGTACTTGGTAAAATGTGGATAGAATTAGATTCATGTAGACCCATTACTCTTTTTCAAGAAGGAAGGTAGCGAAATTGTTTTCATTTGTATATACTTTGATGATTTGATCATTAGATGGGATGATGAACCCAACATTAAAGACATAAAGAGGAAGCTTGGATGTGAGTTTAAAATCTCTGATTTAGGGATTTTAAGGTACTTCCTTGGGATTGAAGTACTATATAAAGTGGAAGGTATATACTTGATGCAAAGGAAATACATTCTAGATCTCTTCAAGAAGTTTGGCTTGTCAAATTGCAAGCCCATTTCACATCCATTATAAATAAATGTTAAAATAAGTTGTCATGAAGGTGAAGCATTGAAGGATGTAACCATGTATAGGTCAATAATTGGTTCTCTCTTTTATGCTACTATGACGAGACTAGTAATTGCACATGTAATTGGAATGTTGTCTCAATTTTTATAGGTGTCAAGAGTACCTCATCTTGTTGCAGCCAAAAGGGTACTTTGATACCTCAAAGGATTAGTGAATGAAGGTCTATATTA
This sequence comes from Ceratopteris richardii, assembly GCA_020310875.1. Taxonomy (NCBI): domain Eukaryota; kingdom Viridiplantae; phylum Streptophyta; class Polypodiopsida; order Polypodiales; family Pteridaceae; genus Ceratopteris; species Ceratopteris richardii. The sequence goes on from CM035420.1 coordinate 97,777,157, forward strand.
TCCATTTGATTATGGATTAAATGTATAAGCTTATTGTGATGATGATTGGGTAGGTTCCAAGGATGACAGGAAGAGAACTAGTGGTTTGGTTATCATGCTAGGGAAGAAGACCGTCTTCTTGATGTCAAAGAAACAACCAATAGTGGCTCTCTCATTGACCAAAGGTGAGTATAGAGGCTTCACACAAATCTCCTCTGAGCTTATGTGACTCAAGAAGTTGTTTGTTGATCTTTATTTGTAGGTTAAGCAACTACCTATTTCTTGTGAAAACATAAGTAGCATATGCTTGGCTCAAAATCCGGTGCTCCATGCAAGGTTGAAGCATATAGAAGTGCATTACAACTTTATTAAAGAGAAGATCATGTAAAAGGATGTCAAGGTGGAGCATGTCAATACAAAGGAACAATATGCAGATATGTTTACCAAAGCTTTGGATGGAGTAAAGCTACAACACTTCAAGGCATGCATTGGAATGAAGGACATAGGGATTGAGACTTGAGGGGGAGTGTTGAAAATCAAGTCTCAATCATGCAAAAGGGCTTAACCATGAGTTTTGCAAGTGAAGAAATGAAAAAGGAGGACCCAAAGTTGTGGAAACAAGTTAGAAGCTCCACCAAACTCAATAAAATTCAAATCTCATAAATCAGCCACCAAAAAGTGCACCTACACTGATTGATGGGTGGTTAGCTAGATTGTAGGAAAAGAAAAACTCTATGTAAGCATCATCACACTTTTTTTTTTGAGTCGTCTGCATTCCATGATTTTTCCGCTTAGTTTAGTGAAGTCATAAACTCCAACAAGCAGCCCCCGTGCTTGCTTAACTCATTTTCTTATGACTTGCTCCTCTCTTTAAAGCGATGTAGTTACGCTTTTCCAAATCTAATTCTCAAAATTGTATAGCATTCTTTTCTATCTCATTGTACTGATTTTCATTGATTTCAAGCTTCATTTTCTCTCTCATATAGTGCTCTAAATTTTGCCAAAGTTTCAAGTTCTTTGGCTGAGTGAGTTATGAGAAATTGCCAACTGTGAAGGTATATCTTTGCACATAAGCAGAGAGTCTCGCAAGTAGGTAGCCTATTTTGCAAACGGTGGTTCTCCCAACTGGAATATCCATTTGGGATAATTTAAAGCTTTTTGGGTAGCTCTTATAGTCTTATTTATTTTTTTGCAAAATTTTATAAGTCCATGTACTAATGCATTGAAAAGTTTAGAACAGTGAGCATATATCATTGCTTATAGACCTAGTGGAGGGCATCCATCTTCCATTGTTGCATTGGGGTGTTAGAATGATCCCCCATCAGGTTTGACCATAACAACTCAAGAGGAAATATGCTTAAAAACATTGTATACATATTTGGGACTTGTGAGTTCCAAACCTCACATATTTGAAGATAATGTAATTTCCATGCATCTGGCAACGAACCCTAATTTCCATGCAAGACCTGAACACATGGAAAAGGAGATTCACATTTCTTTTGTTCGAATTAAGAAGCAAGTTGCACATATGATGATGGCACTTGATGGAATAAAGCTTTGGAGATTTAATTCAATGGATGGTATTCAACCTATTAGAGAATGAAGACTCAAACATACTTTAGCTTGAGGGGGAACTCTTGGAACATGAAGATTACACTATTCTTGATGTGGATTTGATCTACATAAAAAAAGCTATGGTTTGGATTATACCAAAACATCCATTGAAGCATTCTTTTATCTATGCTCATTTATTGTATTTTTTAAAGAGATTTTTTATGGATCATTTACCATTACAAAAGCCTTGAGCTTTACACATGAAAAAGGGAAAACAAGAGTTAAATCTCCATGAATTTGAGGTATCTTAGTTACAAACAATGAATCAATCAATCACCTAAAAGTAGATCAAACTAGATCTTCACTTTTCCTAGATTTTTGGAAATTGAATTGATTTCCTCCAACAACTAATCTCGCCTTCCCTTCAATTCAAAATCCACTTGTAGAAGTCGTGGAGCACTTCACATGTCCATTTAAAGACTTCAAATCACTTGTACATCACATGGAAGCAATATACATACACATTTGGCCATCATTGTCTTGCTCCGTCATGTTTTTGCATCATCTTCTTCAACAACAATAAACTTGTAGAAGCTACTGCTCTCTCCAAAGACCTCTAAATTGGATGAATGAATGCACATTGGAAAGTTATTAGTGTCTTGTTTATGTGTCTAAATGTTCAAGGCATTTGTTTTAGTACATTGGGAGAACTCACAGTTTCTCTCTCTCAAGATCTATCTCTACACATTCCTGAAAAATAGGAGGTACCACTGTTGAGTGTCACATTCAATCCAAAAGCATATTTTGCTTACTTTATGTACTCTTGTGCATTCTATACACTCAAAAATATGTATATCCGTCCTCCAACATTATGTTTTTCAATTTCAGTCATGCTGGCTTCTATGAGTATTTGAAGTTCATTGTCTCATCCAAAGATAATAAGTTTTCTTTTTGCTAGTTAATGTGTGTTGGAGCAAGTCTATGACAAGCCTAAGTATTGGCTTGAGTCTCACAAAGTCTTAGAAGAAGCATTAAAAAGAAGACTATGTAAAGTTCACTTGTGAACTACCTCTTGTAACTTTTGAAGAGTTTACTTAATGTAAAAGTGAAAGAATCTTAAGTGGTTGAGTCCACTTGATCAAGAATGGAAAGAGGAGCCACGAATTCGTGATTTGTGGTAGGTAGAGAATCAAATAAATCATTGATTGATTGGAGAGTGATTGAGGGAAGTTAGCCTCCCAAACTCAACTATAAATAGATGGCAGTTTTATTCGTGGTTAGAGAGACCTATGTGAAGACCTCCAAGAGCTGAGCTTTATGCCATATCAAGGTGTGATTACAAGGCACACATATGTATCAGTAAGTCATTGTATTGTACAAGCAATATACTTTCATTTTCATGATTATTTGAGTTCATCTTTCCATGTTCTTTTTTAATATAAAGGAAGTTCGGCAATAGCCTACTCTCCCGGACTTGAATTAAATTAAGAAACAAAGGTACAATAGAAGGGGACTAGTGCCCACGGGACCCCCCAAATCCCACAAAGCAGGGGAAGCTTGGTTGGTTCCTAGGTTGCAATACAAAGAAGGTTGATCACCCTCTCGTCGCCCTCATGCGGGACCCACTTGGGTTTGAGCTTGTTGTTGATCAAAAGGAGGACTTGATGGTGCCTGAAGGGGGGGGGATTTCTTACTGTTGACAATCCTTTTGCCAAGGAGGAATAGAGATTTTTCAATCGACCACTCCCTGGGGGGGTCGCCGAAGTTGAGAGCACACCGCTCCCGCCAAATTTTCCACAGGACTTCCCCTCTGATCGCGTTCCAGAGAGCCGCAGAGCATCCAATCGCTTCACCCAAAAGGACTTGTTTCCAGCTAAGCTGTTTCTGAACTCTGATTTTCAGTCCGACCATCTGCCAGATTCTGTAGGAGTTGGGGCAAGTAAGGAAGATGTGTGGGACATCTTCGATTGCACTATGGCAGCGTTTGCACCACGGAGGGATTCCACAAATTTTGCTTGCCTTATGGTTAGTCCAAATTCCTCGATGAAGAATTTGCCATAAGAGGACCGACTTCTTGATCTCTATTAGTGGGTGCCAGATACCCATGAATTTCATGTCCCACCGAAGCCGCGTCCAGGACAGGCACCACTTCTTGTTGAGGCTGATCTGGAGGTCAGTCGTTTCTTTGATGTTCGGGGTTTTGAGTAGGCTATTCCCATTGTGCCATTTGAGACCATGCGCGTTCGGAGCATCATGTCCCATGAGAAGGCGAGTTTTGTGACGATCCCAAGCGAGGCATCTGCTTTGCAAGGTGTTCCATTCTTCGTAGGAGATGTTTATGCGAGGGTCGATATCCTCGTAGTTGATCCAACTGTTGGTGTCATGTTTCCAGAGGTGTTTCCATTTTTTGAATCCTTTGTTCCATAACTTCTTGGCATTTTGAATGTTCCACGACTCCACACTCCGGATGCCATGTATCGGAAACCAGATAGAGTCGTTTTGTCTGATTCCGGCCGCCCACTTCCAGTCCTCACTGATTCTTGTGAAGCTTTTGACTTTATTCCAGCCCTTCCAAAGAGAGCAAACGAGAGTGGAACCTTTCGGGAAGACAGGAATCGGGGAGAATAGCAGGGTCATGATGTCAAGGTTCTTCCAGTTCTTGTGAAGTGTACTACTCATTGCCATTACTCTCAGATTTTCTGAGTCAGCTTGCAGAGATGTTTTCTCTGAGCTTGGTGCATCATTTTCAGTGATTTAACTTGGTAAAGTTAGCTCTATAAGTCTACTACATGCTCACAAATTTTCATGTCATTTGGATGTTGCAATCTTCAGTTATGTTCATTTGAAGTCAACAGGGTCTGTTCATCTTCACTTCTCTGTCAGGTACCCGACTTTTTCACTCATCTTGTCAGAGCCATTTCTCAGTGGTTACTTATCTAAATTCAGTGATTTAAAGCTTGTTGAATTCAGCTTACTATTTAGTATAACCATACAAATTTTAATAATCATTGGATTTCTACAGTTTGAGTTATGTTGATTTTTCTGCTCACTGGTCTATTTCTGTAGCAGCCCGTGAAAATCGGGATGATGTCATCACTTGTTAAAACTCATTCTCAGTGTGTGGTTCATTATTTTTGATGAGATTACTCTTGAAAGTTAGCTCTTAAAGTTGCGTAGACTTCCCCAAGAGGAATTGAGCTAATTGCTGCTGTGCTCAGAGAATTATGTAAAACACTGGACAGGTGTATGAACCAAGAATAGCAAGTTTTCACCTCTGAGCTAACACCAACTTATTTGTTTTGATCTATCTTTTTGAGAGTGATCTTCCAAGGTACAAAGGGTGTCTAATACATCCATGGGAAGGCTAAAAGGGCCCACCATATACTCTTGGAGTTCATTTGGCTGGTGTAGATCAAGGATTTTGCAACACCTCTTCATCTTCAAGCACATACCTATCCATCTCTTCACAGTGGTATTAGAGCAAGGTTGGACAACATGGCAGATGGATTTCCTTCATCAATTGACAAATTGGACAGAGGTAACTACTCAGCTTAGTCATTAAGAATGGAAGCCTATCTCCAAGGTAGAAGTTTATATGGTTATGTGGCTAGAGATGAAGTTATACCAAGTTTCAGGAACAAAAGTCAAGCAACACAAGAAGAGCAAGGAAGATTGAGCACATGGTGCTCCAAGGATGCACTTGCAAGGTCTTATCTCCTCAACTCTATCTCAGATTTTTTGTTGCCTCACATTAGAAGTTGTAAGATATATCAGGAAGTGTGGGATGAACTTGAAGCTTTCTTTTCTTCAAGTACCAAAGCTAGGAAGCATCAACTATGGATGGAGTTCACAACTCTCAAGAAGGCTCCCAAACAAAATGTGACTGATTTTGTCACAAAGCTCAAGGACATAGCGGATGAGTTGGGAAGCATTGGAGAGGTAATAGATGAAGAGCAAATTGTAAGGCAGGTGATCAATGGCTTGAAGGCAGATGACAAGTGGGAAGCATTCACCACAGCTATGGATTTGTACATGGACATGCATGTACCTGATTTCAATACACTCATTGGACAACTACTTACTCAAGAGGCAAAGCTTATCAAAAATGGAGAAAGCTCTAAAGGTAATCAATCTTCAGCTTTATACACGGATAAAAGCAAGTCTAAAGATAACAAAGGAAAGGCAAAGAAAGTGGATGATGAAGCAAGTACATATCAAGCTAACTATGCAGGTAGAGGAAGACATGGCAGAGGTAGAGGAAGAGGAGGTAGACAAGGCAGGGGGAGATCCCAAGACTCCAACTCATGTTCTATTTGTGGATTAACTAATCATACAACTGAAAATTGCTTTAGGAATTCCAGGAATCAAAGAGGCAGAGGATACAATAGAGGAAGTTATGGCTACTCAAGAGGAAGGTTCAACAATTATCATGGCAACTACAACAACTACAATCATTCAAACTATCAAGGAGGCTACAAAGGAAGGAGAGACTACAATAACTACACAGAAGACTCAAACAAAGAGGATTCATTATTGATCATGAACATGGCTATGCCACAAGGTAAATCTGATGAGCATGTTTTCTACATAGATTCAGGTTGTTCAGATCATGTGGCAGGAAATGTGGCACTCCTATCAGATTTAGAAGATCCAAGGAATAAACATGAGGTACAAACAGGAGATGATACAAAACATCCTGTGGAGAAAATAGGCAATGTCAAAGCACCTGATGGAAACATCAACCTATTGAGTAAAGTACTCTATGTCCCTACCATTACAAAGAATTTGATAAGTGTTGGGCAGATAGTAGAGAAAGGGTTGCAAGTCACGTTCACAAAAGCAGGAGCATTTGTTGAAGATCCAAGTCAAGGATTCAGAAGAATTGCAAAAGGTGAAAAGACAAGTAGATTGTTCACATTTGAACTACAGGACACTAGAAACATTGCTCTCTTTAATTATGGTAGTCAGACACTCACAGAATTGGAAGTATGGCACAAAAGGTTAGCACATATTGGTGAAAGGTCATTAAAGCAAATCTGCAGGGACCAAAGTGTACTTGGACTTCCTAATTTGTCAAAACAACATATGATTTATAAGTGTAGTGCATGACAATTTGGAAAGTCTCACAGGCTACCATTCATGAAGAAAGGTTATATGCATGGAGATCTCTTGGAGTTGGTTCATACAGATGTATGGGGACCTAGCAAGGAAGCTTCAATATCTGGATCGAGGTATTATGTTTCCTTTATTGATGATTGGAGCAGATGGACTATCCTATTCTTTATGAAACACAAAGATGAAGTTTTTTCATGTTTCAAAAGATATTTGGCTCTTATGGAGAATCAAACAGGTAAATCACTAAAAAGGCTAAGGTCAGATGGAGGGGGAGAATACTTCTCCCATGATTTTGATTCTTTTCTTCAAGAAAGAGGAATCAAAAGAGAGGTAACTACAAGGTACACTCCTGAGCAAAATGGAGTGGCAGAAAGGAGGAATAGGACAATTGTTGAAGCTGCAAGGTCTATGTTAAATGAAAAGCATTTACCTAATTACTTATGGGCTGACGCTGTATCTACAGCCACTTACTTGATTAACAGGTTGCCTTCAAAATCCCTTGATGGGTTGACTCCATATGAGGCTTGGAATGGAAGAAGACCAAGCTTAGATCATTGTAAAATTTTTGGATGTATTGCTTTTGCTCATGTTCCTTCACAGGTTAGAGGCAAGATGGATCCAAAGGCAGAAAGGTGTGTATTTATTGGATATGACAACAATCAAAAGGGCTACAGGTTATACAACCCTACCAACAAAGGATTCTTGGTAAGCAGAGATGTAGTTTTTGATGAGAACAATTCATGGTATGAAGATTCATGCAGGAAGATCAATTTACCATATGGTCTTGAAGAAGATTTTCCAAAGCTTGGTAGAGACAATCAAAGATTGAAGAACAAGACACCTCAGAGGATGATGAAGAATCTCACATGGAAAAGATCAAAGCATGGAAGTCTAAAGGTAAAGCAAAATTGCAGGAACTTGGACATGAGGCAGAATCATCACATCATGGCCTAAGAAGATCTATGAGGGAAAAGAAAAAACGAGAAAGGTATGGGTTTGACACCTCATTGATGGAGAGTGTTAATCTCCAAAAGAACAACCTACTCTTGAATTAGAACACCTCTATATCAAGAGTAAGTCAAAACCTTCACTAAATTAGAGGTCCAATCTCCAAACTATCAAAAATTGAGAAAATCTGTGAAGGAGGTAAAACACAGAAAGTCTGCTGCACAATTTCTTCTCATTGACCTATCAAACATGTAAAGTTTTCTATGAAATTTTGTATGGAGTGTCGCCTAGAGATTGCGCACCTCCTCCAAGTTAAAGTTCTTCAAAAGGTTTAGTATAACTTGAGAAATCAACTTCACAAGTTACCTATGTCTGAATCTGCACTTCTGAGAAGTCGATTTAGACACCCCTAACTTCTTAACTTCAATTCTCTCAGTACAAAACCCATTTAAGCAAATGCTTCTAGCCACGAGTAGATTACCTTCTAACTTAAAGATTAAGTGCTTGCTTGCACAAAACTTTAAACTATGGAGTGAGAACTGACCAAAAGATTAAGATCGAAAATTGCGCCTGTTTCAGAGAACTGTGAACACTCAACACATATGAATGTTCCTACTAACAATTCTCCTAGCCTGTTTGCAATTAGACTTTGAAACTCAGGTCATAGACTCATTGACTACCAACTTAGATATCCTCAAAAGGATTTCACAATTGATCAAACACAGACGGAGCAGACACGAAAAGATCGGGCGCAATATTTCTTCATTTACTCAGAAAATTACAGTTGAGTGATGAGCGGAAACTCAACTAACTTTTCACATGTCTCATGACATCTATTTTCCTCATTCTTGACTTCTATCTATTCTCACATATACTCTCATATCACGCCTCGACATTTTCAAGGTATTTATAGATAAATTTGTACAAGTCTATGACTAATCAAAGATCTAAGTGACCTATGTACATATGTATACATTCCTCACATACTCTGAATGTGTCTTCCTTCCAAGCTTCAAGAATTGATCTCATCCTTCATTCTTTAGTCTTCAAACATTCAATTGGTGATTGGTCTGCACCAACAGCTCCCCCTCAATCATCAATTGAGGTTTCTTCTTTCTTCTTTATACCTGCCATGTCTTTAAACTTCTGTAGCTTTGGTCCATCCAAACTCTTTGTAAGCATATCAGCTATCTGATCTTTTGTTGAAGTATGTATGACTTCAATCTCCTTATCCATCACTTTCTCCCTTAGAAAGTGATACTGTATTTCAATGTGTTTGGTCTTGGCATGAAAAACAGGATTAGCAGCTAAATACAATGAACTCATGTTATCTCCATATATAATTGGTACCCCATGCACAATGTCAAAACTCTTCATCAAAGTCTTGAGCCAAATTACTTCCTTTGCAGCTTCAACCATGCCTTTATACTCTGCTTCTGTAGAAGACAAAGCAACTGTATGTTGCTTCTTGGAACACCATGAGATAAGTTTATCTCCCACATAACACATATATCTAAAAGTTGACCTTCTATCATCTGGATTACCTGCCCAATCTGCATCACTATAAATTTTGATATTTGTATCTGAGGTAAACCCATAATACAAACCTTCATTGAGTGTACCCTTAATGTACCTCAACACTCTTTGACCTGCAATCCAATTTTCTTTCCTTGGGCAATGCATGAATTGAGACAAAACTCCTACTGCATATGATAAATCAGGTCTAGTTAAAGTAGCATAGATAAGACTACCAACCAAACTCTGATATTGTCTCATGTCCTTGAATTCTTCACCTCCAAACTTACTCAATTTGTGATTCACCTCCATTGGTGTAGGTGCTACCCTGCAATCATCCATTTTAAACTTGATTAACAAGTTCTTCAAATACCTTTCTTGGGTCACAAATACTCCATGTTGAGTATATGTAATCTCCATGCCCAAGAAGTATGACAAGTCTCCCAAGTCACTAATCTTGAACTCCTTTTCCATTTGCTTCTTGAGTCTTTGTATTCCTTCTTCATCTGTACCTGTAAGGATTATATCATCAACATATATGCACATGTATATGAAACCATTATCACTTGCTTTGACAAGCAAGCTACTATCTGCTTTAGACACCTGAAATCCAAGTTCTTTAAGGAACTTCACAAGTCTATAGTTCCATGCCCTTGGGGCCTGCTTCAAGCCATAAAAAGCTCTCTTGAGCTTGCACACATGATCTGGATACCTTTTATCTCTGAACCCTTGAGGTTGCTCCATGAATACATCATCTGAAATATAACCATTCAAAAAATCATTTTTCACATCAAGTTGACATAACTTCCAACCTTTACATGCAGCAATAGCTATAAGTGTCCTGATGGTTGTCATCTTTGCCATAGGACTATAAGTCTCATCATAGTCAACACCATAAGTCTGAGCAAACCCTTTGACAACAAGTCTAGCTTTGTATCTAGACACACTTCCATCTGCAAATCTTTTTGTCTTGTAGACCCACTTGCATCCAATGATCTTCTGACTATTTGGCTTTGGAACCAAATCCCATGTTTGATTCTCCAATAGTGCATCATATTCTTCCTGCATAGCTTTCTCCCATTTTTCCTTACCTTTTGCCTCTTCATATGTAGAAGGGTGTTCATCTGTTTTCATCATATAAGCATAGTCTTTTGTGGCCAAAAATGAAGTATCATAGCTATACCTTGTAGGTTGCCACTTATTCCTTGTAGACCTCCTAAGCTCTCCACTTCTTGAGGTTTCTGGTTCTTCATACTCAGGATCAAATCTTGGTGTATCTTCCACTTCAACCTGCACTTCATTATTCTCTTGTTCATCAAATATTTGAACCTTTGATTTACCTTTCCTTTGGTTCACTTCTTCTTCATCACCTATATTGATATTGATTGTACCTGCATACCAAGTACTTTGCTCATCAAATGTAACATCTTTAGAAACCATGAATTGTTTTGTAGATGGACTCCACAATCTATAGCCCATCTGCTTATCATCATAACCAATGAAAACATATTTTTCAGCTTTAGGCTCCAACCTGTGCCTTAATTGTGATGGCACATATGCATATGCCACACATCCAAAAACTCTGCAATGATCCAAGGTAGGTCTCTTACCCCACCAAGCCTCATATGGTGTCATACCCTGCAAGGCTTTACATGGTAACCTATTGACCAAATAAGTGGATGTATTTACAGCCTCAGCCCACAAATAATTAGGGCAATTTTTCTCCTTCATCATGGATCTTGCAAATTCAACAAGTGTTCTATTTCTCCTTTCTGCAACACTATTTTGTTGAGGAGAGTACCTGCAAGTAACTTCCCTTTTTATACCTGCATTCCATAAGTAATCACTGAACTCATTAGAGAAATACTCTCCCCCTCCATCTGACCTTAATCTCTTCAACTTGTGACCTGTAATTCTTTCTGCATATGCATGATAGTGTTTAAATGTATTAAACACTTCTGACTTATCTTTGATCACATAGATAGTGATCCATCTAGTAGCATCATCAACATAAATCACATAATACCTTGACCCATTTATACTGAAATCCTTTGATGGTCCCCACACATCTGTGTTTACCAATTCAAGCTTCTCTGAGTACATAAAACCATGCTTGGAGTAAGAATTCTTATGAGCCTTACCTAATTGACATGCCTCACATTTGTATGTCATATGTTGACCTGCAACATTAGGCAATCCAAGCACTGAACCATTATTAATCATATCTTTAATACCTCTTTCATTGAAATGTCCAAGCCTCTTGTGCCAAAGATCTAACTCAGAGATCTTATGTCCTCCATATGTGAACATAGCATGACCAATATTGCCTTGAATCTTCAATGTAAATAATCTGCCTTCCTTTTTCCCTGAAACAATCTGTTTATACCCTTGGCTAGGGTCTTCCACATATACTCCATCATTAGTGAACCTTACTTCATATCCCTTTTCAACAATTTGTCCTACACTTATCAAATTCTTAGGAATTGTAGGAACATGCAAGACCTTACTCAATAAGGTACTACCATCCTTGGCCTTCACTGATCCAATTGACTTCACATTATGCTTTGTGTTGTCACCTGTTTGAACAACATGATTGAAAACCTTATTTTCTAAATCAGTCATCAAAGATATATTACCACTCAGGTGATTGCTACACCTTGAGTCAATGTAGAAGACTCTTTGATCTTCATTCTGCCTTTCACAAGTTGCATTCATTATCAATGTTGAATCCTCCTTTTGATCTGAAGCATAATTGTAGTAGGTGTTGTTGTATTGTTGACTTTGGAATCCTCTACCTGAATTTCTTCCAAAGTAACTCCTACCACCTCTGCCTCTGAAATTACCTCTTTGATTTCTGCCTCCTCTTCCTCTTGCATTATAATTTTGATTATATCCATTATTACTCTGAGTATTGTGCCAACAATCATTAGCTAAGTGATTTGTCTTACCACAAATCCAGCAAGCTTTGCCTCCATCTTTGTTATTCCTGCCTCTTCCTCTACCTTTGCCACCTCCTCTTCCTCTTAGGAAGTTGGCTTGACTAGTTGTACCTTCATCTTCACCTGCTTGTTGCTTTCCTTTGCTATTCTTCTTCTTGTCCTTTGAGTACATTGCATGACCTGCACTCTTGTCACCACCTCCTTTAACATCCTGCTCAAATGTTAGCATATGACCTAGCAACTGATTTAAATCAGGAGTGAAATGGTCAAGTGATAACTCTGTAGACAAAATGAATGGCTTCCATTTGTCATCACCTCTCAAACCTGTAAGAGTTTGCCTTACCAATTTATCCTCCTCAATGTCTTCATCAACAGCTCCTAATGCATCTGCAATGTCTTTCATCCTTGTTACATAGTCTAAAATAGATTGAGAGGCCTTCTTCTTGAAGGTTGTAAACTCTGCCCATAAGGATGCCTTCCTTGACTTTGTAGTATTCTGGAAATGCTCCTCCAAAGCATTCCAAATATCAGTTGCACTTTCAAGACCTGGAATATGAGGTAACAAGTAATCATTGACTGCCATATAGATAATGCTCCTAGCTTGAGCATCTTTCTTCATCCAATTTTTCAAATCTGCTAACTCTTCTCTAGTTGGAACACTAGGATCTCTAAACTGTGGCCTCTCTTCTTCTCCTGTGATGTAAGCAATTAGATCTTTGCTCATAAGATGAGCTTCCATCCTCATTGACCATGCAGGATAGTTTTCCCTATCCAATTTCTCTATCTGTAGAGAATCTCCCATCTTGTGTCTACCTGTGTATTGAAATCTTCAAGCTTTATGAACAATATATGTACCTTTACTTCGAATTAGACTCCTTTTGTCCTTCTTGATGTCGTATGGTCTCCTCCTCAAGCTTTGCCTTCAAACTTTCACCTTTTAGTTCTTCAATTGTTGAATATCTTGAATCTGCAGAAGTCGGGACCCTCCTTTCCTTGATTTGATGTCTCCTGCTCTGATACCACTGATGGAGAGTGTTAATCTCCAAAAGAACAACCTACTCTTGAATTAGAACACCTCTATATCAAGAGTAAGTCAAAACCTTCACTAAATTAGAGGTCCAATCTCCAAATTATTAGAAATTGAGAAAATCTGTGAAGGAGGTAAAACACAGAAAGTCTGCTGCACAATTTCTTCTCATTGACCTATCAAACATGTAAAGTTTTCTATGAAATTTTGTATGGAGTGTCGCCTAGAGATTGCGCACCTCGTCCAAGTTAAAGTTCTTCAAAAGGTTTAGTATAACTTGAGAAATCAACTTCACAAGTTACCTATGTCTGAATGTGCACTTCTGAGAAGTCGATTTAGACACCCCTAACTTCTTAACTTCAATTCTCTCAGTACAAAACCCGTTTAAGCAAATGCTTCTAGCCACGAGTAGATTACCTTCTAACTTAAAGATTAAGTGCTTGCTTGCACAAAACTTTAAACTATGGAGTGAGAACTGACCAAAAGATTAAGATCAAAAATTGCGCCTGTTTCAGAGAACTCTGAACACTCAACACATATGAATGTTCCTACTAACAATTCTCCTAGCCTGTTTGCAATTAGACTCTGAAACTCAGGTCGTAGACTCATTGACTACCAACTTAGATATCCTCAAAAGGATTTCACAATTGATCAAACACAGACGGAGCACACACGAAAAGATCGGGTGCAATATTTCTTCATTTACTCAGAAAATTACAGTTGAGTGATGAGAGGAAACTCAACTAACTTTTCACATGTCTCATGACATCTATCTTCCTCATTCTTGACTTCTATCTATTCTCACATATACTCTCATATCAGGCCTCGACATTTTCAAGGTATTTATAGATAAATTTGTACAAGTCTATGACTAATCAAAGATCTAAGTGACCTATGTACATATGTATACATTCCTCACAAACTCTGAATGTGTCTTCCTTCCAAGCTTCAAGAATTGATCTCATCCTTCATTCTTTAGTCTTCAAACATTCAATTGGTGATTGGTCTGCACCAACACTCATTAGTAGCTAAACATTCTATCTACATAGCACAGGACATAAACCAAGAGGAGCCATCATCCTTTGAAGAGGCCAAAGCAAAATCAGAATGGAAGCATGCAATGAAGGAAGAGATTGAAGCACTTGAGGAAAACAACACTTGGGATTTGGTGCCCAAGACTTCATCCATGAAGGTAATAGGCTCAAGATGGGTCTATAAACTCAAGAAGAATTCTGATGGTTCCATTAACAGGTATAAGGCAAGGCTTGTAGCAAAAGGCTTTGCACAAACTCAGGGAATTGATTATGAGGAGACCTTCTCTCCTGTGGCAAAGATGCCTACTATTAGGGTTTTGCTTAGTATTGCCTCTTCCAAGAATTGGAAGATACTTCAACTAGATGTAAAGAATGCATTCTTGAATGGTTGGATAACAGAAGAGGTATATATGGCACAACCACCTGGTTTTGAGAATTAAGTTTATCCTGATTATGTGTGTAAACTTAACAAAGCATTGTATGGTCTCAAGCAAGCTCCAAGAGCTTGGAATTTCAGGCTTGTTTCATTCTTGCAGAACAAAGGCTTTCAACCAAGCAAGGCAGATCCTTCACTCTTTATTAAAAAGAGTAATTCTGAGGTCATCTACCTATGTGTATATGTAGATGGTATTATATTGACAGGAAATGATGAAGATGGTATGAAGAAGATCAAAGATCAGATGAGAGAAGAGTTCAAGTTAAGTGATTTGGGTTCACTTACCTACTTCCTAGGTTTGGAAGTTGTCTACAAAGATCATGGTTTGTTTCTCACTCAAAGAAAGTACATTAAGGACATGTTGGCAAAATTCAAGATGCAAGATTGTAAGATTGCAGGTACTCCAATGGAGGTCAATCACAAATTGAGCTCACATGAAAGTGAACTCATAGAGGACATCACATCATATCAAAGTCTAGTGGGTAGTCTCAACTATGCCACATTGACAAGAGTAGATATATGTTACAATGTGAGTGTGCTAAGCCAATTTATGCACACACCAAGGAAACCACATATGGATGCTGCCAAAAGGATTCTCAAGTATCTCAAAGGAACCATAAATGAAGGACTTTATTATCCTTATGTATCTGATTTAGGTTTGAAGCTATTTTCTGATGCAGATTGGGCTGGCTCCAAGGAAGATAGAAGGAGCACTTCAGGTTATCTTAGCTTTGCAGGCTCAAAGCTTATTTCATGGTCATCCAAGAAGCACCCCAAAGTTGCTCTCTCTTCTAAAGCTGAATATAGAGGTCTTGCCATAGCTACACAAGAAGCTATGTGGATGAAGACATTATTCAAAGATCTTGGATTGGAGTTTGGAACTCCAACTATTTTTGGTGACAATATGAGTTCTACTCATTTGGCTGCTAATCCTATTTTTCATGCAAGGACTAAACATTGAAGTTCATTATCACTATGTAGGAGAGAAGGTTCTAAGCAAAGAGATTCAAATATCATATGTGTCCACTCATCAACAATGTGCAGATATTCTAACCAAAGCATTGGATGGTACAAAGCTTTGCAAATTCAAGGCTATGATTGGTTTGCAGGTAATCTTGGAAGATTGAAGACCTCAAGCATACTTGGCTTGAGGGGGAGCTATTGGAGCAAGTCTATGACAAGCCTAAGTATTGGCTTGAGTCTCACAAAGTCTTAGAAGAAGCTTTAAAAAGAAGACTATGTAAAGTTCACTTGTGAACTACCTCTTGTAACTTTTGAAGAGTTTACTTAATGTAAAAGTGAAAGAATCTTAAGTGGTTGAGTCCACTTGATCAAGAATGGAAAGAGGAGCCACAAATTCGTGATTTGTGGTAGGTAGAGAATCAAATCAATCATTGATTGATTGGAGAGTGATTGAGGGAAGTTAGCCTCCCAAACTCAACTATAAATAGATGGCAGTTTTAGTCGTGGTTAGAGAGACCTATGTGAAGACCTCCAAGAGCTGAGCTTTATGCCATATCAAGGTGTGATTACAAGGCACACATATGTATCAGTAAGTCATTGTATTGTACAAGCAATATACTTTCATTTTCATGATTATTTGAGTTCATCTTTCCATGTTCTTGTGAAGTGTACTACTCACTGCCATTACTCTCAGATTTTCTCAGTCAGCTTGCAGAGATGTTTTCTCTGAGCTTGGTGCATCATTTTCAGTGATTTAACTTGGTAAAGTTAGCTCTATAAGTCTGCTATATGCTCACAAATTTTCATGTCATTTGGATGTTGCAATCTTCAGTTATGTTCATTTGAAGTCAACAGGGTTTGTTCATCTTCACTTCTCTGTCAGGTACCCGACTTTTTCACTCATCTTATGAGAGCCATTTCTCAGTGGTTACTGATCTAAATTCAGTGCTTTAAAGATTGTTGAATTTTTCATAATCATTGGATTTCTACATTTTGAGTTATGGTGATTTTTCTGCTCACTGGTCTATTTCTGTAGCAGCCCGTGAAAATCGGGATGATGTCATCACTTGTTAAAACTCATTCTTAGTGTGTGGTTCATTATTTTTGATGAGATTACTCTTGAAAGTTAGCTCTTTAAGTTGCCTAGACTTCCCCAAGAGGAATTGAGCTAATTGCTGCTGTGCTCAAAGATTTATGTAAAACACTGGACAGGTGTATGAACCAAGAATAGCAAGTTTTCACCTCTCAGCTAACTCCAACTTATCTGTTTTGATCTATCTTTTTTGAGAGTGATCTTCCAAGGTACATAGGGTGTCTAATACATCCATTGGCAAGCTAAAAGGGCCCACCATATACTCTTGGAGTTCATTTGGCTGGTGTAGATCAAGGATTTTGCAACACCTCTTCATCTTCAAGCACATACCTATCCATCTCTTCACAGTGTGCAAACCTATCTCGTTTGTATCGACTCTTCCTCCTTGATACTCCAAATTACATAGTGCATTTTATTGCACTTATCACATGCCTTTACAGTATATTTGAGTCTCCATAGGCTCAAGGGCTAGTCTTCTGCTAGTTGGCTGGACCAAACTTCATTGTGTTGCAACTCGCTTCTCTACCTCCTACAAGCTTCTCCAAGTTCTTTTAGTTTAGCCTAGGATATGCTTCATTATCATGAGTGGGAATATTCTAATTCTTGATATATATATATATATATATATATATATATATATATATATATATATATATATATATATATATATATATATATATATATATATATATATATATATATATATATATATATATATATATATATATGTGTGTGTGTGTGTGTGTGTGTGTGTGTGTGTGTGTGTGTGTGCATTGCAACAACTTTGAGATCCAAAGGAAGTAGGCGAAATCAAAACATTAGCTCTGAAGAACCTCCATACCAAAGGGATACATATTATCTTACGGATTGTAAGCAATCTAGTGTAATAATCAATTGTATATACTCGGTCATAGAAGAGAATGGAAGAGGTTTTGCAAATTAACTAGTGTCAAGTTGATAACCCATGGGGCTATAATGGGTGTTCTTTGCTCCGAGAAGTTTCTTGATGCAAATATATCCGTTCTATTTGTTGGACCCAGTGTGAGTAGTCCATCCTTGAAGAACTTCATATGGTCATGCCTTTCTATGATTGAGATGGTATACTACTCAAATAACTACTTTGAATCATGTCTAACTCCAAATATTTTCATTCACTTTTAGAATGTGAAGGAATTCATTGATGAAACTAGGTTGTGATATTTAGATTAGTGAAGATCTTAGATTAAGAGTCATGCTTCTTGGAGGTGATGTTTGGCAAGATTCAATATTCTTGTGATACCAAGCTGAGTATCCTTATAGTTCTGATGGGAGTGGCCATTTGCAAGGTAATTAATGAGAATGTTAGTGGAAAAAGAGCATAAAGATGGTAAAATGAGGAAACCAAGAAAGAAAGAAGATAAACGGGAGAACACATTTTTGTCAAGAAAGTGTCAACATGAGAATTTTCTCCCAGCTGTGCCAGTGTGAGAAGCTATATTTGAGGACCTAACATGAGAATTAATGCAAGGAATATTGCTCCAAAGTCTTGGCCGTGTTAGAAGCTATATTTGAGGACCTAATTAAGATTGGCTAATAGAGCCAAATTATCCTACTTCTGCAATTTTGGGAAACCATTCCCACATATTCAATGAAGGTTGGGATTGAGAAAAGCAATCGTAGCCTCTTTCGAGTCTATATGTGCAGTTCACCTGCATTGATTGGGGACATTGAGGACACAGGATCATCATTATCCATACCGAAGTAGAGCGAGCACTTTTTTCTTGACCACTCTCTACATTCAATTGCTACTTGCACACTGTTCGAGGTCACTCTATTGTGATTATAAAAAGTATGAGACTCCTAGTGAAGTTGGCTATTAGCATGACAGAGTGATTGAGTGGCTTGTATACAGTCTTTTAGTGTGAATCTATCGTATTTCTCTATGAAAAAGTCTTGAGCCTTGTTGTAGCCCTTGTGTTGATCAGTAATCTTCTATTGATTGTGATTAGTTTCTGGAATGGCATGGTAGCACATTATATTATCCATTTAGAGTATCTCCAGCCCTTTGTAATCATTTTGTGAGCTAAGAAGTTGGGTTTTCTCCTATGTGCAATTATCATTTTCTTTTCCTATGACTATATAGTTTCTCAATTGTGAATTAGTGTACCTACACATAGAAATTTTACAGGGTATACTTCCCTACGTAGAACCTTCCTTGATTAGACGAAGTACTAGAAGTGTGTGAAAGGATAGCTTCCTCTCTCGCTCTGTAGCTTGATATTGCGAGAGTTGGATACCTTTGTACCTCCTTTATAGATGGATCCTTGTTCTTTTTCTCATCGTCTCGGCTCATTTCCAATCACTACACTGATGGGACGTTCATGTATAGGCATTAAGGAACTATACATGTCCTTTTTGGTGGTCATTGGGTGAGATGCTCCACTATCAAATATCTAAGGTTTATCCACACATTTGGGAAGATGTAGATACCTCCTCTTGCAACCCAGACTTCAAGTTCTATTTTTTTTTATTCCCTTTTCTTACCTAAGTGTGAAGGATAACTATAAAACACATCAACATTTGTAGGAAGAATTTAAATACAGCTTTGAGCCAGTTCTCTAGGTGTTATGAGAACACCAAAAAATACAGATTATTCTTATAAAATTTTGATTTACTTGATGAAGTATATAGCCTTATCCCATTCAAAGCGTTTCTCATTTGTTAAATCAATTTCAAGTGTTTGAAACCGATTGTTATTCTTGAACTCATATTGGCAAGCCAATATGCCTCAAGCTTCTTGTGCTTTAGATGTGTGCTTGACTAGACTAATCAAAAGGCACTTACATTCATAAAAATAGAACATAACACATTTGCATTATTCATATTCTAAGGTCAAAGAAGAGCTAGATCAGCAATGGTTATCACTCCAAGATTGGATCGATTCTTCATCTGAATTATCTCTAGATATGGCCACGATGATACCATGACATTAAACAACAACTCATAAGAGTCCAAAACTAATAAAAATATTGAACTTCCAAAATGTTTATTTTTTCACATCAAGCTTCTCTTCACTAAACCGTGGAAGTGTTGGGTAGAGAAAGGGTTGCATGTCAGGTTCACAAGAGGAGAAGCATTTGTTGAGGATCCAAACCAAGGATTTAGGAGAATTGCAAAAGATGAAAAGATAGGTAGATTGTTCACATTTGAATTACAAGACACTAGAAACATTTCTCTCTTTAATTATGGTAGTCAGACATTCATAGAATTGGAAGTATGGCAAAAAAGGTTAACACATATTGGTGAAAGATCATTAAAGCAAATTGGCAGGGGCCAAAGTGTACTTGGACTCCCTAATTTCTCAAAACAACACATGATTTATAAGTGTAGTGCATGTCAATTTGGAAAGTCTCATAGATAACCATTCATGAAGAAAGGATATATGGATTGAGATTTCTTGGATTTGGTTCATATTGATGTATGGGGACCTAGCAAGGATGCTTCAATATCTAGATCAAGGTATTATGTCTCCTCCATTGATGATGATGATTGCAAAAGATGGACTATATTATATTTTATGAAATGCAAAGATGAAGTCTTTTCATGCTTCAAAAGATATTTGGCTCTTGTGGAGAATCAAACAGGTAAAACATTAAACATGCTAAGGTCAGATGGAGGGGAAGAGTGCTTCTCCCATGAAATTGACTCCTTTCTTCAAGAGAGGGGAATCAAAAGAGAGATCACTACAAGGTACACTCATGAGCAAAATGGAGTGGCAGAAAGAAGGAATAGGACAATTGTTGAAGCTTCAAGGTCTACGCTAAATGAGAAGCACTTACCTAATTACTTATGGGCTGAGGTTGTATCCATAGCCACTTATTTGATTAACACGTTGCCTTCAAAATCACTTGATGGTATGATACCATATGAGGCTTGGAATGGAACAAGATTAAGATTTTTGGATGTATTGCATATAATCATGTTCCTTCATAGGTAAGAGGCAAGATGGATCCCAAAGTAGAAAGGTGTGTATTCATTGGATATAACAAGAATCAAAAGGGCTACAAATTATATAACCCATCAACCATAGGATTCTTGGTGAGTAGAGATGTAGTATTTGATAAGAATAGTTCTTAGTATGAAGATTCATGTAGAAAGGTCAACCTACCTTATGATCTTGAAGAATATTTTTCGAAACTTGTTAAGGATAATTCTTCTAAAGTTGAAGAGCAGGATACCTTAGAAGATGATGAAGAAATTCAATATGAAAAACTCAAAATGTGGAAGTCTAAAGGTAAAGCAAAAATGCACGAACTTGGACAAGAGGTAGAATCATCACATCATGGCCTAAGAAGGTCCATGAAGGAGAAAAGAAAACCAGAAAGGTATGGGTTTGATACTTCTCTGGTCACTAAATACTCAATCTATCTAGCATAGGATATAAATCAAAAGAAACCCTCAACATTTGAAGAAGCAAAGAAGAAATCAGAATGGAGGCATGCAATGGAAGAAGAATTTGAAGCTCTTGAGGAGAATAACACTTGGGAATAGGTTCCCAAGTCTCCATCAATTTGAAAGTGATAGGCTCAAGATGGATCTAGAAATTGAAGAAGAACTCAGATGGCTCCATTAACAGGTATACGGCAAGGCTTGTGGCAAAAGGATTTCCATAAACTCAGGGAATTGATTATGAGGAGACCTTCTCTCATGTGGAAAAGATGCCTACTATTAGGGTTTTTCTTAGTATTGGCTCCTCCAAGAATTGGAAGATACTTCAATTAGATGTAAAAAATGCATTTCTTAATGGATGGATAATAGAAGCGTTATATATGTCACAACCACCTAGTTTTGAGAATCACATATATCCTGATTATGTGGGTAAACTTAATAAAGCTTTATATGAACTCAAACAAGCACCA
This sequence comes from Ceratopteris richardii, assembly GCA_020310875.1. Lineage (NCBI taxonomy): Eukaryota > Viridiplantae > Streptophyta > Polypodiopsida > Polypodiales > Pteridaceae > Ceratopteris > Ceratopteris richardii. The sequence goes on from CM035420.1 coordinate 97,798,658, forward strand.
AGGGCTTGGAATCATATGCTTGTCTCATTCTTGAGGATAAAGGATTTAAATCTAGCAAGGTGGATCCATCACTATTCATAAAAAGGAGTAATTTTGAAGTCATCTATTTGTGTGTGTATGTAGATGATATTATAATTACAGGAAATGATAGAGATGGAATGAAGAAAATCAAAGAACACATGAGAGAAGAATTCAAGATAAGTGATTTGGGTTCACTTACCTACTTCCTAGGATTAGAAGTTGTCTACAAAGATTATGGTTTGTTTGCTTTTCAGTAAAGCTAATGATCTTAAGTCAAAAGCATAATGATGTATCCACAAAAGCATAAATCTATGTGATCATAAAAAATATTGCGCAAGTTTTGTTTTTACGTAATGCTTTTGAATCCGATATTTTAATGTTTTAAATCTTTTGCTTATCAATTAAGTGGTTTCACACTTATATGATATAAGTTGAGGGTTCACATGGATATGGTTTCGTACTACAGTGTTATAAGTTGAGGGATCATGTTCATATGGAATTACAAGGTATGGGGCTTATAAGAAAAAAAACGGCTTCTTGCTTATGACCTTCAGGGTTTATATGCTTGTTTCAATGTATATAATTCAATATAATTTTGATGTTCAAAGTTGATCTCGAATTTGAAGTGCACCCTTCAATGGGTTTTCTCCACAAGATGAGTAGATATTAAATATCTACCACATTTGCCCCTACTAAACCTGCACATCGTCCTCGATGGGCCAATCTTCAAATCTTCTTATTGCTTCAAAGATAAACTGCTATTTCATGGGAACATTGAATCTTGAAGTCATGTGTCAAGTGCATTGGAAGATAAACACTATGTCTATGCAAGGCCATATTATGTAGCCCTATCAATTGCATAGTTTGAAAATGCATGGTAAAAGATATGGTGCAAAAGATAAGGTATTTGGCATTTGTTGACGAGGCATGTGTGATCACTTTCAAACATTTCATGTTTCTATACATAAATCCTTTCCATCTCTCAAAGTGCATAGGGAAAGCTCAAAACCTGCTTTGGTGCAAGGTCATGTAGTGAGACCCTATCATGCATACTTTAGGTGCATAGGTAAACAAACATGGTGCAAATATTAGGAATAAAGGCATTTGATGATGAAGCTTGTGCACTCACTTTCATACATATGAATGTGCATATACATGAATCCTTACAATCACTCTGTGTGCATAGGTTAATCTCAATACGTGCCTAAATGCAAGGCCATGTAATGAGACCCTATCATGCATACTTTAGGTGCATAGGTAAACAAACATGGTGCAAATATTAAGATGAAAGGTATTTGATGATGAAGCTTGTGTGCTCACTCACATACATATCAATCTGCATATGCATCAATCCTTACAATCACTCTGTGTGCATAGGTAAATCTCAATACATGCCTAAATGCAAGGTCATGTAGTGAGACCCTACCATGCATACTTTAAGTGCATAGTTAAGCAAACATGGTGCAAATATTAGGATGAAAGGTATTTGATGATGAAGCTTGTGTGCTCACTCACATACATATCAATGTGCATATTTATCAATCCTTACAATCACTATGTGTGCATAGGTAAATCTCAATACGTGCCTAAATGCAAGGTCATGTAGTGAGACCCTACCATGCATACTTTACGTGCATTTTTCAAAAAATCATGGTGCAAAAGGGGCAAGAGGATATGGATGATGAGGTACCTCAAAATTGTTGATGACTATTTTTAAATTGAATGTCGAATTTTTTTTTCTTTTTTTACAAGTGCAAGTAGATTGTGCAAGCTAAAGAAATAAACATATGTGTATATACATTGGTTTATGCATACTCTAAGTGCACAATAGAATCAATATGGTGCAATCAATGGAGAGTAGAAAAAAGAAGACTAAAAATGCATTAAACGCAACACTCAAGTCTCACTCCTCAATCAAATAAATCTCCCAAATCACTCAAACATTCTCAATAAGCTTGACCATCATTATCAAAGAAAACTTTGAAGAAGCATGTTCCCGTCTCATAAAAAACATCAAAGATTGAAAAAGAAACATGCTTTACATATCATCCTCACTACAATTTCTCTCATAATATCCTATCTATGGATATCTTCATGGTCGATCTTCAATATCTACAAACAGACTCTCAAAACACATTAGTAGGCATTTTGGAACTTGACAAAAGGATTTTCTTTTTCATCAAAATTTTCATGTAATATTAACTAGTTATTTTTCTTTTTCAAATCCAAAGGAACAAAATAATCTGAAAAGTGGCTCTCAATTTGTTTCACAATTTTATCAACAATTCCTCGTGCTTTGGTCTGATTTTCATGTTCATGACTTGATGTACTTTCTTGGTCATTTTTCAAACTTATATTTCCATCATCTTCTTGTTCTTCAATCTCATCTTGAATTTTGTTTAGAATATGATTGTATTTTGCTTCCAAAAAAGTTTTAATCTTTTCAAGATAAAAAATCTTATCATTATACAAAAACTTTGCATCAAGTTGGATATAGGTTGTGCCATCTTTATTACTTTTGACTTTGATTGATTTTTCATGCTCTTCTTTACTTGGTTGTAATTTTTCATTCAGAAATTTCTCAAATCTTTCTGTATCTATGTGTAGTAATTCATCTTGACTCACACTTATGGAGTACTCATGTTCACTTTGTCTATTTTCTTCATTGTCAATATCATGGATTATTTGAGATTTTGAAATTCCTACTTTATTTTTCAATTGAGTTGAATTTTCATATTCTTTCTCATCTTCTTCCAATCTTTCTTGCAAAATTTGTTCAACTTTTTGTTTATCCAACTTGATTTGTTCACTTCTCTTTTCTTCAAAATGTTTAGCTTGATTGTCAATTGGTATCATAGTTTCATGTTCAAAAGATTTCTTATCATCATATCTCTTTGATCTCCATTGTTTTCTAAATGATCTTGCTTTAGATTTTTTATGATCACAATATTCTTTAATTCCACCTCTTCCTAAATTCAAGTGTAAAGGTAAACGGATATGATAATCACATATTTTTTGTTCAATTTCAAGTACCAACTTTTTTCTACATGCTTTCTCACATGCTATACAATTCCCATATATGTGACCAATTTGATCACACCAAAAACATCTAATAGGTCGATTATGGACTGTATGTGTTCCTCTATGTAAAGTGCTAGGAGTGAATCTTCTATGGTCAGGTAAAGGGCTTTGTTCAATAGAATGTGTAGATATATTTTGAACTTGAACTTGATGTTCATATTTACACTTGCATGTTGCAATTTATTTTACTTGATTTGATAGACTATCAATACTTTCTTTCAAACTTGAAATGTCATAGCTAATATTTTTGAATGTTGTAATCTCTTTCACATGATTTGATAGATTATCCATACTTTCTTTCAAACTTGAAAGTTCATAGTGAACAGTTCCATCTAACTTACCAAACTATGTAATTAATGAACTAATAACCTCATTAACTTCTTTCATAATTGGAGTCATCATTGTAATACATGAAATTATTGAGTCAATCTTTGAGTAAATGTTTTCATCCATGGATGCAATTATTCGTGACTCCATATCTTCGAATTGTTCATCATATTCTAGAGACTTCTTTTCAATCAACCCTTCCACACTAGAACCTATGTCTTGTGTGGTGTGTTTTGCAAGACCCTTTTTGCCCAGTGTTCACTTATATAATGAATGTAAATGTAAAGTACGAGTACCTAGATTTGGCTTGAACAAGAGGTTTCAATGTATCAAAATGTGAAAATATAAATTTGTAGCAGCTTCCATCGATGAGAAGGGTGAAGTGAAGAGGATAAGATACTTGCAAGTTTCCATGGAGAAACTCACAAAATCTTGTTCAAGCTACTGCTCCCAAGGAAGTAGAAGCCACCACCATTTGCTAACTTTGTAAATGCATATGCGAGAAAATATAAATTATGCGTACTTGAGTTGCAATGCCGTTTCTTCATGTCGGGTTCAAATGTCGAGAAGATGGCACACGGTTGGTGGATCAGTTCAATCGCCAAGTCCAACGGCGCATGTAGGGTGCTTCAAGCAACTTAGGTGGTGGAATGGAGACTCAAAGAGATAATGAAAACTCAACAAAATTTATAAGATCACTTACAAGACATAACATCATATGGGAGAAAGAAATTGATTCATAACAAGAAGAGTTCATACAATTGTCATGAAAATAATAAAAAAGATACAAGTTACCAATTAATCATAAATCATAAAGTCGTCAAAATAATAATCTTCAAAAACCCTCCAGTAAGCATGTGTGTAGAGTGTTCTCTTCATAAAGTTGAACCTCCATGACCTTCCTTCAAGATATGTGTGTAGCCTCCATGTCCTTCAACTCCTTCACACTTCAATGCTAACTCTTCATAAGATTAGCTCAAGTCTTGGATGCCTCAAGCTCCTCCAATCTTCAATGCTAGGGAACATTCCTTGTATCATAAGGTGATATCTTGACTCTGAGGTAAGTGCCTCTTTATAGAGTACTTGTCCCTAGCCATTGCTTTTCAATAAAGCTAATGATCTTAAGTCAAAAGCATAACGATGTATCCATCAAAAGCATAAATCTATGCGATCATAAAAAATATCGTGCAAGTTTTGTTTTTACGTAATGCTTTTGAATTCGATATCTTAATGTTTTGAATCTTTTGGTTGTAAATTAAGTGATTTCACACTTATATGAGATAAGTTGAGGGTTCACATGGATATGGTTTCATACTACGATGTTATAAGTTGAGGGATCATGTTCATATGGAATTACAAGGTATGGGGCTTATAAGAAAAAAACAGCTCTTGCTTATGACCTTCAGGGTTTATATGCTTGTTTCAATATATATAGTTCAATATAATTTTGATGTTCAAAGTTGATCTCGAATTTGAAGTGCACCCTTCAATGGGTTTTCTCCATAAGATGAGTAGATATGAAATATCTACAACACCGTTCCAGAACACTACAAAGTCAAGAAGGCATCTTTGTGGGTAGAGTTTACCACATTCAAGAACAAGGCATCTCAATCCATTTCTCATTATGTAACAAGGATAAAGGACATTGCAGATGCATAAGGAGCAATTGATGAAGATATTGAGAAGGATAAATTGGTAAGGCAAATCCTCACATGTTTATGAAGAGATGAGAAATCGAAGCCATTTATTTTGTCTACTGAATTGTAACGAGATCATTTCACTCTTGATTTAAATTAGTTTCTAGGAAACATGCTAACTTTTGAGCAGGATGTCAAAGGTGATGGTGATAAGAGTGCAGGTCAAGCAATGTATTCAAAGGATAAGAAGAAGAATAGCAAAGGCAAACAACAATTAAATGAAGAAGAAGGTACAACTAGCCAAGCCAACTTCCTAAGAGGAAAAGGAGCTGGCAAAGGTAGAGGAAGAGGGAGAAGCAATAAAGATGGAGCCAAAGCTTGCTGGATTTTTGGTAAGACAAATCATTTAGCTCATGATTGTTGGCATATTAATCAGAATAATGGAGGATATAGTTATAAATTTAATTCAACAGGAAGAGGTGGTAGAAACCAAAGAGGTAATGTCAAAGGTAGAAGTAGTAGAGGTTACTTTGGAAGAAATGTAGGGAGAGTTTTCCAAAGTCAATCTTACAACAATACCTACTACAATAGATCAGAAGGAGGATTCAACCTCAATCATGAATGCAACTTGTGAAAGACAAAGTGAAGACCAAAGAGTCTTCTACATTGACTCAGCATGTAGCAATCACCTGAGTGGTAATATATCCTTGATGACTGATTTGGAGAATAAGGTAACTAATCATGTAGTTCAAACATGTGATAATACAAAGCACAATGTGAAATCAATTGGATCAGTGCAGGCTAAGGATGGAAGTACTCTTTTGAGTAAGGACTTGTACGTTCCTACAATTCCAAAGAATCAGATAAGTGTAGGGCAAATTGTTGAAAAAGGTTATGAAGTAAGGTTCATGAATGATGGAGTTCTTGTGGAAGACCCTAGCAATGGGTATAAACAAATTGTTTCAGAGAAGAAAGAAGGAAGACTCTTCACATTGAAGATTCAAGGTAATGTTGGTCATGCCTTGTTCACTTAGGGAGGACCTAAGATCTCTGAGTTAGATCTTTGGCATAAAAGGCTTGGACATTTCAATGAAAGAGGTATTAAGGATATGGATAACAATGGTTCAGTGCTTGGATTTCCTAATGTTGTAGGTCAACTTATGACATACAGATGTGAGGCATGTCAATTAGGTAAGGCTTATAAGCAATCATATTCTAAGCATGATTTCATGTATTCAGAAAAGCTTGAGTTGGTACACATAGATATATGGGGACCATCAAAGGATTTCAGTATAAATGGTTCAAGATATTATGTGATTTATGTGGATGATTCTACCAGGTGGAACTATATATTTGATCAAAGATAAATCAGAGTTATTCAATAAATTTAAACATTATCATATGTATGCAGAAAAAATCACAGGTCAAAAGTTCAAGAGACTAAGGTCAGATGGAGGGGGAGAGTATTTTTCTAATGAGTTTAGTGATTACTTATGGAATGCAGGTATAAAAAAGGAAGTTACTTACAGGTACTCTCCTCAACAAAATGGTGTAGTAGAAAGGAGAAATAGCTCTTGTTGAGTTTGCAAGATCAATGATGAAAGCGAAAAATTGCTTAAATTATTTGTGGGCTGAGGCTATAAATAAAGCTACATACATGGTTAATAGTCCCAAAAGCTATGCAGGAAGAGTATGATACATTAATGGAAAATGATACTTGGGATTTGGTTGCTAAACCAAATAGTCAGAAGATCATTGGATGCAAATGGGTCTAAAGGACAAAGAGAGTATAAAGCTAGACTTGTTGTGAAAGGGTATGCTCGGATATATGGTATAGATTACGATGAAACCTATAGTCCTGTGGCAAAGATGACAACCATCACGACACTCATAGCCATATTGCATGTAAAGGTTGGAGATTATGTCAATTAGATGTGAAGAATGCTTTTCTTCATGGTTATATTTCAAATGATGTTTTCATGGACCAACCACAAGGGTTCAGAGATAAAAGGTCTTGAAAATATGTATGTATGCTCAAGAGAGCTTTGTATGGTTTGAAGCAATCCCCAAGGGCATGGAACTATAGACTTGTAAAGCTCTTGAAAGAACTTGGTTTTCAAGTATCTAAAGCAGATAGTAGCGAGCTTGTCAAAGCAACTGATGATGGGTTTATTTACATGTGCATATATGTTGATGTCATAATTCTTATAGGTAGAGATGAGAAGGGCATACAAAGACTCAAGAAACAAATGGAGAAAGAGTTCAAGATTAGTGACTTGGGAGATTTGTCATATTTCTTGGGCATGGAGATCTCATATACTTAAGATGGAGTGTATGTAACTCAAGAAAGGTATTTGAAGAACTTGTTGATCAAGTTTAAAATGGAAGATTGCAGGGTAGCACCTACTCCAATGGAAGTGAATCACAAATTGAGCTGATATGGAGGAGAAGAATTCAAGGATATGAAGTTATATCAAAGTCTGGTTGGTAGTCTAATCACTGGAATTCTAACTAGGCCTGATCTATCATATGGAGCTAGAGTGTTGTCTCAATTCATGCATTGTCCTAGAAAAGAACATTGGATTGCAGGACAAAGAGTGTTGAGATACATTAAGGGTACTCTCAAAGAAGGTTTGTATTATGGTTTTACATCATATACAAACATCAAGATATATAGTGATACAAATTTGGCAGGTAATCCTGATGATAGGAGATCAACATATGGATACTTGTGTTGTGTGGGAGATAAGCTAATCTTTTCCTGTTCTAAGAAGCAACATACAATTGCTTTATCATCTATAGAGGTAGAGTATAAAGGTATGATTGAAGCTACAAAAGAGTTCATATGGTTGAAGACTCTCATGAAGAGTTTTGACATCACTCTGAGTACACCCACTATTCATGGAGATAACATGAGTTCATTGTTTCTAGTTTCTAATCCTGTTTTTCATGTGAGGACTAAACACTGTGAGATTGAGTATCACTTCTTAAGAGAGAAGGTGATTGAAAAGGAGATTTAAGTCATACATACTTCAACAAAACACGAGATTGCAGATATGCTAACTAAAAGCTTGGATGGACCAAAGCTACAAAGATTCAAAGACATGGCAAGTATAAAGAAGATAGAGAAAACCTCAATTGATGATTGAGAGGGAGCTATTGGTGCAAGTCATCCACCAATTGATGTTTTGGGTGAAGGATTGAAGTCACATATTGAAGAAAAGATTAGCCTATGAAGCTTGAATATAGTACACATTCACGAAATGAGGACTTGTATACATATGTACATTTTAAACTTACAATTAGCTCACATATACCTTTTATAATGGTCATGAACTTGTACATATATGCCTATATATACTAGTAGAAAGTCGGGACAAGTATGAGAGAGCATGAGACGAGAAGAATTATTAGTTTTAAGAGTCATTAGACATCTTAGAAATGAGGAAGATCTCTCTCATCATTTAGATGTAAAACTTTTCAGAGAAGAAGGAAAATTACGCGTGATCTTTTACTCAGTACTCCTTTTGTGTTTAATCTTATGTGAAATGATTTTGTACAAGTCTAATTCTATAGTTGATTGAATTCTATACAAGTTTTCAGATCCTAATTATGATCAGGCTGAGAGAATTGAGAGTAGGAAAATTTACATGTGTAAATGTGAAGAAGTGAAGTTGCAATAGGTGCAAAATTTGATGCTAATGTCTTGGTCAGTTATGCTTCGACAGTGTAAATTTTTGAAAAAGCAAGCACTCATTCTTTAAGTTGGAAGTTCACCTACCTATGGCTAAAAGCATTTGAATGAATAGGTTTTAGTTTGAGAGAACTATGCATTAAAAGTTATAGGTGTCAAAGTTGATTGTAGAAAAGTACAAATTTAGACATATGTGGATTATTTGAATAACCGCTCCAGATCTACTGAGTCTTTTGAGATGATTTATCTTGGAGAAGGTTTCCAATCTATCCCAGACACATTGTACAAAGTTTCATCAGAAGCTTTACACATTTGTTTAGTCAATGAGTGCGTTATGTGCAGCAGAGTTTTCTGAGTAGTAACTCTCTTCACAGTTAGTTCAAAATTTTGATAATTTGGTATTGGTCCTTCAAATTGGTAAAGGTTTTGAGCTGTTCTTGATATAAAGGTGCTCTAACATCAAGGATAGCTTATTTTGTTGGAGATTAACACTCTCCATCAAGGTCTTCCTATCACTTCATCACATAATTATATGATGTGCACAATAGTTGATAGGTTTAGTAAATATGCATATTTCATTCCATGTAGAAAAACATTTTCTACACCTCATTATTGCATTGTTATTCATTAGATACTCCCACTAACTAGGATGAAGAGTTGCCATTGCTTCAATTTGCTTACAATAAAACCACACTCACCACTATTGGTCATGCACCTTTTGAAATTGTTTATGGTAAAAAGCTTCCCACTCCCATGTCACTCACCCAAACCAATATTCTAATGGCTGATTCTATGGGTCAAGATCACATCTCTATACATCACAATGTTTATGAGCACATTATGAGAAGTCAAGAACGTTATACACATGATATCAATACAAAACGATTAGCCAAGGAATTCAGGAAAATGATCTTGTATGGTTACGTATTATTAAAAGAAATCTAAAAAATATTTTGCATTATCCTAAAATTAAGCATCCACCATGCTATTATGGATCATTTCACATTATACAAAAAATTAATGATAATCCATTCAGATTAGTTATACCATCCCATTGGATATATACATAAATCTTTTCATATTATTTCACTTAAGCCATTTAAAGAAACTTCACCACTCACTCCAGTCCTTGATGACCCTCTTTTAATTGAAGAACAATCTGAAATCTTAGTTCTTGACAAAATGATTGTTCATGATGTCACTACTACATGGACAAGTACTCATTATCATCACTATCTTTTAAGTGCAAAAATCACTCTATCGAAGAATGTCAGTGGATACATAAAACACAATTAACACCGCTAATTGCAGCATATCATACACATACACATTAATGTAACTCCTTCATGAAAATCTCTATGCATGTGTTTTTAAATGAAACATGCTTATTTTTGCTCAGTGATAACACATGTGACTGACCATCCATGTTTATTTTTTCTTTTGTCAACTAAGGTCAGTTGTGTTTTTCAATTTGAGGTGCATGTTATGAATTATGGAATGTGTTGAAGAAGGAATTGTTGGAGTGTTAATTTATTAATATGTTTTGGTGTTTTTGAATAGCAGGTGAAGGTTTTTGAGGGCGTGAAAGGATAGACACCAATAATCGCATTTATATTTTACATAGTCTGTAAATAAACCCACGTAGTGGGTTTGATTTTTAGAAAAAGCTACTAAAATTAGTGGCTCGGATAGGGATCACTGTAGACTGTGATTTTTTTCAATAAAAGAAAAGGCTCTCTACAAAAGACACCAACTTTTACTTTCGCACATGCTTTTCGAAGGTGCTCTCATGTAACCACTATTTTTGACATAATAAAAAATCCTATAAATACATGCACTGTGTGGACTATCAAAATAGAGTGCATGGGGGGAGATTGCACCCAATACTATGTTGTGTTAAGATCCTCATAACAATACTATGTTTCATTTATTGATGACCATAATAAATGGACTATTCTATACTTTATCAATAGTAAGAATGAAGTGTTAGATTGCTTCAAAAAGTATTTAGCACATGTGGAGAATCATATAGGTAGATCACTCAGTAAGTTGAGATGTGATGGAAGGGAAGAACACTTCTCCAAAGAGTTCGATGAGTTCTTATAGGATAAAGGTATCAAAAGTTAAGTAACTACCATGTACTCTCCTCAATTGAATGGAATTGCAGAGAGGAGAAACAAGACATTGGTTGATCAGCTAGAACAATTCTTGAAGAGAAGAGGTTGCCATATTATCTATGAGAAAAGGTTATTTCGAATGTTGTGTAGCTTGTCAATAGACTATCATCCAAATCACTCCCTGGTATGACTCCTTATGAAGTATGGCATGGAACAAAACCTAGTGTTGGACATTGCAAGGTATTTAGTTCTTTAGCTTATGTTCATGTACCATCACAAATAAGAGGTAAGATAGATGAATGGGCAACAAAGGCAATGTTTATTGGGTATGACACAACTCAGATGGGTTGCAAGTTCTTTAATCCTTCAACCAAGAAATTCACCTCAAGACGAGATGTTGTGTTTGAAGAACACAAGTCTTGGTATGATCAAGACAAATAGAAGGTAACTCTACCATCTGATCTTGATTCTGATTCTCATCAGTTAGAAGCAAGCATGATACACAAGTCTAGGATCCAAGAAGTGATACAAATGATGAGCAAGATTAAAGGGAAAAGGATTACAAACTATGGAAGTCAAGAGGCAAAGTAAAGATGGAGGAGTGTGGAGACTGCTCTAACCAAGATCCTAAAAGATCAACGAGAGAAGAAAGAGTTAGAAGGGTATGGATATGATTCCACATTTATTACAGAGCATTGAATCTACTTGGAAAGAGACTCAATTTTAGAAGAAACCTCAAGGAGTGAAGAGGAAAAGGGAAACCTTAATCAGGAAAAGGCCATGAAAGAAGAAATAGATGCATTGAAGGAGATGGGGACTTGGGATTTGGTTCTACTGCCAGCAAATGAAAATCTTATTCATTACAAATAGGTAAAAAAAGTTAAAAGAAACTCAGATGTATCAATTTGCAGGTACAAGGCAAGATTAGTTACCAAAGGATGCTCATGAATGCATGGTATAGACTATGAGGAAACACTCTCACAAGTTGCAAAGATGACTACAATCCAAACATCGATAATTAGTTGCTCCAAGAAATTGGACACTCCTCCAACTTGATGTGAAAAATGCATTCCTCAATGGTTGGATAAGTGAAGAGGAATACATGTCACAACCACTAGGTTTTGAAAACCCTAATCATGCATCTTATGTTTGCAGACTTAAGAAAGCGTTGTATGGATTGAAACAAACACCTAGAGCTTGGAATTATAGGTTGGTTACATACCTTCAAGATCAAGGGTTCAAACCTAGTAATTGCGATCCTTATCTATTCATCAAAAGGGATCATGATGTGGTTATCTATCTATGTGTATATGTAGATGATATTATTGTGACCAGTGATGATCTAAATGGCATTCAAAGGATCAAGAGACACATGCAAGAGTAGTTCAAATTGAGTGACTAAGGTGAGCTCACATAATTCCTAGGTATGTAGGTGATATACAAAGATGAAGGTATGTATTTAACTCAAGGAAGCTACATTTAGGATCTAATTCTTAAGTTTAGAATGGAGAACACAAACTTGCAAGTACAACTTTGGAGATTAATCATAAATTTAGTGTTTATGAAGGTGAGAAAATTGAGGAAATTAAAGAATATCAAAGCTTGGTAGGTAGCTTGATATATGCTACTCATACAAGGGCAATCATCTCATATAGTGTAGGAGTGTTGAGCCAAGCCATACACTCTCCAAGAAGACCACACATGGATGTGACTAAGGGAGTACTTAAGTATCTCAAAGGTACAATCAATGAACATATATTCTATCCTTACTCTTTAGATTTAAATCTTTGAATTCATTCAAATGGAGATTGGGCAAGAGCTAAGGATGATAGAAGAAGTACCTCTAGTTACTTAGCATTTGCAGGTTCAAAGCTAGTGTCATGGAGTTCCAAGAAGCAACCAATAGTTTCTTTATCCTCATATATCACTACTTGTGGAGCTAGTGGAGGGTAGCCATCTTCCATTGTTGCATTGGGGTGTTAGAATAGTCCCCCATCAGTGGTGTCAAAGCCATTTTGGAGGCTTGGAAAGATCAGTAGGCAACATATTGAAGAATTGAAGGTATCAAGTCAACTTGTGGAAGCACAAGGAGGACTTAGCAAAGCAAGAAGACATTGAAACGGGACTACGTCCATTGAGATCTCAACTAGTCGAATGTTTGTAAGGAAAAATCTACCAAAAGGTGATATCCACACCTTCTCAAGCATACAAACACTTGATGAGAAGCCATAGGATCTTAGAGCTGAATATGACTGAGTATAATGCACAAATGGAGAAGTTAGAGAAAAAATTATCAAGCATGTAAATTTTTAGTTAGCAACTAGCTTATGAGCAAAGTATTGTGGGGATTAGTGAGTAGCACGGAGCCAATCCGTCATGTACATGCTCCACCACTTCAAGGGAAGGTCAAGGCATTAAATGGATGGATATAAAGGGATAGGAGAGACATATTCATTCCATCACAACACATGAGAAATAGCGTGATAGGGCATGTACAAGACTTGGACACATCCAAGAATTTGTGGGAGACCTTGGAGAGATTGTACTCTTCATAAACAAAGGCAAGGAAGATACAACTCCAGAATGAATAATTGTAGGAAAGCACCAAATACTAACATAAGTGAGTACATTTTGAAGGTTAAGAAGCTTTCACATGCACTAGGCTCAATTGGGAGCCCAATCCAAGATGATGATATTTTTGCACACACTCTTAATGGCTGGAGAGAGGATGAAAGGCAAAACAAATTTACCACATCAGCTTATGTGCAGGATTCCCTACCAAAAATTGATAAATTGGTCACATTGATGGTGACCAAGGAGATGAAGCAAGGATGTTCACAATCAAAGGGCATCCAAGCCAAACTTTTCTATGTAGGTAGAGGCAAAGGCAAAAGAGGTGGATAATAATCCCAAGGCAGAGGGAGGGGAAGGTAAAAATAAAGCTCAAGAAAACAAGAAGGCACCAACTAAAGCTATGGATTAAGAGGAAGATGAAGGAGTAGAGGAATAGGAGAAAGATCACATGGAAGAGAAGCATTCAATTGAGAATGCTAAAATTGTGGAAAACCAGGCCATTATGCAAAATTTTATTGGTCCAAAGGAGGAGGCAATAAAAAATACAAAAGCAAACAAGGTAGTTATGATTGTACTTCAGAAAATTCAAAAACTGAGAACTTTCTTATGATGTATGGATCAAGTGAAAGAGTCAATTTAGATTTTACATGGTACATTATAGTGATTGTAGCAACCATATGTGTTGTAATAAACATGTTTTCTTTAGTTTACAGTCACCCTTTAGTGAAGGACATGTAGAGAGAGGGGATCACACTGAGCACAAGATTACATATGTGGGAGATGTTTCATTAAATCGATGTCAAAGCTCCAAGGTGTTGAAAGATGTGTTGCATGTCCCAACCATCACAAAGAGCTTGGTTTCGGTAGGTCAAATGGTTGAAAGAGGTTACAAGGTGAGGTTCAATGATCAATGATGCCTGTTCAAAGACCCCATGTAGGACTACAAGCTCATAGCAAAAGGAAAAGCAACACACACTCTTCACCATGGAGTTAAAGCCATCAACATCTCACACTTTCTACTTGTTAATTGGAAATCAAGAAATTGTAGAAATCCACTTATGTCATAAAAGAATTGGACACATAAACTTACAAAGGATGAAGGACATGCAAAGGAAGGGATTGGTGAGTGGTCTGCCTGATCTTAAATCTCAAAATATGCAACATTTCTACCATGTTTATCAATTAGGGAAATAAAGTAGGTTGCTATTCAAGAAGGGAGCACATGTGAGAAATGAAGTGTTGAGTCTCATACACACAAACGTATGGGAACCTGCAAGGGAGCCATCCATTGGAGTCAATAGATATTTTGTCACATTTATAGATGATCATTCATCAGTTTCTAATGTATTGCATGAAGTCAGAGTTAGAGGTGTTTTACCACTTAAGATGTTCAAAAACCTAGTGGAGAAGGAAACATGGAAGTATATAAAGACTCTCAGATCGAATGGAGGAGGAGAGTACTTTTCAAATAAATTTTCAGATTTTTACATGACCATAACATCAAACAGAAATTTGCTTGTAGCTATACACCTAAACAAAATGGGGTGGGAGAGAGGAAGAATAGATACATAATAAAAGTGGCTAGAGCTTTGTTAAATGAAATGAATGTTCCTAACTCTTATTGGGCTGATGCAACAAATATAGCCATATATTATGAATAGGTGTCCACCCTCAAGGGTACATGGAGTTACATCCTATGAAGCTTGCTTTGGTAAGAAACCCAACTTTTCACATTTCCAAGTATTTGGTTGTGTGTTCTATGTTCACATACGTCAAGAATTGAGACACAAGCTAGACTTGAAGGTAGATAGGTGTATATTTCTTAGATATTTGTTAGATCAAAAGGGTTTTAGATGCCATAAACCTTGAAGCAAAGAGATTAAGGTATCTAGGAATGTAATATTTGATGACTTGTGGCTTGGTATGGTGGCAAAGATGTGTTACACATTGATGATGCATATCAAGCCGATACGAAGTTCAAGGAGCAACAAGAAAGCATGGAGATAAGTGGTCCAACTACTTCAAGCACACCATCAGAGGAGAGTAATACCTTAGCTTGGCATGGAAGGAAAAGGAATGAAGCTCATTCAAGTGAAGGAAGTAGCAAAGGAAAGGAAAAGGCAAATGACAAAGACCATCAATCGGTAGATATAGAATCTACACGTGATAAGGATATGGAAAAAATAGAAACTCTAGGTGTTAAAGCATCAAAACCAAGGAGGAGGAGATTCCTAGCACCTAATAGCTCAGTAAGGTTATCCAATAGGGTTAAATACCCTATTTAAAGGTTAACTTATGATTCATTCATTTCAAGATACTATGCCTACATGAGTCAAGTTATAGCTTGAGAAGAGCCTAAATTTCTTTAACAAGAAAATAAGCAAAGGGAATGTATTGAAGCCATGAAGGAGTAATTCAAGGCACTTGAAGAAAATGATACATGGTCCTTGGTGCTAAAAATAGAGGACATGAAAGTCATTGGCAACAAATGGGTGTACAAGGAAAAGAGGAATGCAGATGGGAGCATCTCTAGGTATAAAGGAAGGTTGGTTGCCAAAGAGTTTGCTCAAATCTATGGCATAGAATTTGAGGAAACATTCACTCTAGTGGCTAAGATGTCAACCAGAGAAGTTTGATTGAAATTTCAGGCTCAAAAGGTTGGAAGATGTACCAGTTGGATGTGAAGAATTATTTCCTAAATGGATAGCTAGAAGAGGTAGTGTTCATGGAGTAGCCCCAAGGCTTTGAAGATGAGAGGTTTCAACATCATGTATGCAGGCTTTAGACGGCTCTTCATGGACTCAAGCAAGCCCCAAGGGCTTGGAACCAAAGACTTGTGGAGAGTACTTGGTAAGATGTGGATAGAATTAGACTCATGTAGACCCATCACTCTTTTTCAAGAAGGAAGTTAGCGAAATTGTTTTCATTTGTATATATTTTGATGATTTGATCATTAGATGGGATGATGAGCCCAACATCAAGTGCATAAAGAGGAAGCTTGGATGTGAGTTTAAAATCTCTGATTTAGGGATTTTAAGGTACTTCCTTGGGATTGAAGTACTATATAAAGTGGAAGGTATATACTTGATGCAAAGGAAATACATTCTAGATCTCTTCAAGAAGTTTGGCTTGTCAAATTGCAAGCCCATTTCACATCCATTATAAATAAATGTTAAAATAAGTTGTCATGATGGTGAAGTGTGGAAGGATGTAGCCATGTATAGGTCAATAATTGGTTCTCTCTTTTATGCTACTATGACGAGACCAGATATTGCACATGTAACTGGAATGTTATCTCAATTTTTATAGGTGTCAAGAGTACCTCATCTTGTTGCAGCCAAAAGGGTACTTTGATAAATGAAGGTCTATATTATCCATTTGATGATGGATTAAATGTACAAGCTTATTGTGATGATGATTGGGTAGGTTCCAAGGATGAAAGGAAGAGAACTAGTGGTTTGGTTATCATGCTAGGGAAGAAGACCGTCTCCTAGATGTCAAAGAAACAACCAATATGGCTCTCTCATTGACCAAAGGTGAGTATAGAGGCTTCACACAAATCTCCTGTGAGCTTATGTGACTCAAGAACTTGTTTGTTGATCTTGATTTGTAGGTTAAGCAACTACCTATTTTTTGTGAAAACGTAAGTAGCATATGCTTGGCTCAAAATCGGGTGTTCCATGCAAGGTTGAAGCATATACAAGTGCATTACCACTTTATTAAAGAGAAGATCATGTCAAAGGATGCTAAGGTGGAGCATGTCAATACAAAGGAACAATATGCAGATATCTTTACCAAAGCTTTGGATGGAGTAAATCTGTAACAGTTCAAGGCATGCATTGGAATGAAGGACATAGGGATTGATTCTTGAGTGGGAGTGTTGAAAATCAAGTCTCAATCATGCAAAAGGGGTTAACCATGAGTTTTGCAAGTGAAGGAAGAAAAAAAGGAGGACCCAAAGTTGTGGAAACAAGTTAGAAGCTCCACCAAACTCAATAAAATTCAAATCTCATCAATCAGCCACCAAAACGTGCACCTACACTGATTGATGGGTGGTTAACTAGATTGTAGGAAAAGAAAAACTCTATGTAAGCATCATCACACCTTTTTTTATGAGTCGTATGCATTCCATGAGTTTTCCACTTAGTTTAGTGAAGTCATAAATTCCAACAAGCAGCCCTCGTGCTTGCTTAACTCATTTTCTCATGACTTGCTCCTCTCTTTCTAGTGATGTAGTTACGCTTTTCCAAATCTAATTCTACAAAATTGTAGAGCATTGTTTTCTCTCTCATTGTACTCATTTTCATTGATTTCAAGCTTCATTTTTTCTCTCATATAGTGCTCTGAATTTTGCCAAAGTTTCAAGTTCTTTGGCTGAGTAAGTTATGAGAAATTGCCAACTTTGTGAAGGTATATCTTTGCACATAAGCACAGAGTCTCGCAAGTAGGTAACCTATTTTGCAAAGGGTGGTTCTCCCAACTGGAATATCCATTTGGGATAATTTAAAGGTTTTTGGGTAGCTCTTATAGTCTTATTTATTTTTTTGCAAAATTTTATAAGTCAATGTACTAATGCATAGAAAAGTTTAGAATAGTGAGCATATATCATTGCTTGTAGACCTAGTGGAGGGCATCCATCTTCCATTGTTTCATTTTGGTGTTAGAATCATCGCCCATTAGGTTTGACCATAACAAATCAAGAGGAAATATGGTTAAAAAAATTGTATACATATTTGGGACTTGTGAGTTCCAAACCTCACATATTTGAAGATAATGTAATTTCCATGCATCTGGGAACGAAGCCTATTTTCCATGCAAGAATTGAACACATGGAAAAGGAATTGACATTTCTTTTATTCGAATTAAGAAGAAAGTAGCACATATGATGATGGAACTTGATGGAATAAAGCTTTGGAGATTGAATTCAATGGCTGGTATTCAACCTATTAGAGAATGAAGACTCAAACATACTTTAGCTTGAGGGGGAGCTCTTGGAACATCAAGATTACACTATTCTTGATGTGGATTTGATCTACATAAAAAAAAGCTATGGTTTTGATTATACCACAACATCCATTGAAGCATTCTTTTATCTATTTATTGTATTTTTTAAAGAGATTTTTTATGGATCATTTACCATTACAATAGCCTTGAGCTTTACACATGCAAAAGGGAAAACAAGAGCTAAATATCCATGAATTTGAGGTATCTTAGTTACAAACAATGAACCAATCAATCACTTAAAAGTAGATCAAACTAGATCTTCACTTTTCCTAGATTTTTGGAAAGTGAGTTGATTCCCTCCAACAACTAATCTCGCCTTCCTTTGATATCAAAATCCATTTGTAGAAGTCGTGGAGCAATTCACAAGTCCATTTAAAGACTTCAAATCACTTGTACATCACATGGAAGCAATATACATACACGTTTGGCCATCATTGTCTTGCTCCCTCATGTTTTTGCATCATGTTCTTCAACAACAATAAACTTGTAGAAGCTACTGCTCTCTCCAAAGAGCTCTAAATTGGATGAATGAGTGCACATTGGAAATTTATTAGTCTCTTGTTTATGTGTCTAAATGTTCAAGGCATTTGGTTTAGTACATTGGGAGAAATCAGAGTTTCTCTCTCTCAGGGTCTATCTCTACACATTCCTGAAAAATAGGAGGTACCAGTGTTCAGTGTCACATTCAATCCAAAAGCATATTTTGCATACTTTATGTTCTCTTGTGCATTCTATACACTCAAAAATATGTTTACCCGTCCTCCAAAATTATGTTTTTCAATTTCAATCATGTTGGCTTCTTTACTATTTGAAGTTCATTGTCTCATCCAAAGATAATAAGTTCTTTTTGCTAGTTACTGTGCAAACCTATCTGTTTTGCATCGACTCTTCCTCCTTGATACTCCAAATTACATAGTGCATTTTATTGCACTTATCGCATGCCTTTACAGTCTATTTGAATCTCCATAGGCTCAAGGGCTAGTCTTGTGCTAGTTGGCTGAACCAAACTTCATTGCGTTGCAACTCGATTCTCTACCTCCTACAAGCTTCTCCAAGTTCTTTTAATTTAGCCTGGGATATGCTTCATTATCATCAGTAGGAATATTCTAATTCTCGATATATATATATATATATATATATATATATATATATATATATATATATATATATATATATATATATATATATATATATATATATATATATATATATATATATATATATATGTGTGTGTGTGTGTGTGTGTGTGTGTGTGTGCATTGCAACATCTTTGAGATCCAAAGGAAGTCGGGGAGATCGAAACATTAGCTTTGAAGAACCTCCATACTAAAGGGCTACATATTATCTTGAACAATGGAATACCGATTGTAAGCAATCAAGTGTAATACTCAATTGTATATACTCGGCCATAGAAGAGAATGGAAGAGGTTTTGCAAATTAACTAGGGTCAAGTTGATAACCCATGGAGCTATAATGGGTGGTCTTTGCTCCCAGAAGTTTCTTGATGCAAATATATCCATTCTATTTGTTGGACCCAGTGTGAGTACTCCATCCTTGAAGAACTTCATATGGTCATGCCTTTCTATGATGGAGATGGTATAGTACTCAAATAACTACTTTGAATCATGTCTATCTCCAAATATTTTCATTCACTTTTAGAATGTTAAGGGACTCATTGATGAAATTAGGTTGTGATATTTAGGTTAGTTAAGATCTTAGATTAAGAGTCATGCTTCTTGGAGGTGATGTTTGGCAAGATTCAATATTCTTGTGATACCAAGCTGAGTATCGTTATAGTTCTGATGGGAGTGGCCATTTGCAAGGTAATTAATGAGAATGTTAGTGGAAAAAGAGCATAAAGATGGTAAAATGAGGAAACCAAGAAAGAAAGAAGATAAACGGGAGAACATATTTTTGTCAAGAAAGTGTCAACATGAGACTTAATGCAAGGAATATCTCCTCCTAGCTTTGCGAGTGTGAGAAGCTATGTTTGAGGACCTAGCATGAGAATTAATGCAAGGAATATTGCTCCAAAGTCTTGGCCGTGTCAGAAGCTATATTTGAGGACCTAATTAAGATTGGCTAATAGAGCCAAATTATCCTACTTCTCCAATTTTGGGAAACATTCACACATATTCAATGAAGGTTGGGATTGAGAAAGGCCATGGTAGCCTCTATCGAGTCTATATGTGCAGTTGACCTGCATTGATTAGGGACATTGAGGACACAGGATCATCATTATCCATACCGAAGTAGAGCGAGCACTTTTTTCTTGACCACTCTCTACATTCAGTTGCTACTTGCAGAGTGTTTGAGGTCACTCTATCGTGATTATAAAAAGTATGAGACTCCTAGTGAAGTTGGCTATTAGCATTACAAAGTGATTGAGTGGCTTGTATATAGTCTTTTGGTGTGAATCTATTGTATTTCTCTATGAAAAAGTCTTGAGCCTTGTTGTAGTCCTTCTGTTGATTAGTAATCTTCTATTATGCATTAAGGAACTATACATGTCCTTTTTGGTGGTCATTGGGTGAGATGCTCCACTATCGATTATCTAAGGTTTATCCACACATTTGGGAAGATGTACATACCTCCTCTTGCAACCCAAACTTCAAGTTCTATTTTTTTTTTAATTCCCTTTTCTTACCTAAGTGTGAAGGGTAGCTATAAAACCCATCAAATTTTGTAGGAAGAATTCAAATACAGCTTTGAGCTAGTTCTCTAGGTGTTATGAGAACACCAAAAAATACAAATTATTCTTATAAAATTTTGATTTACTTGATGAAATATATAGCCTTATCCCATTCAAAGCGTTTCTCATTTGTTAAATCAATTTCAAGTGTTTGAAACCGATTGTTATTCTTGAACTCATATTGGCAAGCCAATATGCCTCAAGCTTCTTGTGCTTTAGATGTGTGCTTGACTAGACTAATCAAAAGGCACTTACATTCATAAAAATAGAACATAACACATTTGCATTATTCATATTCTAAGCTCAAAGAAGAGCTAGATGAGCAATGGTTATCACTCCAAGATTGGATGGATTCTTCATCTGAATTATCTCTAGATATGGCCACGATGATACCATGACATTATACAACAACTCATAAGAGTCCAAAACTAATAAAAATATTGAACTTCCAAAATGTTTATTTTTTCACATCAAGCTTCTCTTCACTAAACTAGGGAGGATGAATGCGAATTGATTTAACAACAACATTTGTAGATTCACCAATGCGAGAAGATGAAGCCATCACTCATGCAGCATAGTTTGAAAACAAATATACTTGCATGTTTAGGGAGTACATCTCTCTATGAATACATTCCAAATTAAAGATCCCAATTAGCTATCTACCACTATAATCCGAGCCTTAAATAGCCCTTGCCCATATACACATCTAGAGTCTTCTCTAAGGTCCAAATGCCCCTCATATGGCTAGCTCAATTGTCACTCCCTCTTGTCAAGAACTTTGATAACCCTCAAACACCCCTAAATTAGTGCTCCTTCTTGTGAGGAACCCTAAAAGAAACATGTGGTGCAAGTGTTTTTCTCCTAAAGAACCACAGCCATAGACACAACTCTCATCTTAAGAAACCTATAGTGTCAACTTGGTAATATGGGAAAGAAGTGACAACGTATATTGGATATATATATATATATATATATATATATATATATATATATATATATATATACACACACACACAAACACACACACACACAAACACACACACACACATATATATGTGTGTGTGTGTGTCTCTATGTATATGTGTGTATATATAGAGAGAGATAGATAGATAGATATATGTACGCATATCCACACATGAATGCACACACATACACACACATACACATGTGTTTGTGTGTGTGTGTGCATTCATGTGTGTGTATGTGTACATATATCTATCTCTCTCTCTCTACACACACGTATATGTATATATATATATATATATATATATATATATATATATATATATATATATATATATATATATATATATATATATATATATATGTATGTATGTATGTATATATGTATATATATACACAGGGACATACACAATGCAAATTTCTCATCGGAAAAAAATGTGTGAACAAAAACACTTCAAAGAAAATAGGTGGGATTTAGCAAACAGAACTTACAATGAACGTGAGGAATTGCATAGATTTCAAATTTGGAACTCACAGTGTTAGAAAAAACAGGCCCAGCTACAATGCCATACTTTCCTCCTTGTTTTGATTCGTCAGGATTTCAACTTCCGCTTCCTCTTCTCTGTCCTCATGAACAATGGAGTGAAGTGACGTTCTTGCTCCAGCAGCATCAATCTCTTACACTCATTTATCATTTAGCATCTAGACTCATCCTATAAGTATGCTCTACGGTAAGATCATCAAAGGAAAATAGTGTTCGATCAACCTTCTATTCTGATATTTTCCATTTCTTCTTGCTCTCTTTTCTTCAGATGTAAAATATTTTTCCTTTGTTTTTATTCACGAAGAAACCTTGTGATCCCTTTTTGCACAGCTCGTCTTATGGTACTCCTTGCCGCTAAGGAATCTAGGCCGTCACTCATGTTTCCATAGTGGTTACTAATGTCATAAAGCTCATAAATGGCAACAACATCCTTCTATTATAAGAAAAACATTTCAAATGGACAACAACAACTTTTGGTAGTATCCATAGGTCGAGCTTCTTAGTGGCTTGTCGATGCTCCTTAGACAATGTTTTGTGTTTCAACGTGACTCCAATAAGGGATCAGGGATACTTTCTATCAGCAGCAACCCCAAGTCACGATTTCAAACTTTTCTTCCAAAAAAGAGTGGTCAGAACGCATAAGACTGAGTAGCAAAAATCATCTCTAGAATGTTCACAGTTCTCTAAACGTTGAATGAGTTTTGCTAGTGTTTAAACCTATGCTTCTTGTCCCATTCTCCACATTGCATCTGCCTTCTTCCAAAGATCATTCAAGCCAGTATTCTTGCAGAGCTTCGTTCCTACATGAATGACATTATATGAGATGCCAGAATAGTGCCGGTGTATACATACGCTATCGTGAAGATCATTGCTTTGCTGCCGCAAGAGGAAATTTTGCGGAAGCTTGGGATTCTTTCTCTAAACTCATCTCTGAAATCTCCTCAAGTGTCTAATTTTTTCTTCCTACTTCATATAGGACCCATCCTTTGTTTCTATCAATTCGACCTTTCTTCTTTGTCGTGCACCTAGTTGTGATAACTCTCTCCCTCTGTCACCAAATCAGGCATGCTCCCTACGTGCCGAGCAGACTCAGTCCACTTTTCTTTTTCACCTTCCTTTGACAGAAGATCATGTACGGTCCAAGCCCGAGAAGGCCCAAACAAGTTCCGAGAGATGATGAATAAATACTCTATCTGTTTTTTTTTACTCAAGGAAACTGGTACGTATCCCTTATTGAGCTTGTCCGATAAGCTCCAGGAAAACGATGCCAATCACTCCTGCATTCCCCTAAGCTCCGGAAAATGCGGCTCACATCCTTGATGCATCCATGTCCCGCATTTAGTCCGAGGAGACATAGGAAAGCTGTCATGAAAGAGTTCCCAATGAGGTCCAAAAACTTCACCTTTCCTGTTCTCTTTCCTTCAATCTCCTCCCCTCACACTTAGATGTGAGAAAATCCCCCTCGAACTGGAGCCATCATGATACATTCTTCGCTCCATTATATGTGCACCCCTAGTCAGCATGAAATCACATGATGAGCTATCTATCTCCTCCCATGCCTTTAGATAACTTCCTAAATAGGAGAGCCCAATATTCTCCATGCTTCCTCTTGCTCGTGTCATCGTTTCGTAAATGCGAGAGCACCCTTATTACCATTTGGCATCACCAAAAGTTCCTCTCCAAAAGCCCTTGTAATGGAGGGACTTCGTGAATGAAGAGCATGTCGATCTTAACATTCGACTTGAATATGTTTGCTAGACAGATCAAAATTTTACATTATCCATGCATAAACCTGGGTAGATGAGTCTCCTTAACAATGTGGCTCTCAGTTCATCAGGATCCGCTACTTGAAATCGTTCTATATGAGCCAAAACCCATTTAGTATCATCACAAGAAATGATATAGCATGCCATCCAACAACCTTGTATTAGCATATGTGACACCATGAGACTTGCATTAAGATTGAATCTATTCTATTTGAACTAAGATTTCCACTCCATGTATATGCAGCTCCTTGTTTTCAAAAGGCCAATCTTTGTTATGTAGTTGCTTTTCGAGTGTAGTAAGGCCACCTAGTTGTTGGAACAAGTCCATGGCAACTCCAAGTGATGGCTTGAGTCATCAAAAGACCTAGAGACATGAAGGAAATGTCTAGTCTTTGCAAATTTCACTTTGAACTACCTCTTGTAATCTTTGAAGTCTTTACTTGATGTAAAAGTAAAAGGAATGTAAAGTGGTTGAGTCCACTTAATGAAAAAAGGAAAGAGAAGCCACTAATTTGTCATTGAAGGTAGTTGGAGAATCAAATCAATTACAGAAATATTGGAGAGTGATTTTTGGTGAGATTCAAATTCAAATTTGGGCTCCAAACATCACTAGAAATACATGACCTTCTAGTTGCATTTTTTAGACCTCCATGAGATGCACTTTATGCCATATCAAAGTGTGGGATCAAGGCACAAATATATGTCAATAAGTCCATTGTACTTTACAATCAATATACTTTCATTTTTATGATCATTTGAGTTCATATCTTCATGCTTTTGTGAGTATACTATTCACTACCATATTTCTCAATTTTCTCAGTTAGATTGCAGACATGATTTCTCTCAGCTTGGTGCATCATTTTCAATGATTTAATATGTCTACTACATACTCATAAACTTTTATAGCAATTTTCATTTTTGATCTTGAGATATGCTCATTTGAAGTCCATTATATCTATTCATACTTTACTTCTCTATGAGCACTCAATTAGAAGAGTCATCTTCTGAGAGCTTTTTTCTCAGTATGTACTTCATCAATTTCCATGCTTCAAAGCTTTATAGAATTAGCATATTGTCTAGTATCTGCATACAAAATAGCATAAGCATTGCATCTTAAAATCTTGAAATATTATCATTTCTCTGCTCATGAGTCTGAGTACTGCTATAGCCCTTGAAAATCAGGATGATGCTACAACTTGCTAAACACTTTTCTATTTATGTAGTCTATCATTTTTTCTAAAATAACTCTGAGTTCCCCAAAAGGAATTAAGTTAATTGATACTGTGGCCAAAGAATTTTTCAAAACACTGAGCAGGTGTCTGAACCAAAACAACACCTTTTTTACACCTGATTCAAGTTCTACCTATTTGTTTTGATTTATCTTTTTGAGAGTAATCTTCCGAGGTACATAGGGTGTCTAATACATCCTTTGGCAAGCTAAAAGGCCCCAATACATATCCGTGTAGTTTATTTGGTTGGTTTAATGCAAAGTTTTTGTTGTACCACTTCACCTTTTCCAAGTTCAAATCCATCTCTTCAATGTGGTATGAGAGGGAGGTTGAACAACATGGCAGATGGATTTCCTTCATCTATTGATAAATTGGATAGAGGTAACTACTTATCCTCATCATTAAGGATGGAATCTTACCTTCAAGGTAGGAATTTATATGTTCATATAGCTGAAGATGAAGTTATGTTAAGTTTCAGGAGCAAAGGTCAACCGACACCAGAAGATCAAGAAAGATTGAGCACATGGTGCTCCAAGGATGCACTTCCAAGGTCTTATCTCCTCAACTCTCTCTCAGCTTTTCTGTTGCCTCAAATTAGAAGTTGTAAAACATCTTAGGAAGTGTGGAATGCACTTAAGCCTTCTTCTCTTCAAGTCCAAAGGCCACGAAGCATCAACTATGGCT
The DNA here is from genome assembly GCA_020310875.1 of Ceratopteris richardii. Classification (NCBI taxonomy): domain Eukaryota; kingdom Viridiplantae; phylum Streptophyta; class Polypodiopsida; order Polypodiales; family Pteridaceae; genus Ceratopteris; species Ceratopteris richardii. The sequence goes on from CM035420.1 coordinate 97,824,991, forward strand.
CCACCTCACAACTCTCAAAAAATCTCCCAAAAAAAATGTGATAATTTTTTTCACAAAGCTAAAGAACATAGCAGATCAATTGGGAAGCATTGGAGAGGTAATAGTGAAGAAAAAATTGTAAGAGAGGTCATCAATGGCTTGAAGGTAGATCACAAGTGGGAAGCATTCACCACAACTATGGATCTATACATGGATATGCATGTACCAGATTTCAATACAATAATACAACAACTACTTACTCAAGATGCCAAGCTTATCAAGAATGGAGAAAGCTCCAAAGGCAATCAATATTCTCTTTTGAATAGTGAGGAAGACATGGTAGAGATAGAGGAAGAGGAGGAAGGAAAGGCAGGGGGAGATCCAAAGTCTCTAATTCATCCTCTATTTGTGGATTAACTAATCATACAACTGAAAATTGTTTTAGGAGTTCTAGGAATCAAAGAGGCAGAGGATACAATAGAGAAAGTTATGGCTACTCAAGAGGAAGTTTCAACAATTACCATGGCAACCATAACAATTACAACCATTCAAACTATCAAGGAGGCAATAGGGGAAGAAGATATTTCCATAACTACAAAGAAGACTCAAATCAAGAGGACTCATTGCTGATCATGAATATGGCCATGCCACAAGGTAAATCTGATGAGCATGTTTTCTATATACATTCAAGTTCTTCCAATCATGTGGCAGGAAATGTGGTCCTCCTATCAGATTTAGAAGATCTAAGGAACAAGCATGAGGTACAAATAGGAGATGATACAAGACACCTTGTGGAGAAAATAGGAAATGTCAAGGCACCTGATGGAAACATCAACCTACTCAATAAGGTACTCTATGTCCCTACCTTTACAAAGAATTTGATAAATGTTGGGTAGAGAAAGAGTTGCATGTTAGGTTCACAAGAGGAGAAGCATTTGTTGAGGATCAAAACCAAGGATTTAGGAGAATTGCAAAAGATGAAAAGATAGCTAGATTGTTCACATTTGAATTACAAGACACTAGAAACATTTCTCTCTTTAATTATGGTAGTCAGACATTCATAGAATTGGAAGTATGGCAGAAAAGGTTAGCACATATTGGTGAAAGATCATTAAAGCAAATTGGCAAGGGCCAAAGTGTACTTGGACTCCCTAATTTCTCAAAACAACACATGATTTATAAGTGTAGTGCATGTCAATTTGGAAAGTCTCATAGGTTACCATTCATGAAGAAAGGATATATGGATTGAGATTTCTTGGATTTGGTTCATATTGATGTATGGGGACCTAGCAAGGATGCTTCAATATCTAGATCAAGGTATTATGTCTCCTTCATTGATGATGATGATTGCAAAAGATGGACTATATTATATTTTATGAAATGCAAAGATGAAGTCTTTTCATGATTCAAAAGATATTTGGCTCTTGTGGAGAATCAAACAGGTAAAACATTAAACATGCTAAGGTCAGATGGAGGGGAAGAGTGCTTCTCCCATGAATTTGACTCCTTTCTTCAAGAGAGGGGAATCAAAAGAGAGGTACAGACGTGAGCAAAATGGAGTGGCAGAAAGAAGGAATAGAAAAATTGTTGAAGCTTTAAGGTCTATGCTAAATGAGAAGCACTTACCTAATTACTTATGGGCTGAGGTTGTATCCATAGCCACTTATTTGATTAACATGTTGCCTTCAAAATCACTTGATGGTATGATACCATATGAGGCTTGGAATGGAAGAAGATTAAGATTTTTGGATGTATTGCATATAATCATGTTCCATCATAGGTAAGAGGCAAGATGGATCCCAAAGTAGAAAGGTGTGTATTCATTGGATATAACAACAATCAAAAGGGCTACAAATTATACAACCCAACAACCATAGGATTCTTGGTGAGTAGAGATGTAGTATTTGATAAGAATAGTTCTTAGTATGAAGATTCATGTAGAAAGGTCAACCTACCTTATGATCTTGAAGAATATTTTCCGAAACTTGTTAAGGATAATTCTTCTAAAGTTGAAGAGCAAGATACCTTAGAAGATGATGAAGAAACTCAATATGAAAAACTCAAAATGTGGAAGTCTAAAGGTAAAGCAAAAATACAGGAACTTGGACAAGAGGTAGAATCATCACATCATGGCCTAAGAGGGTCCATGAAGGAGAAAAGAAAACCAGAAAGGTATGGGTTTGAGACTTCTCTTGTCACTAAACACTCAATCTGTCTAGCATAGGATATAAATCAAAAGGAACCCTCAAAATTTGAAGAAGCAAAGAAGAAATCAGAATGGAGGCATGCAATGGAAGAAGAAATTGAAGCTCTTGAGGAGAATAACACTTAGAAATTGGTTCCAAAGTCTCCATCAATTTGAAAGTGATAGGCTCAAGATGGATCTATAAATTGAAGAAGAACTCAGATGGCTCCATTAACAGGTATACGACAAGGCTTGTGGCAAAAGGATTTCCTCAAACTTAGGGAATTGATTATGAGGAGACCTTCTCTCCTGTGGAAAAGATGCCTACTATTAGGGTTTTTTCTTAGTATTGGCTCCTCCAAGAATTGGAAGATACTTCAATTGGATGAAAAAATGCATTTCTTAATGGATGGATAATAGAAGAGTTATATATGTCACAACCACCTAGTTTTGACAATCACATATATCCTGCTTATGTGTGTAAAATTGATAAAGCTTTATATGGACTCAAACAAGCGCCAAGGGCTTGGAATCACATGATTATCTCATTCTTGCAGAATAAAGGATTTCAATCTAGCAAGGCGGATCCATCACTATTCATAAAGAGGAGTAATTCTGAAGTCATCTATTTGTGTGTGTATGTAGATGATATTATAATTACACGAAATGATAGAGATGGAATGAAGAAAATCAAAGAACACATGAGAGAAGAATTCAAGATAAGTGATTTGGGTTCACCTACCTGCTTCCTAGGATTAGAAGTTGTCTACAAAGATCATGGTTTGTTCCTCACTCAAAGAAAGTACATCAAAGACTTGTTGGCAAAACTCAAGATGCTAGATTGTAGGATTGGAAGTACTCCAATGGAGGTTAATCATAAATTAATCTCACATGAAGCTAAGCTCATAGAAGATGTGACAGGTTATGAAAGCCTTGTGGGTACCTTGAACTATGCCACATTGAGAAGGGTTGATATATGTTATAGTGTGAGTGTGCTAATTCAATTTATGCACACAATTAGTAAACCTCACATGGAGGCTGCCAAAACGATACTCAGATATCTCAAAGGGACAATGGATGAAGGGTTATGTTATCCTTATGTATCTAAATTAAGTTTAAAATTGTTCTCTCATGTAGATTGGGCTAGCACCAAGGAAGATAGAAGGAACACCTCAAGTTATCTTACCTTTGCATGTTCAAAACTTGTCTCATGGTCATCGAAGAAGCAATCCACAATTGCACTCTCTTCCATTGAAGCTGAATACAGACATCTTGCCATAGCTACTCAAGAAGAAATGTGGATCAAGACACTATTCCCATATCTTGGATTGGAGATTGGAACTCCAATTATTTTTGGTCACAACATGAGCTCCATTCACTTCGCTGCCAATCCAATTTTTCATGCAAGGACTAAACATATTCAAGTAAATTATCACTATCTAATAGAGAAGTGATTGAGCAAGGAAATTCAGTTAACGTATGTGTCCACTCATCAATAATGAGCAGATATTCTAACTAGAGCATTGGATGGTTCAAAGCTTTGCAAATTCAAGGATATAATTGGTTTATAGGGAATCTTGCAAGATTCAAGACCTCAAGATCAGTTGAGTTGAGGGGGATCTATTGGAAGAAGTCCATGGCAAGTCCAAGTGATGGCTTGAGTCTTCAAAAGACCTAGAGACTTGAAGCAAATATATAGTCTAAAATTCACTTGTGAACTACCGAGTCTTGTAATTTTTGAAGTCTTTACTTGATGTAAAAGTAAAAGGAATCTAAAGTGGTTGCATCCACTTGATAAAAAAAGGAAAGAGAAGCCACGAATTCATGATTCAAGATAGTTGGAGAATCAAATCAATTACAAAAAGATTGGAGAGTGATTTTAGGTGAGATTCAAATTCAAATTTGGGCTCCAAATATCACTATAAATACATGACCTTCTAGTCGCGGTTTTTAGACCCCCATGAGCTGAGCTTTATGCCATATCAAAGTGTGTTGTTCAAGCCACACATATGTATCATTGAGTTTGTTGTACTTTACAACCAATATACTTTAATTTTTATGATCATTTGAGTTCATATCTTCATGCTTTTGTGAGTATACTCTTCACTACCATATTTCTTAGTTTTCATACTAGATTGTAGAGATGCTTTCTCTAAGACTGGTGCATCCTTTTTAATGCTTAAAGTTGTTAAGGTTTTCTATTTAAGTCTACTACCAGTTCATTACATGAAATTGTAGTGGTTTGAAGCACCCTGCATGCATCATATATGGGCACGCTAGCAATTTACATGATCCATCAATTGAGCCCTTCATCACGACAATCCGTGGTCTTGAAAGAAAACCTCCACTTTGGTGCTTTGTCTAATTTGCACAATGGATGTGTGATTAGCACAATTTACAAAAGAAGATAAAAAAGTGGCAGCCCATCACTTTCCTACAAATTGGCTACTATATCTTCTTGAAGGTCCTAGCTAATCGTATTGCATGCCATCTTTGGTCATAGAGAAATCACGATAATAAAGGATTCACTAAGGGTTGATCCATCCCAAAGGCCATGAATTCTCAAATGTGTCTTCTCAAAATGTCATATTCATGAAGATTGATTTTGACAAAGTATTCATTGTCGAGGTGTGGGAACGCCTTGAATTCGCTCACATGTCTTCTCAAAATGTACTCTTCATGAAGATAGATATTGGCAAAGCTTCCATCATCGTGAGTGGGACTTTCTTCTCCAATCAGTTAAAGATCCTCGTTATAAAACTACATCTATCAAGTTGACCCAACACTTATAGGAAATGCCTTGGCATGGATTAATATCAATGGCCAACTCTCTTATGTGACTTTATTAAAGCGATCCGTTAGAAAAGTGTGCTCGTTAGCTCCAATTCTCTATATGATTGGCATTGATGGCCTTAGCTGCATGGTTAACCATCAAATCAATCTTGTCTAGATCCATGGGTTTTTGCTTCTTGATAGCCATAACCCAATGATAATGAGACTCTTTGTTGATGAGACAAATGCTTTTGTGCATAATGATACTAATATTTTTACCATCTCCGAGTCTATTTGTGTGCATCCCTCAAAATAAGAGGTACCATGCTTGAGTGTTAAGTTCATTCCAAAAGCATGTTCTGCTTATTTCTTGTACTCTTGTGCACTCTATACCCTTAACCGAATTGCATATCAGTCCTCCAAAAGGATTGTTTCCCATTGTAATTATGTTAGCTGCTATGAGCATTTGAGATTGATTGTTTCATCCAAAGATAGTAAATTCTTTGAGCTAGTCAATGTGCAAACCTATCTGTTTTCTATCGATTTTTCTCCTTGATGTTCCAAAGTACATAGTGCATTTTATTGCACTTATTCGATGCATATAAAGTCTATTTTAGTCTGCATAAGCTCAAGGGTTGGTCTTGTGCCAGTTGGCTGGACCAAAAGGTATGAGGTATGGCGCTCCTCTTAATCTTCATGGACTCTTTTCATGTGTTTGGCTATCATGGCAAGCCCACCAATGTGCCTTTTGCATGTGGAAGAGGGAGGTGCCCATGCAGGGGGCCCTCCTCTAGTATTAATTAGAAAGTTCACAAGCTCTTACATATATGGTGCCTTAACTTTGACAGAGATTCATACGTGGGATGAGTCATCTCTTTCATTAGCAGTTGGATGCCACTTTCTTCTCTTTCGCCCTTATTGTGACCTTGTTCCTAGACATAATTCCTTGATATTGTCAAATCTCATGATGGATGAAGAGACATCTTCACTCAGGGATTGGATTTACGCATTTGAGATGGTAGGCCTTATATGATTACATCAAATGAATCTAAAGAGATAAATAACCATGCACAAAGTATAGATCATGAGGCACTAAGAAATACTCCACCTATCATACCTAAAACAAATTTTAGCAGGAAAATGTTTGGGGGGGGGGGATATTATTGTATAGGTATGGGTCGAAGCATGTGTTTTAGGGGTCTGAAGCGCTTGGAGAACTTTTCGAGTTTTATGAGAAACCCTTGGGAAAATATCACCAAGTTTAAGCCTTGCACACTTGAGTTATTTAATCAGACGAACTCCCATTTAAAAGGTTTCAGCCTTAGGCTTGATCTATCATAAGGTATGGGAACCTTATTCTTGGGGAAAGCTTTTGCTAGTGGAACCCTAGGGTGTACATGAGAGGAGGGTGATCATGTGATTAAATATCCATGTGATAATATGTTGTTAGACCTTAGGCAAGTTTCCACATGATGCTAGGATCACCAAATGTGGGAGCTCAAGTAGCACTAAGGAACCTTGATTGGGGGGGTGGGTATAAGGGGTCCAATAGTCCCCATAATGGGAGTCAGAGGGCACCTCCCCTCACATGATGTTAAGGAAATATTCCACAAAATATTTCATATCAAATTCAAAAATCATTCCTAATCTTTTACATTGATTGAACATACCTAAGCCATATATGGGGATTATGTGGTTCTTGGCCACCCTTGGCCCGTATATACATTGCTGGTGTAAATCACAAGCCTACACATTTGGCTTGAAAGACATCTTGAAGATCTTACATATGTGAAGAAGCATAGGAACCATTTCTAGTGGTTAATTACCACTTTATCTCATTGTAAAAGTCAAATTGACTTGGAATCTCTTGTAATCACCTACCAAAAGGACTCGTGGAAAAATTAGTTGTTTGATTGAAGGAATATCTCCTAGCATTTAGGACCTTGATCATAGGGAGCCAAAAGTTTGAATTTGCATTCAAATTTTTACTCATTCCCTATAAAAATGGACATGAAAAGTCGCGGGTAAGAGAGAGAGCACTCCTGAGCCTATCATTACTGATTTTTGAGTGTGTGTGTGAGGTCCACAGTCTAGCCCACACCTCTCTACACCATTTGGCAATGATATTCATGCCAATCAAATTGTATACAAATGTTTATTAATACATACATTCACATTGTCCATCTCTGAGTTCTGTGTTAGTCTACTCAAAAGCTTGTCAACTTGTCAAGGTCATATCTCGGTCAATTCTTCACCAAATTCAGTGATTCAAAGCTTGTTGGATTCAGCTTGAAGTAGTCTACATGCTGTGAAAGTTTGAAAACATTATAATCAGTCATTTTGGAGAAATAGGGGTCGAGGTGATCTCTGGTCATTTTCTCCTACAGTCCTAAAAAGTCGGGGGAATAACTTAACTTGCTAAATCGATTTCTCTTAGCATAGTTTATATTCTTACATCATTCCACTTGGAATAGATAGCTTACTAATCTAATTAGATACCCCATAAAGGAATTTTTCCAATTCCTACTGTGCTGGTCATACTGAGCAAAATACCCAGCAGGTGTCAAGCCATAAATAGAAGGTTTTCTTAAGTTTGTGAACTCCAAAGGTATCTGTTTTGATTCAATCATTGCACACATGTTTCCAAAGTACATAGGACAATTTATGGTGTCATTGGAAAGCTAAGGAGGTCTAGTTATCAACTCTGAAGCAAAAGAGGGCTGGTACAAAGCACGTTTAGCAGCACCTACTCAGTCTCTTGAAGCATCCATCCATCTTCCCAACAGTGGTATCAGAGCAAACTAAGGTAAAATGGGAGATGGTTTTCCTTCATTCATTGATAAATTGGATAGGAACAACTATCAAGCGTGGTCTCTAAGTATGAAGACCTACTTACAAGGAAGGAGTCTCTATGGATATATCTCAAGAGATGAGAAATTGCCCTCATTCAAAACAAGAGGATTACCAACCAAGGAAGAACATGAAAAGCTCAACACATGGTGTGCTAAGGATGCATTGGCAAGGTCTTATTTACTCAACTCTATATTTGATTTTCTTTTGCCACATATTAGGAATTGTAAGACATCCCAAGAGACTTGGGAAACCTTGCCATCTTATTTTTCCTTCAACACGAGGGCTAGGAAAAATCAGTTGTGGATTGAATTCACAACATTAAGCAAGCAACCTAAGAAAGCTGTTTCAGAATTTGTAACGAAGATTAAAGATGTAGCAGATCAGTTAGCAAGCATAGGAGAAGAGATTGAAGAAGAACAGATTGTAAGGCATGTGATCAATGGGATCAAGGCTAATGAAAAATGGGAAAGCTTCACCACAGCTATGGATCTTTACGTGGACATGCACACTCCAGATCTTACAACTCTCATGGGATAATTCTTTACTCATGAAGCAAAGCTCAACAAGAATGGAGATACATCCAAAGTTAGTAACTCTTCTACCCTATACACTGATAAGAAGTCTAAAGATAAAGGCAAGAGCCAGAAAGTGGAAGATGAAGGTTCCACCTCTCAAGCCAACTATGCAGGGAGAGGTAGATCATCAAGAGGAAGGGGCAGAGGAGGTAAGCAAGGTAGGGGGAGATCTTATAACTCCTCACCATGCAACATTTGTGGTTTATCAAATCATACTACAGATGAGTGTTTCAGGAATTACAAGAATCAGAGAGGAAGAGGATATCAAAGAGGTAGCTACTCACAGTCTAGAGGTAGATTCAACCATCACCAAGGCTACAAGAATAAGTACAACAACAACTACAACAATAATTACAATGGCAACTACCAAGGAGGATTCAAATCCAGGAAGGATTACAACAACTATAGAGAGGAGCAGGATGACTCTCTTCTAATCATGAACATGACTTCAAAATTAGGTACAAATGATGACCACCTATTCTACATTGACTCAGGATGTTCAAATCATGTGGCTGGCAATGTAGCATTACTCTCTGATCTTAAGGAACCAAAAGGTAAGCATCAAGTTCAAATAGGTGATGAAACAAAGCATTCAGTAGTTAAAGCTGGAAATGTTAAGACTTGCGATGGAAATCAGAATTTGTTGAGCAGGGTACTCTATGTACCAACCATTACCAAAAACTTGATGAGTGTTGGTCAGATTGTGGAGAAAGGTTTGCAGGTTAGATTCAATCAATATGGAGCATATGTGGAGGATCCAAGGCATGGGTTCAAGAGGATTGCTAAAGGAGAAAAATCAGGTAGACTTTTCACTTTTGAGTTGGAAGATACAAAGAATATTGCACTATACAGTTATAAAGATCAAACATTTTTAGAGCTTGAGATTTGGCACAAAAGGTTAGGGCACATAGGAGAAAGAACCTTGAAACAAATGTGTAGGGACCAATGTGTGCTTGGGATACCTAATGTATCCAAGCAGCATATGATTTACAAGTGTGGTGCTTATCAATTTGGGAAGTCTCACAGGTTACCCTTCTCAAGGAAAGGATACATGCATGAAGACTACCTAGAACTTGTACACACAGATGTATGGGGACCAAGAAAAGACCAAGGATGAGGTATTTAATTTCCTTAAAAAATATCTTGCATTAGTTGAAAATTAGACAAGAAGGAATTTGAAAAGGCTAAGGTCAGATGGAGGAGGTGAGTACTTCTCGAATGAATTTGAAGACTTCTTACAGGATAGAGGCATCAAAAGATAAGTAACCACAAGGTATTCTCCTGAACAAAATGGGGTAGCTGAGAGAAGAAATAGATTAATTGTTGAGACAGCTAGGTTTATGTTGAATGAGAAAAAATTACCTAACTATCTATGGGAAGAAAGTGTTTCTACTGCCACTTACCTCATAAACAGGTTACCATCTAAGTCTCTTGATGGCATGACACCCTATGAAGCATGGCATGGTAAGAGAACCTCACTTGAAAATTGCAAAATATTTGGATGTGTAGCATATGTACACATTCCTTCTCAGATAAGAGGTAAGCTAGACCCAAAGGCTGAAAAATGCATCTTTATTGGGTATGATTTAAATAAAAAAGGTTACAGGTTTTATAATCCTATCAATAAGGGATTCATGGTAAGCAGAGATGTTGTCTTTGATGAAAATGATTCTTGGTATGAGAATGAATGTAGGAAGGTTAAATTACCCTATGATTCGGAAGAGGAATTTCCAAGTCTTACCAAGGAGGAACCTACTCAGAATGAAGACTCAAGTTCAGATGATGAAACTACTATCAATCTTGAAGAATTCAAAGCATGGAAGTCCAAAGGCAAAATGAAGATGAAGAGACTTGAAGACATACCTGAATCTTCAACTCTACCATTTAGAAGATCACAAAGAGAAAGCAAGAAACCTATCAGATATGGGTATGATACATCTCTTGTTACTAAACATTCTGTTTATCTTGCCAAAGATTTGTCAAATGAAGAACCAGGATCATATGAAGAAGCAATAACCAAATCAGAATGGAAAGAAGCTATGGATGAGGAGATTGAAGCACTCAAAGAGAGTGACACATGGGAGTAAGTACCTAAAAAGGACTCAATGAAGGTAATAGGATCCAGATGGATCTATAAGCTTAAAAGAAATTCTTATGGCACAATTAATAGGTACAAAGCCAGATTGGTATCCAAGGGTTTTGCACTAACCCAAGGCATTGACTATGAGGAGACATTCTCACCTGTGGCCAAGATGCCAATAATCAGAGTGTTGGTAAGTGTGGCTGCATCAAAAAATTGGAATATGTACCAATTGGATATCAAGAATGCTTTCTTGAATGGATGGATTTCAGAGGAGGTATATGTGTCACAACCTCCTGGCTATGAGGACCCTAAGAAGGTAACATATGTTTGCAAATTAAAAAAGGCTTTATATGGATTGAGGCAGGCACCTAGGGCATGGAATTATAGGTTAACTACATACCTCCAAGACCAAGGTTTTGTCATGAGCAAGGCAGATACTTCTTTGTTCATTAAGAGAAGTAATTCAGAGGTAATATACCTTTGTGTTTATGTTGATGACATCATCATTACAGGTAATGATGTCAATGGAATCAAATATATCAAAAGTCAAATGATGAAGGAGTTCAAGATCAATGATCTTGGTCTATTGAAATATTTTTTGGGACTTGAATTAGTCTACACTAATTCAGGGATATATATTACTCAGTAAAAGTATATACAGGACATGTTGAAGAAGCTTCACTTGTAGGATGCCAAAGTAGCAAGCACTCCAATAGAGGTAAACCTAAAGCTAAGTGCCCATGAAGGTGATGAAGTCAAAGACATTACAGGTTATCAAAGTATGGTGGGTAGTTTGAACTATGCTACCTTAACAAGGATAGATATTGCCTATGGAGTTAGTGTTCTAAGTCAATTTATGCACAAGCCAAGGATACCTCACTTAGAGGCTGCCAAGAGAATCTTGAAGTATCTCAAGGGTACACAGAACCATGGTTTGTATTTCCCTTACACTTCAGATATTGATATCAAAATTTATTCAGATGCAGATTGGGCCGGATGCAAGGATGATAGGAGGAGCACTTCTCGATATATTTCTTTTGCAGGTGACAAACCAATTTCATGGTCTTCAAAGAAGCAACCTACTGTTGCTTTGTCTTCCACAGAGGGAGAGTATAGAAGACTAGCTAATGCCACAGAAGAAGCAATATGGATTAAGCTTTTGTATATCGAATTGGGTTTATTCACTCGGTCTCCAATAATCTTTGGGGATAATACAAGTTCTCTTCACCTTGCAGCTAATCCTATTTATCATGCTAGGACCAAACACATAGAGGTCCATTACCATTATATGAGAGAGAAGTTGATAAGCAAAGACATTCAACTAACCTATGTATCAACCAACATGCAATGTGCAAATTTGTTAACTAAAGCTTTGGATGGAACCAAACTTTGCAGGTTCAAATCCATCATTGGATTGCAGGATATACTTGAAGATTGAAGATGAAGAATTAAGCCAAAATGTTTGGCTTGAGGGGGAGCTGTTGGTGTAAATCACAAGCCTACACATTTGGCTTGAAAGACATCTTGAAGATCTTACATATGTGAAGAAGCATAGGAACCATTGCTAGTGGTTAATTACCACTTTATCTCATTGTAAAAGTCAAATTGACTTGGAATCTCTTGTAATCACCTACCAAAAGGATTCGTGGAGAAATTAGTTGTTTGATTGAAGGAATATCTCCTAGAATTTAGGAGCTTGATCATAGGGAGCCAAAAGTTTGAATTTGAATTCAAATTTTTACTCATTCCTTATAAAAATGGACATGAAAAGTCGCGGGTAAGAGAGAGAGCACTCCCGAGCCTATCATTACTAATTTTTGAGTGCGTGTGAGGTCTACACTCTAGCCCACACCTCTCTACACCATTTGGCAATGATATTCATGCCAATGGAATTGTATACAAATGTTTATTAATACATACATTCATGTTGTCCATCTCTGAGTTCTCTGTTAGTCTACTCAAAAGTCTGGCAACTTGTCAAGGACATATCTCGGTCAATTCTTCACCAAATTCAGTGATTCAAAGCTTGTTGGATTCATCTTGAAGTAGTCTACATGCTGTTAAAGTTTGAAGACATTCTATTTAGGCATTTTGGAGAAATCTGCATCGAGGTGATCTCTGGTCATTTTTTACTACAGTCCTAAAAAGTCGGGGGAATAGCTTAACTTGCTAAATTGATTTCTCTTAGCATAGTTTATCTTTTTACATCATTCCACTTGGAATAGATAGATTACTAAGCTAATTAGATACTCCTGAAAGGAAGTTTTCCAATTCCTACTGTGTTGGTCATACTGAGCAAAATACGCAGCAGGTATAATGCCATAAATAGAAGGTTTTCTTAAGTTTATGAACTCCAAAGGTATCTGTTTTGATTCAATCATTGCACACATCATTTCCAAAGTACATAGGACATTTTATGGTGTCATTGGAAAGCTAACGAGGTCTAGTTATCAACTCTGAAGCAAAAGAGGGCTGGTACAAAGCAGATTTAGCAGTACCTACTCAGTCTCTTGAAGCATCCATCCATCTTCCCACCATACATGAGTTATGTACCATGGTGATATAGAGTTGAGTGAGCCTACCTATACATTATAACTCCCTCTCTAGTGTTGTGTAGATAACCACTTAAGCTCTATATTGAGTGAACACATGTGGAAAATGCCAAAGATCTTCGTAAATTTTTTTAGTCTCAAACGTTAGAGATTTTACTAAATTAGTTATTTTCTTTGGTACTCCTCTTGAGTTTCTCTTGTGTACTAGTTTCTTACAATACATGTATTTATACTTATATGTATATATATATATATATATATATATATATATATATATATATATATATATATATATATATATATATATATATATATATATATATATATATATATATATATATATATATATATATATATATATATATATACATATATATATATATATACACACACACACACACACACATATATATATATATATATATATATATAGATATATATATATATATATATTGGTATGTGTGTGTTTGTATGTGTGTGTGTGTGTGTGTGTTGTATATTATGGAATCATGCAAGCTTAAATGGATTTTTAATGTTTTAAATGTCTAGAAGGTTTTAATGTGGTTGTGTTTGATCTAGCAGGTGAAGAAGCATGAGGGCGTGGATACAAGTGGATGCGCATAAATAAATAAATTTGAAGAATAAATCGAGGACTTCTAGAATAGTTATATTTAGGTTTATCTTGTTGTAAAAGTAGTGGTTCGCTTTAGAAAGCGATGACTTTTGTAAATAAAGTAGTTTTACCTAAAAGAATGCTTCTAAAATAGATGGCCCTCATGTAACTTCTATTTTCAGGACGTAATAGAAATAAACCTATAGATACGTGTACTCTGAGAGACTCGTGCATCACAGTACATGGGGGGAGATTGCACCCATTATCGTGTGGATTGTCTCTCTGTTTTTTATTCTTCTTTCGTCTTTTGCCTCTGTGTGTGCGTGCACTGAAGATCGTGATAATAGTGGTATCAGTGTCTGGCACGTATCACTCCAGAGGAGATTGTTTGTCGAGGGGATTGTTTGCGTTCTCTGTTTGATCCGAATCCACTTCCGCTTCTGCTTCTGCTTCTGCTTCTGCTTCTGCTTCTGCTTCTGCTTCTACTTCTACTTCTACGTCTGCTTCTGCTTCTGCTTCTGCTTCTGCTTCTACTTCTGCTTCTGCTTTTGCTTCTTCTTCTTCTCTCTTCCTTTTATAATTCCCAAGTTAAGCTCACACATTTCGAAGCGCCCGTTGATTTTCCTAGGGGAGTGCATCATGAAAAGGGCATAACTTTCACTATATAACTCGGATCTTAGCATATAATATATCGTTGGAAAGCTCTCAGAACATGATTTTTAGCTAACCTATAAGATTGAGGATTCAACATATTTTGAAAGAGGGATTTTGTTTTCTAGTTATGGACCCTACAACAATTGAGGATTTTGGTAATTCATCTTTACCTAGGGTGTCATTCGAGCAACAATTAGAGATTATGCGACAAGAACTTCAAGCAATTCAACAAGCTATACAAGAATGCTATGCTATGCTCCGATTCGATGGACGAAAGGATGACCGGTTTGTCTTATCATGGCTCTCTCTGTTGGATGATTTTTATTCCGATGAGTCATATTCAGAAAATAAGAAAGTCAAGTTTGCTACCAATTATTTGGTAGGAAGAGCTCAACTATGGTCGAATGATCTTTGTCATAGTGCAGATTGTCCACGCACATGGAAGGCTTTTCAAGAAGAGTTTAAGGATTCTTTTCTACCCTTACAGTTCAACCTACATGTTTGACAATTGTGGGATAAATTAACATGGATGGAAGGTGATACATTGACAACCTGTACGGACCGGTTCTAACAACTGTTAGTAACTCTTTGCTTGCTTGAAGATATTTCCAACAATACTATGAAGAAAAAGTATGATGATGGGATAGATAAGGAGGTTAAAGCAAAGCTTTGCTCATGCCAGCCTACATCGCTTCATGAAGCCATTGCTTTTGCTCATGATGCCGAGAATGAGTACCAATTGCTTGTCAAGAGGATCCGTTTGCAGTAGCCACATCAAGAACAACAATCTTTTTGCTAGCCTAGTTTTCTTTGATTATATGTAATGCATTTACACATAGAATTTAGTATGTAGGATCAGACTCTAGATATACTTTTGAATATGAATTACAACATTGACTTATTTAAAACACACTTAGCACCTCACTATGATCATTTAATTTTTGCATATCATTCCCAATTACATTAAACTTTCAGGTTTCTGATTCCATGCATGTGTTTTACATGGTTCATGCTTACTGTTGTTTAGTGATGGGACATGCTACTGATCATCCATGTCCTTTTTTTTATATTTATCAATGGAGGTCAGTTGCTTGTCAACTATGAGGCATGTTGTATATTATGGAATCATGGAAGGTTAAATGGATTCTTAATGTTTTAAATGTCTAGAAGGTTTTAATGTGGTTGTGTTTGATCTAGCAAGTGAAGAAGCATGAGGGTGTGGATACAAGTGGATGCGCATAAATATTGTTGTAAAAGTAGTGGTTCGCTTTAGAAAGCAATGCCTTTTGTAAATAAAGTAGTTTTACCTAGAAAGACGCTTCTAAAAGTGACAACCTCATGTAACTTCTATTCTATGGAGGTAATGGAAATAAACCTATAAATATGTGTACTCTGAGAGACACGTCCATCTGAGTACATGGGCGGAGATTGCACCCATTATCGCGTTGATTGTCTCTCTATTTCTGATTCCTGTTCCGTCTTCTTTCTGCCTCTCTATGTGCGTGCATTGAAGATCCTGATAACAATATTCACATGTAAAACTATATCTATATGCATATGTATATGTTTATCTACACACGTTCATACATACATACATACACACACACACACACATATATATATATATATATATATATATATATATATATATATATATATATATATATATATATATATATATATATATATATATATATATATATATATATATATATATATATATATATATATATATATATATATATACATATATATATATATATATATATATATATATATATATATATATATATATATATATATATATATATATATATATATGTGTGTGTGTGTGTGTGTGTGTGTGTGTGCGCGCGCGTGCGCTTGAAAGTACAATACTTGAAAGTAATCCTATTGTACCAATGCATATTCTTTAATATTAAAGTGTATTCTTTCGTAAGTGAAAGCATGTGCTTTTTTGTTTGTTTGATTAAAAAGCTTTTAAACGTAGCATTTATTAGATTGAAGAATACTTTTGGATGGAATGTGATTTCATTTTCTCTATCTTTGTTCTTTGGAAACACTCAATCCCCCTTTCTCCAAAGATTCCTCCATCACCACTTATTTGTGATCCCATGATAATAAGGTTGTAAAACATTCGATTTTGCAGAATAATACCTCGTGGAGCTACATTATTTAGTGCTCGCATTAGAGAGCAATACGTTATAATAGAGACAAAATCCTTTCGAAATGGTTAATAGCAAATATATAGATATTCCTGATCATCGTATGCGTAGAACATCGCTTTGTGTATTATTTTACTAAATATCTTATTTCTTAAACTATGCTTTTGTTTTCGTTAACCAATGAGACATGTAGAACGGGATATAAGCTTATGAGCGTACTTTTCACTCTACCTAATGGAGGAGCGAAGTTCATATAGATCATCGAATGTGTTTTTGATACATATGAACCGCCATATGTACTTCTCGTTAGCGACCATCCTTTGTTCAACACGGTAAAACATTTCTGTATTTATTTCGAAAACACGAGTTCTAAGTCGAGTATATTTTTAAGGTATCTACAAGTTCGTTTCTCCTTCTCTGTTGTCCAATGATTAGCACTATAATCTCTCCTCTGGTATAATCGTAGGGAATAGCTTAATAATCTTCGTATTATGTGATTTATTTTCTTCATTCTCAATGTCTTGCTTACTTTTTTGCAAGGCCTATGCACTCTTCCATTCCATCTCATCTGGACGTTCACCTTAATGTCCAAACAATTCCAACAATCCTTCAATCATAATCTGTATCTTGCCTTTGATGATTTTGTTTGGAAGGTTCTTTGAAATTTGACGTCTCTTCGTAGTTAAGATCTACTTTTTCTCCTTTCTCTTGTCCACTGATTAGCACTCTAATCCCTCCTCGGGTAATATGGTAGGGAAAAAATTAATGTTCTTCGTATTATGTGATTCATTTTCTTAATTCTCAATATGTTGCTTACCATTTTCGAAGGCCTATGCACTCTACCATTCCATCTCATCTGGACTTTCACCTTAATGTCCGAACAATTCCACCAATCCTTCAATCATAATCTGTATCTTGCCTTTGAGGGTTTTTTTTTTAAGGTTGTTTAAGATTTGACGTTTCTTCGTAGTAAGGATCTACTATTTCTTTGCAAGGATTCGTAATGTATCGGATGACTTCGAACTAGCACTTCACCATTGACCTTGAAAAACTTGAAGCCTCGTTTGTAAATTAACTTTGGATTGTTTGGAGATCATAGCAATATGGAAATGGAGGTAACAAATGGTGGCAAAAGTGTCGTTGACCACAATTTAAATGATTTTTTTATGGGGGATATATTTAAAACTTTCCAACTTACCTTTTTCAATGTTTTGTATTATTTGCAAGAACCCGTTTATCGACGTCTCCATTTCCCAAACGTTTTCTAGCCTGATTCTCATATTGGTCTTAGATAGGACCATCCGCTCTAGGGATTGTTCCACACTTGGGAAATATTAAATTACTGTATTGCTTTTCAAGAGTTTCGGAATGAATTCCTCGAACGAAAATGAAAATGTATTTTTCGCGAATCTGTTCATTAAAAAATCCTTTCCTGGTTTTCACTTTTCTCATTGAGTTTGTTCGGTAAGCTCTTTCGAGACTATCACACTTCTATTTTGCTTCCCATTCTTTTTTCTCTAAGAACCGTAATTGTCGTACGATCAATTATCGGAATAGCTATGCTATTTAACAGAAGCTCCAGCTAAAGAAAATCAAGAAACTCAGATAGATGAAACTTATTTTATTGAGTGGATTTTCGTTATTTTATACATATCTATAGTATCTTGCTTCATCGAAATACCTCTCGCCAAAAATTTCAAAGGAGATCTACGAAATCATAAACATAGTTAAGTAGATTAGGTAGCTGAAAATTCTTAGAGTCTTTGTCAATTTTGAGATCTTCGTGCTGTCTATTGGTATTATATATTAAGGGGAATACACTGTCAATCACTTTCTTTTAGTTGAATCGAAAGGGTAGGAGGGTCATGTTTTCATTCATACATCAAAAAGTTCTCACGGTCTTAAACACAAGATTTATTTTCTTTTGCCTCCAAGGTCTTTGGGAAGTTGGTTTTTTGGAATCAGAACTTTAAGGAAAATTTCGAGACCTCGGTCAATATTCATATCGAATAAATTTTCTTCAAAATATTTTGGATTGCTTTAGATCAAAATCTTGGCGATAATGCGTCTACAGATGAATGTCAACGATCTCAACGACACCAGTCGATAGTGTGTTCTGGGGCCTTTAAATTATCAACCACTCTTTTATATTCCAGAAGTGCTCAAGCAAGAGAAATTTGGTGCAATAATCTCATATCTAGCTGATAATTCAACGTGAAGGATAAATCTCCGGTGATTATATTTCTGTGATGTCGTTTGAAGTGCATTCTAGCGCAAAAACAAGAAAGAAGTTAAGAGAGGTGAAATTAACTAGAAAACGACAGAATAAAGAGTTTCGTGTTCTGATGTTTGAGGCCCTTCAAAATATCTGGTGCTTCATGAGGTTGAAACGGGCATGCACAATGGAGGTTCAATGTAGAAAAGCGCGGAACTCATGACAATTAGTGCGCGAAAGCCATGTGATTGGTCTATTTTCCGTTTGATTATATAACTACAGTACGTATGTAATAGTGGACACATGGCATCCCGTTTGGGCGATGTGTGCACTATGAAAGAGAAATAGCCATCTGTGCACTATCACATACGTCATATGCTCTTTCTCTCTTATCCGTTTGATCTAAGCGCACCGCAGAGTATTACAGAGGTGACCTGAGTAATCAAGACGGCCAATGGTTCTGCTCTTTCCCACTACCTTTTATGCATATCTGTCCCACGACGGGCAGAGCATAAGGTCGAAACGTCTTCTGCAAAAGCCGGAATGGTTGTTGAATGCAACAGAAAAGGATTTCAAGGGCTTGTCGTAGATTTGATCATTAATATTTCCTTGTTCTTTTTTTCTTCAAGCAGAAAGATACGTTTATTTTCTTCCGTTCTCTAGTGTTCCGCGAGCTGCACACTGAATGCGACATGGTCTTTGAATTTCTGGGTCACTTTATTTAAGAGATGAACAAAGATGACCCAAGTATTAGAGAGATGACCAGATAATCCATACCTGTTCTAAAACCAACAGAAAAAAAGTTAGATAAGCATTCTGCGAAAGCGAGGGCCAGAAGCATCCTCGATATCGAAAACATGAGTCAATCATTTTTCTTTTTCTTTTTATCTTTTGGACAGAAACACATGGTCAAGGACTCCTTCTTGTTCTTTCTTGCGCAAAATATCCTTTTATTTGCTACCGTCATGTGGTACTCCGTTATGTGCGCGCTGAATACGCCTTTAGTTTTGAAGTGTTCAGATCTATTTATTTGTCTGCACCTGTGATTTGTTTTTCTTCATGATACGATCAATCCATACGTTTCAATTCCTACTTTTATCAACCGGGAGCATTTAACTTGTGTGATACAGTGTTTCTCCGCCACCCAATGATCATTTCATGCTCATTGCGTACAAATATGGTTCTATCTTTGTCATACATTGCATATAAACTGACATCCTCCGGAAAGGCAGTTTACTACAATCAGAAAAACATTACACACCGTTTACGTGGCCAACCTCCTTTGCGCAATCGCCATAACTTCTCTGCACAAATTCACGTTTTAGTTTAATCCTAGGAGCTGATATTAGAGCTGGCAGATAGCGCCTGTGTAATAGAAAGAAACAAAACCGTAAGATTACTCCAGAAGCACTTCATGTGGCAAGACAAGCAGCACAATGAAAGGAACTTTGGGTATCTTTGATGGAATGTAGATGGAGAAATAAAAATAGTATTGAACGAGGTTCTACTGAAGTTGTTTTTAACAATCCCAGGATACAAGGAAAGCTCCATATTCATTCCTGATTTACTGAATATTAGTGGGAGTAGTGTGCAAATCCTCAAATAACAGTTCGTTTAAATGAATAAACTGGGAATCAGCTACCCGAAAATAAACATTTTCTCAATTTTCGGTAAGAAAAAAATCATAACCTGAGGAGTTACCTCAAAAGAAAGCGTAGATTTGGATAGGATGAATAGATACAAACTACGGTACAAGAGTTTAGAGAATGGAGAAGATCTTAGGAGGATAAGGTCCACGTGGCATAAGCTGACATACTAAGTACGGATAAGTTCTTAATAATACAAGTGCAAAATAAGAAATCGAATAAAGGATCGTAATAGAAAAACAAAAAGAGAACTTTTTTTAATGGAAATTTAAGTATGATTTTAAATGTTTTACTCCATTTATTATAAAGGAAGTTATGTCTAAAGAAACTTGAACATCATCCATCAACGATATGGCAGATCAATAGCATGCAGCGATATTCATTCAAAACAAAGGTTTTGTACTATCTACTTAAGAGAAGACATTTCGGAAAGTATGTGGAAGAATGTGAAACTTATTTAATGTTCTACGTTTTATTTATTATATTGTGTAAGATGACATCTTAGTTTGTATTCTGCTTAGAATATTGCACCAGAATTTAACAATTTCCAAACCTCCACTTTAGTTAGAGAGACTACGGTGCATTTCAATGAGGCACTTGTTCCATGCAATCTTCAAAGGTTTGAACACCTCACTTAGTGAAAAAACAAATAGAGCACACTTTTCGCAAAACTATGACAAGTGGATCACCAAAAGGTAAATGGAATGTGATAAACTAAAACTCGTGTGCAAGGGATAACTGCTAGCCGAATTGAGTTACAAGAATTTCGCATTTGGAGCTGAAGATAGTTTTCATTACCAAGGCTTTATTACCATTTCGATATCTATTCAGATTTTCCTTCTAAAGATCAATTCTCATCAGGAGTGTCTCATAAAAAGCCTAAAGAACAATAAATTAATATTTAATGGAAAATATTGATGATTCTGCGAAAGCGAAGGCCAGAAGCATCTTGGATATCGAAAACATGAGTCAATCCTTTTTCTTTCTCTTTTTATCTTTCGGGCAGAAACGCATAGACAAGGAGTTTCTGTCGATACAAGTTGCAAGAACACGTATTTTGATAATTGATTTTCGTTCTTGTTGTGTATTTGCGCAAAATATCCTTTTATTTGCTTCCGTCCTGTGGTACTCCGTTATATGCGCGCTGAATACACCTTTACTTTTGAACTCTTCAGATCTATTTTTTCGTTTACACCTGTGATTTTTTTCTTCATGATATTATTAATCCATACGTTTCAATTCCTGATGTCATCAACCGGGAGCCTTTAAACTTTTGTGATAGAGTGTTTCTCCGTCACCCAATGATCATTTGATGCTCATTGCCTACAAATATGGTTCTATCTTTGTCATACATTGCATATAAACCGACATCCTCCGGAAAGGCAGTTTACTACAATCAGAAAAACATTACAGACCGTTTACGTGACCAACCTCCTTTGCGCAATCGCCATAACTTCTCTGCACAAATTCACGTTTTAGTTTAATTCTAGGAGCTGATATTAGAGCTGGCAGCTAGCGCCTGCGTAATAAAAAGAAAAAAAAACGGTAAGATTACTCCAGAAGGACTTCATGTGGCAAGACAAGCAGCACAATGAAAGGAACTTTGGGTATCTTTGGAGGAATGTAGATGGAGAAATAAAAATAGTATTCAACGAGGTTCTACTGAAGTTGTTTTAATAATCCCAGGATACAAGGAAAGCTCCATATATATTCCTGATTTACTGAATATTAGTGGGAGTAGTGTGCAAATCCTCAAATAACAGTTCGTTTAATTAAATAAACTGGGAATCAGCTACCCGAAAATAAACATTTTCACAATTTTCAGTAAGAAAAAAATCATAACCTTGAGGAGTTACCTCAAAAGAAAGCTTTGTTAAAATACAAGGATTTGGATAGGATGAATAAATACAAAGTACGGTATAAGAGTTTAGAGAATGGAGAAGATCTTAGGAGGATAAGGTCGACGTGCCATAAGCTGACATATTAAGTACGGATAAGTTCTTAATAATTCAAGTGCAAAATAAGAAATCGAATAAAGGATTGTAATAGAAAAACAAAAAGAGAACTTTTTTTAATGGATATTTAAGTATGATTTTAAATGTTTTACTCCATTTATTATAAAGGAAGTTATGTCTAAAGAAACTTGAACATCATCCATCAACGATATGGAAGATCAATAGCATGCAGCCATATTCATTCAAAACAAAGGTTTTGTAGTATCTACTTAAGAGAAGACATTCCGGAAAGTATGTGGAAGAATGTGAAACTTATTTAATGTTCTACGTTTTATTTATTATATTGTGTAAGATGACATCTTAGTTTGTATTCTGCTTAGAATATTGCACCAGAATTTAACAATTTCCAAACGTCCACTTTAGTTAGAGAGACTACGGTGCATTTCAATGAGGCACTTGTTCCATGCAATCTTCAAAGGTTTGAACACCTCACTTAGTGAAAAAAATAATAGAGCACACTTTTCGCAAAACTATGCCAAGTGGATCACCAAAAGGTAGATAGAATGTGATAAACTAAAGCTCGTGTGCAAGGGATAACTGCTAGGCGAATTGAGTTACAAGGATTTCGCATTTCGAGCTGAAGATAGTTTTCATTACCAAGGCTTTATTACCATTTCGATATCTATTCAGATTTATGATATGAATCATATATGAAATACACTAATCAGGGACGAAAACGTAGAGATGCATATAGTGAACATGGAAATGAGGCTACCAAAATTAATTCATTATGATAAAAAACGCAGAGAGAATATGTGCTGAGTTCAACATTCTTTATCTTTCATGAATAATACTATCCTGTGTTTAGACTCTTTTCATAGAAGAAAGTATGCCGAAAGTGAAGACTTTATCGAGTGGGAATGGTGTAGTGGATGTGCTTTGTACTCCTAGGCAGATGGCCAGGGTTCAAGTCCCACCCGGGGCTGGATGCCTCAAGAGTTGCTCAAGATGGGAGCCTCTACCTTACGAGGTCAGGTGTGTGTCTCTTTCCAATTCATTGTACTCTCAAAAGAAAAAAAAAAAAGTGAAGACTTTAGAAAACATGAGAGGTATCATGTAAAGCATGACATATTTTCAAATAGATGAAATACAATAATCTCATGTTAGATAACTAAATATCTCAAATATTGATTTGACATCGGGTAAACACCTGTACTTTCAATCTAAACAATGGAAAAGTCAAAAAGCAAAACAATTGATCGGCTGCAAAAAGGGAAAAAAAAAGTTATTTACATTTTACAGGAGAAGTTCATCTTATTACAATGTCTAATAATTATTCCTCTTATAAATACAAAGGTGAGTTATGAATCAAGAAAATTGGACCTATCAGCTCTTGGAAGTCATGCATACGAAGGAACAAGAATGTCATAGTAATTCCAGAAACACATCAATGGGCCTATTTCTCAGAAGAAAGACGTAGAAATAGAATAGGTAATCTGCAGCTTTTACATAAGGATTTATTTTGTTACAAAATACAAAGACTTATGAATTGGTAGATATGATTTAAGCCACATAAATGAGGTCTTAGAACTTCTTCTATTCAGAGACAAATGATCCATAGACTTGACAAACATGTAAATAAAGTTTTTGTCAAGCTTAGGGAGATAATATATCTCTAGAAATCTACGCGCTAATTACCAGAACTAACGCAAAACATTATCTTGTAACATATATCAAGGAACTGGTGTGTTGGATAAGAAATATTCAGTCGTAAAATAAATTTCATAAGGCGTCATAAACAATATGAATATGCTAAAAATATTTTGGGTCGAAGCATAACTTTCCACTTTTCGTGTGATAAGTAGATCCCGAAATGTAAACAATTCAAAGTCTGTCGTCATATTAGAGGATCATAAGAATAGGAAACCAAAAGTCGATTTCCTCAAACCGTGTGATATGCCCATGTACAAAGTAAGTGTAAATATAAATTGTCTATCGAATATAAGATTGAAATTTGAATAAAGAAAAATGATCTTTATTTTCACCAAAATGAATGATCTTTGAATCACGATGCATTTGTTTCTCTACCTTATGACTAAGTTCAAACTCTTAAAAAATTAACCTAATTATCCAAAACATTAAAATCAAAGTTCGTAATCTCAAATAAAAATTTTACGCAAGTGATTGGGTGGAATGATAGTTCCAAGGTTTTCACAACACGAAAGAAAATGGATGAGGAAAATCATAATTATTAATTCGAGTCCAAGGAGAAATGCATTAAGTTTATGTATAGCACAACTAAGTCTTGAATAAGTATACTCCCTTACTTTTAGGATCACAAAAGGAAATTAAGGGAAGTATCTTTTTGAGATGCCATATAGTGAAACATTTCTTCCGTATGTTGAGCCTCGAAGTTCTATAGATCAATTCTCATCACGACTATCTCATAAAAAGCCTAAAGAACAATAAATTAATATTTAATGGAAAATATTGATGATTTTCACAAATCGTTGGATATTTAAAAGGAATAACTCAATATATATGATACATTTACGCCAATAGAACTATCATCTAAGACAGTGGCTATTGAAAAGAGGAATCCAATAAAGTAAATAAAAAAAAAAGGAATACTTCATATGATAGATCGCACTGGATGTTGTCTCAAAAAACATAGATAATACTTGTTTATGATAGTTTACTCTTTTCTCCTATGAGACATAGTATGCTTGAAAGATCTATGCTATATTGATTTCTCTCCTTTTTAGGAGCTTCCACATTAGCTATGTATTCATAAAGTTATCTGGGTTCTTAGTATTTCCAATATGTGGCTCAAAATATATATGTTAAATTGAGGCATTTAGGTTTGCTCATAATTACAATTACGGTTTGCCTCTTTCTTTTGTAGCTTGAACTATATCCTCCAAATAACTGATTCCTTTCTCTCCGTAACTTCTTTTTTGGAATGTATTCAGAAAATTTTCTTTTTCTTTGTCTTTTAATCCCTTTTTCACATTGCAAGAGACTCACAAAGTATGACCTCCATGTACTAGAGAGATGAATCCCTCCCAACCTTATGCTTGTATATATGGCTTCTTTATCAAGGAGGACCAGAGATGTAGCTATAGTCCACAAGTGCATGTGCAATCTCCTCCAATCCTTATATTTCTTCAACTAGAGTCTACTAGTGGTTGAAATGATCTCAGATCCTACTTTAGTACCTTTGAATAGATTCCAGTAGTGGTTGGTGACTCGCCACTTGAGTTAAGTATCACTAAACTGAAGTTAACTTACATTAACTTGTGTTAAAAGGCTCTAGAGCTCCTTGGTCAAAATGATCTCCTCGTGTTCCCCATGGGGGTTGAACCCAAGACCTCATCCTTCAAAACTTTGAGACTTAACCACTAGAAAAAGTGTACCACTTGTTTAAGAGAGCACATTGAATTAAGCTTCAGTCTAGTCTCTAGATTTTTTCGCCATACACACAAGTGATGAAATGGTGTTTGATTTCAAATCTGTCTGAATAAATTGGACCCATAGAAAACAGAATCACTTTTTTACATTGTTCCCCTCTTAGGAAAGTTTGTCATCCTGGAAAATAAAGCTATATATAGTAACTCTAGGAAACCCCTAAGCCTCATGTTCTAAAATGGGAAGAACATCTCTCACCTCTATGGTCAGATCCCTACACAAATAATTTGGAACATCATCTTGCTTTGTAATTTTGTAAACTGGTCAAAGTAGAAAGTAGTGAATGAATAATAAGGATGGATCTAAAAACATCCGTGCCCGATTGGCATTGATCTATATGAGATCTATGCACAAACATGCAAAATGGATGGATCCCACTTACTAGTCCATTTTTGAGCATAGATGGTGCATGAAAATAGTAAGTAACTATTCATTCCCTTGAATGATTTGGAAAACTTGATATTTAATTGTCCAAAACATCATAATTGTTTGTTTGTAGAATGTCTTACTCCCAACCAATAATTAATTAATTTTTCACCGGACCTGAGGACTACTTCTCCTTAATAGGCTTGAAAGTCCTATATAAACTGACCGAGAAAGTTTATCCATTTACTTTGTATAGAAGATACTATAACCTGACCAAAATCAAATCCAAAAATGAAAAATTTCCAACTTAGGACTTTACTCATAGAATATAGCTAAACATTCTTGGGAATTTTCAATCTTATGAGCAATTCCTAACTTCTTTTTTCTAGAGTATATTGAAATCTAGAAAGTCATAAGAGTTGTGCTAGAAAATGTGAAGTAAAAAATAAATAACATAACTTAGACTTATCATCTTTTGAAGATTGAAAGGGTTCTTGTACAAAACATCTATGTGGGATGTTTAATTTAGTTAGCTTGTTCCAATCTACTAACCCTGGACCTTTTCCAAAAGAATTAGATACCATATGTTAGCCAATTCCAAAAGCTTTTAAAAGCATAAAGAAATAAGTAAAACTCTTTAAAACCAATTCAAACATCAGAGATCTATAAACTTTCTGTGAGTCAAATTCTAGGTGATTCAAGACTTTAACTACTAAAAGATCTATTTCAACAAGGTATTAAAGGACTTTATCTATCTTTAAGAGAAATAAACTAGACTCCCGAAAAAAAATCATAGGGAATATCGTAAACATCATCCTATCACAAGATACTAGTGTGGTATCCAACATCAATGTGTCCAACCACTAAGGTTCTATTGATGAGCTGCTACTGAAACAAAGATTCACTTGAGACTAAGTTCATGACTATATTCATTATTTATGACTATTTATGGGGAATGCAATTCTTGTGCATTCCTTTGATTCAAGAGATTGAATTTATGAAGCTACACTAGGAACTTGGTACTTGGATTAGTCAATCCATTCCTTACTTGAAAGGATCATGTCAAAGTCAAAATCAGAATTCTTTCATAAAGATATCAAATATTCTGGAATTAAAAAACACTTCTTCTTGAAGTATTCCATAATTCAAATAAGAACAAGTCTTAGTGTTATTTGAAAAAAAAAAGATCTTCAAAGTTACATACATGTATCTTCTTACTAACTTGAACTTGAAGTATCTTGAGATCATGCGTTTATCCTCCTTGAAGTTAAATTTCTCCTTTGAATTTTTTCCCTTAAGGATCAGATCTAACTTCAAGTAGCTTCATTCAAGGACTAAAAGATAACTATCATCAACCTAAATATAAAACCTGGTGTCCAATATGATCCTACTTTATTTTCACATTGATGTGTAAGTGATACTTATCTTGGGGTCTAAACATATCTTGATAGAGTAACTTCTCACTTCAAATATTTAAAAAAAATGAAGTTTCAAGAATTAACTCTAACAAGATTTTCTAGATTTTGATTCTATCACATGGTCATTTAACAATATCGTGCCCTGCCTTGGAAAGTTGAAAACTTTTTGATGGAACATCCATCATTCTTTTCTAGTGTTTCAATAAGAAAAACTAGTTATGATTCCAAGGTCTTGAATTGCTAAATTCAAGTCTAATTGGTTATACTCGACAAATTTGTAGGGACCATAGCTTTACACCTCTTGTATTTAGACTCCTTTTCTGTAGCTATAAGTAGCTACCCTCTCTAGCTCTTCAGTCTAAGAATCCGCTCATGCTTGTTGAATTTTATCAAAATCCCTTTAAGGATAGGTAAACATTAGAACTGCTTAGTGAGATTGCAATTCTTTTGCATTAAGTCAAGTCCATTGATTGATATACCTAATTAGTTTATCAATTCTGCTGATATTCTTAGCTTTAGAATAGGAAAGGCATTAGAATATCCTTCGATGTGAGCTAAGGGAGAGATCTCTAAAATCCGGTGGGTAAGTAAAGAAGCTTTTGATAGTTCAGGAGATCTTAAAGTTCAACACTCATTCTTTATTATTGTCACAAGTTTATTGATCAAGTTTGACAATGTTTTTCCGACAATTTGCTATTGGAACTACTCTAAAGTTTGTCCAAGTAGTGATAATCAAACTCCATCTTGGAAAATTTCACTCAACCTCCATTTATCAAATGTGTTATGCCACCCAAAGGCATTTTTGTATAATTCATTTTCTTTTATGTGAAGATTGCTAGCCAAATGGAGGAACTGACTTGTAACCCTTTGCAGTAGTAATAGAACCCATTCCTTCTAGGGGTAGGAATAGAGCGATAGATATAAGATATGGAAAACTATCGACGTGTCATACTAGATGAGAGGTTTCAACTATATGCTGAGTTCTATGTATTGTGTTCTCTTCCATTCTATCTGTTTATGATGTTGGTTGTACACATACGAAGTATTGAGTGTCTCTTCCCCAATCATTTTCCACCAGAGTAGTGCAATATGATAGATAATTGTATTTGATAGATAGAAGTTTTTCTCTGATTTGGTGATTGACAGACTGTTTAAGGTAACTAAGGATTTAGAGAAACACAGGGATCTAGTTTCTACAAGATTTTTCCACCCAAGAGTTCCCCTAAACCTGTTCCTTTCATTAAGCATACTAGATAGAGGTTAACGCTTGCGATCCTATTGGGAAGTGGTTGTTATCGCCTACATGTTGGTAACACGATCTATACAATCCTACCTGAAGTATAAAAGTGAGAAGCATCCAATTGGAGTGAATATTACTTTAAGGAAACAATAGCGTGAAGTAGGAAAAGTCACAATGCACAAATAGATATTATCATGAGTCAAAGCATTCCCCAACGCAATCTCTAGTTTTTAGTCTCCATGACATACCAAAAAAGTCTTCATTGTTATCTTGTAAAGCTCATGTGTTTGTTCTTACTTCGATGTATGGTGAAAAGTCGCCTGGCGAGCCTTGAGATTGTGGTTTCAAACAGAAAGGTGTAGAATAGTCAATCTATGCAAAATGAGTCTCCACTAGAAGTTGTAGTAGATATCACTAAAATTTCAAAAGATGCATTTGTAAACAGGATCAATATTAGAGAAGGGTGGAGAATTCCTAACGAGAAATGAATTGCAACTACCTTTGTGAGATCTTGGAGAAGTAGAAAAGCACCTCCAAACAAAAGAACTAGAATCCATTCACCAACTAAACTTGGAGATTCCAAGGAGGCTAGCACTAACTATTGGTTAGGCATCACCCACAAGTTCCAATTCTGAAGACATCATGGACGCACTTGAATATTTTAGCCCTAGATGAATGGAAGACCTACAAGGTGGACAAACAATGCAACATCAAATTGAAATAAACTATGCCAAATTCGATAGACTTTCGGGTGAGGACCCAAATGTTCATGTCCCCAAATTTAAAATCATCTACAATGTATTGGATAACCTATATGGTGATGAATCTAAATTGTCATGAATGGTGTTAAATTATTCCAATCAACCTAAATGGTGATAAATGTTGATGAAACTTTGGATGAATTAAATGGTGGTAAATCTAAGGTTGAAGTATTCCAATCAATGCAAGTGAATGAAGTTGCATGGTGGTTAACTAAATTTGATTTAAAGTATTCCCAACTGTACAACGTAGTCATGGAAGCCTTCCTGCAAAGATTACATTTGAAGAAAAATATAGCACAAAATTTTGATTTCTTACAAAATAATAGACAAAAGATAAATCAAGGTGTGTAAGAGTATGCAAAAAAGTTTCCCACTCATCTCACACCACTTCCTCCATCAAATGCCAACTTACCAAGAGATGTTATCACCTAGTGGTTCATCAATGGAGTCAAGCCACAATTGCAGAAAATCGTGATTATCTGGTGTATTGGTGGCATGAATTAGGATGCCTTTATTGAAATGGCTTTGTAGCTTGAACATAAAATGGGTGGTTTTGTGGATGATTTAGAGTGGAAGAAGATAGAAAAAATAAGGTAGAGGACATTCTAAAACAATTTTTTTTGCATAAAATATAAAAATCAAGGCCACATGGTGGCTTACTATGTGCTAAATCAAGTATAGTGTGCAATTTGTGAAAATGGAAGTCATTCCACTGAAACATGTTCCTATAATGCTAAAACTTAGAAAACCCTAGCAATGAATGCTATCATACAAAACGAGGAGAACCGATAGCTAGTTATGTTCCACCTCATCTTTGCAATACAACTTGATCACCATATACAAACTTTCATACACAATGACTAGGGAATCTTAATAAGTCACAATGGACTCAAGGTGCTACCAATAATACCCCTAACAGAGCATTTCAAGCACATTTTCATTTTCATGGAGTGATGGGCCGTATCAGCCGACACTACAAAGATGCTCAAGAGTATGACAAATGGAAGAAGGACAGTCAGAAGGGAATGACAAACATGGTCATCATCACACCTATAGAAGCATAGCATGCCACAATTCAGACATGATTTGGAAAGATGCTTCAACCAACAACAGAAGAGTTTGAACCTATCTTTAAAGAACAACAAAGAATGCTAGATAAGGTAGTGAAATGGGCTTAAGCTTAAGCCCTAGTTTTCCCTAATCCTACTTTCACAAGGAAGGAGATAAGGAAGAGAGCTTACACACACACACACTCTCAAAATCAAAGAGAAGCATACACTCAAATTGAGACAATGAAGAAATGATCTTCTTCTTCTTCTTCTTCTTCTATTACATCAAAAGGAATGTAAAAGAATGACCTAAAAAACAAGAATACAACTACTACAGTATATAAAGATAAGTACAGAAAGAAACACCTAATGTTCGTGAATGACTGAGCTGGCAAGCAACAAATGTGCCATCACTCTTGGTAGATAAATCGATTAAAGCTCAATGAAGTGCCCCTGATATTTACTTGTATGACCACTATACATGTCAGAGAAATGAAAAAGTGATGTGTGTCATCCTAGATCATCACATGTTGAGCTTGATATCACAACACTCCCCCTCCAGCTCAATGATATCTCCTCTAATCCAAGCACGTCTGAAATTTCTTCAGCTTCTCTGCTCCAAGTGCTTTAGTGAAAATATCAGCAACCTGCTCATTTTTTTCTCACATAAACAAGATCAATATCACTTGCTAATACCTTCCCTCTGATGAGGTGATAATGTACCTCGATGTGCTTTATTCTAACATGAAAAAGAGGGTTCCATGCTAACTCTATGCTGCTAAGATTATCACAATAGAAGGTGATAGGCTTTTGCATTTCCACACCTAAATTTTCAAGCAGCATCTCCAAGTGAGAATAGAAAGCCACTAGTAGATCTTCTATTTGGGTTACTACTAGCCCAATGTGCATAGGTGTATCCATGAACCTGCAAATCTACACCAGCTTCATAAAACAATGCATAATCCAAAGCAGCACTCACATAACGTAGAGTGCTCCTCAGAGCATCCAGATGTGGATTCCTAGGACTTGCATAAATTGACTTTCAAGTCCAACTGTGTAGCATAGATCATGCCTCCTAATGGTGAGATATATCAAACTTCCCACAATTTTCCTTTACATAGTAGCATTTTCTAGTGCTTCACCTCCTGTAGTGTCAAACTTCAAATTCCGATATAATGGCATAGAAATTCACTTACAATCAGCCATACCAAACTTTTGCAGCATATTCAAGGCATATTGCCTTTGCCACATCCATATACCTGTTTCTGTATGTATAAACTCAATGCCCAAGAGATAGCGTAGCACACCAAGATCTTTCATCTCGAATTCCTACATCAAATGTTGCTTTACCTCTTTGATGCTTTCTTTGTTATCACCATCTACAATCAAGTCATCAACATAAATAGCCACAATTGTAATGCCATCATCACCCTTCCTTGCATATAGTGAATGATCTGCATCACACATAGAAAATCCAATGGTGATCAAGTAATAAGCAATCCTTGCATGCCATGCACGAGGCAGTTGAGACAGCCCATACAAAGAATTTTGCAACCTACAAACATATTCTGGATGCTTTGAATCTTCATATCCTTGTGGTTGCTCCATGTGTACTTCTTCTATAACTCACCATGTAGAAAAGAATTTTTCACATGCATCGAATGCAATGTCCATCCTATTGTTGTAGCTAATGCAACAAGTGTTCTGACAGTAGAAATTTTAGCTACAGAGCTGAATATTTCCTCATAGTCAATTCCATAACTTTGTGCATATCCTTTTGCTACCGAACGTGTTTTATACCTGCTTATGCTACCATCAGCATTGAGCTTTACCTTGTAAACCCACTTGGAGCGCATGGGTTTCTTTCCTAGTGGCAATTAAACCATCTTCCATGTATCGCTTCCATAAAATGCAGCCATATCCTCATCCATAGCTTTTTCCCAATCTCCATTTCCGATTCCATCTTCAAAACATGAAGGTTCAGCAACTTATATTACTTTTGTCATGTATGCACAATTACGAGGCATGTAACTATCATATGTCAATCATTGCACTGAATTCCGTATCCTCCCATATCTTCTTCATCTTGGGTCACTTGTCCTTATATCATCTACATGTGCCTTTCTTACTCGTGGAGTCTTCAAAGAAGGCAATCCAAGTTCCTCATCAAGAATTTTTTCTGAAGCGCTTGAATCTCCATCAATGTCTTCAAAACCTGCACATGTTTATGACTAGCAGAAAGCTTTTCTTTACCTTTCTTAGATGTATTTGAGGAGTTTTCTGCCACTAAAATTTCCACACAATCTTCCACTCCATGGATTTGAGTTGGAACTATTGCTTGGTGATGCATCTAGTCCACTCAAAGCTTGAGACTCTGCACTTGGGCTTTCAACATTTTCTTTTGTCATTTGGCTCAAGATTTAGTCCTTCTTTGGCATCTACATAGACGCTTGACATTTCATCAAATACCACATCTCTGCTCCCTTCACCCATCATATGAGTGGGTTATAACATTTATATCCCTTTTGCTCAAGGGAGTATCCAATGATGACATATTTTTCTACTTTTGGATCAAGCTTCGTCCTCAATTCATCTAGAACATGTACATATGCAATATACCCAAAAGCTTTTAGATGTGATAAGTTTGGCTTTTTACTTGTAAATTTCTCTTTGGGTGTAACTTGAAGTACGATAGAAATCAGAGTTATGTTCATGATGTATATAGCAATATGAGCAGCTTCTGCCCAATAACAATGAGGCATATTCTTCTCAGCCATCAAGCCTCCTGCTGTTTTTGCAATATGTATATTTTTCCATTCAACAATGGCATTCTGTTGTGGTGTGTACCTACATGAAAACAGATGCCAAATTCCATAATTTTTTTGAGAATTGTTGAGCTCATTTGAGATGTATTTACGTCCTCCATGAGATCTTAATGTTTTGAATATACTTCCCTGTCTCCTTTTCAACCATAGCTTTAAAAATATGGAAGTGAGGGAACACCTCACTCTTCTCTTTCATGAAATATACCCACACTTTTCGTGTATGGTCATCAATGAAAGTAACATAAATCTTGCAACCGCCCACAGATATGGTCTTTGTAGGACCCCAAAAATCTGTATGTATGATTTCTAGTATGCTTTCACTAACATGCTTTTCATGTGGAAATGATGCTCTTGAATGTTTTCCAAATATACATGTTGCATATACCTAGTCCATCTCTACAACGTTGAAATTTGGTACTCCATGAGAAATCTCCTTTGACTGCATCAATTTCAGCCTCTGCAAGTTTGCATGTCCAATCCATTTGTGCCAGATCTCTATATCAGCAATGACTCCTGTACCTTTTGCAAACATCGCTGCATCATTTGAAGAGTCACATTTATGGTGAACATCCTACCCGCTTTGTTTGCTTTGGCAATCAATGTTCCATCCCATTTGTATTATTCTACATATAACCCATTACCAATCAATTTGACTTGTAATCCCTAATCAACCATTTGTCCAATAGAAACCACATTCTTTGTTATATTTGGAACATGGAGCACATAAGCAAGATGTTTTATCTTTCCATCCTCCATAGACAATGCTATGTTTCTTGTATTCTTCATTGGGTGTGATGTGTTATCACCTGTTTCAACATATCCAAGAACTCGCAATTTTTCTAAAGTACTAAACCATTCCGCATGACTTGTCATGTGATTTGAAGCACCTAAATCAACATACCACACATTATCATTCGATTTTGAAACACCAACAAACATCGTATTCATCATGTGATGTTGAACCATGAAGAGCTTCTAAGAATCATCTACACTCGTGGATGCATAGTTGTTTCGCTGCCTTCTATTATTTTGATTCTTCACC
Source organism: Ceratopteris richardii (assembly GCA_020310875.1). Classification (NCBI taxonomy): domain Eukaryota; kingdom Viridiplantae; phylum Streptophyta; class Polypodiopsida; order Polypodiales; family Pteridaceae; genus Ceratopteris; species Ceratopteris richardii. Next base: position 97,859,407 of record CM035420.1, read on the forward strand.
CTACAATCAATCTCAAAGTGTCGAGGTTTACCACAATTCTATCATCCTTTACTATTATTACCTCATCATTTGTTTGGAAATTTTGACAACCTCTTTTGCTCCCCTTGCCTCGAAATTGTCCTCTTCCTTCTGCATGATTTGAGTGTTGGCCTTGGTCTTGGTTATTGCTTCCTCTTCCACTTCCGAAACCTCTAGCTCCACCTTTTCTTCTGCTAGAGTAGAATATTTTCTTAGGACTGGGATTTCCTTGGGAGTTTGAATCCTCACCAAGATTCTTTTCTTCAATAATCAGCATGGATACCAAATCAGCAAAATTCGGAATATTTTCTCTCATATATATAGAAGTTCTGAACTACTTGTATCCAACTCCTAAACCATTAAGGCACACTTCCACCTTATCATCATCATCTACAGTTATGCAAATAGATGCAAGTGACTCACATACGCTTTTGATTTTCAAGGTGTAGTCGCTTACCGACATGCCCTTCTTCTCCAGTGTATGCAGCTCATTCTTCAGTTGCAACTTTCATGCCTTTTTATTGGTCTCATACAATGTGACCAAGCTGTTCCAAGCCCCTTTCGAAGTCTTGGCATCTTGTATGTGCCCAATCATGCTATCCCATTTGCTAAAGAATAACTAATACATTACCTTTCGTGCTCCTTGATTCCATTCCTCATATGCTCTTAAGTGGGATGTTGTCGGATTCCTCTCTAGGAACTGTGGAGCATTTTCCTTCTCGCCTTCGATGTACTTCTAGTAGCCTTTTCCCAACAGTAAACTCGTCATTCTAAATCTCCAAGCATAAAAGTTGTTCTTGTCCACCTTATTGCTCATAAGCTGATTCATTCTATCTGCGTTTGCCGTTTCTACAACAATTCACAACACTACAAACACTACAAGTAGTAGTTCTGCTTGAACATTGTTGCACTATGATGTGATAATTCAATCTCATAAAAACACAATTTTCATGTATCAGCAGTACACATGATCACTTGAAATTCTAGATCTAGAATGAGTGTTATGGAACAGGAGGCAAGTTATAGTTTTCCAAATTGACCTGGGCTTTTTGTGTTCCCCACATTGCATGCTCAAAATGATGATCAAGATCGCTCCGAAACGCTGATATGATAAAAACAAGTGACCCTAAAGGGATAACTCGTGATAATATTTTGCGATCTTCTACCTTCACACCAATTTTCATAGCAATCTAAGATTGTGTGTGAATCATGCTTTCTCCATGCCTTCTCACAAACTCTTCATTGTGGACCTTCTCCACGAGCTCTCTATGGCCACACTCGCTCTGATACCATGTCACGAGGAAGGAGATAAGGAAGAGAGCTCACACACACACTCTCACAAACAAAGAGAAGCACACACTCAGGATGAGGCAAGGAAGAAATGATCTTCGTCTTCTTCTTCTTCTATTATATAAAAACGAACGTACAAGAATAACCCAAAACAAAACAATACATCTACTACAATATATAAAGACTAGTACATAAGGAAAGACCTAATGTCTGTAAATGAGTGAGTTGGCAAGAAACAAATGTGCCATCAATCTTGGTAGATAAATCTAATAAAGCTCAATGAAGTGTCCCTCACATATACTGGCGTGACCACTATACATGTTAGAGAAATGAAAAAGTGATACGTGTCATCCTGGATCATCACATGTTGAGCTTGATATCTCAACAGCTATACTAGTAAATTCCCATAGAGTAGAATCATGAGCTCCAACCACACCAGAATCATGAGTTCAATGATATAAACAATAGAAAGAATCGTCTGATAGTACGGCATGGGATATACTATCAGATGCACCTATCACTTTACCCTTGGGGGAAACTGTTAATCATAGTTCCTCACATTCGATAGCAATTCCAATAGCAGGTCAATATGAACCAAATCATGGTATTTGCAATCGCTATTGTACATTTGAAATCAGACATGAATTCTGATCATGTGCTTCCATTGATCACAGTTTGCTACAACTTTAGTTAGAGACTCTTGCTAGAGAACTCATTAAAAATCCGGTTAATGTGTAAAAACCTAGCCCTTTTCATTCACCCTTCATGTGTGCAATCATTTGTTTGCCACCCGTCATTGCATGATTGTGCATGTTAATTTATTGCACCTTTTCTCCACATGGGCTTATGATTTCCCTTCTCCTTTAACCCTAATGCTTGTGTTTCTCCTTCATGTTTAAATTCCTTATGCTCTACATTCCCACCTTTATTACATTAGGCACCCTTACACACTTGTATTGCACTCGTGCTGCTCTTAGACCATTTATTTTTGGATATTCTAGTGCCCTTTGAGTCATTCATGTTTGTACTCTTTCATGTGACCTCTCATTTCTTGCACATTTGTAGGGTTTTTAGATAAGCCCTCATGTTGTGGTATGCTGCTTCGAGGCACCCTACTACTGAGAGTATTATTTGGTCCATTGTTGTTGAGCCTCCCTCCATGGCGCTCTAAACTGCTTTATTTAGTGATAGAAAACCATGCACGATATCAAGTGAGGTTGGGAAGTGATTCTTCCTGCCCACTGATGGCAACTCATTGGTTGCATCTATTTCTCGCGCTTATATGGAAAAAATTTTTCCTTGTCATAGCTCTAATGAATATGACATTAGTTGCCACCATGAACCAAAGTATTCTATCATTTAGCTCATGGTGGTAGCCACCCATACATATATCTAGACACTTTTATTCCCTACTTGCCATTGGAGCCAATAGTCCGATCAATTGGTTGTAAGTTTTGTTTCATTGAATTTAGAGCAAATGTCAATTGATTGTTAGGCGGTTAGACGAGGGTGATCCTCCAAAAACCCACCTTGCTTATCTTCTTTTCATACTCTATGCAGCTGAATTCTTCATATTTGTCCATGCACATGAACAATTTTGGAAATTGGGTGTCAATGATCAATGTGGCCTTCATGAATTCAGTTGTCTAAGAACCTACCTAGTCCATATGCAAAAAATTATTTCTCTTGACATGGATTATTGCCATTAGACCTGTGCAACATTACATAATCATAATATGTGGCTACAACAACATGTTCAATACCTACACAATGGCTTTCCATCAAAAGAGTTTCAAAATCACTAACTCTTCGAAGTGTTGTACAGATAATCCAAATAGGTTGCATATTATATAGTTTTCTATGAAGAAGCTATGAGAGGTATTAAAGAACATAAGAGGAAATCATAGAATCTTGAGGATGCAAACAGAAGACAACTAGTCCAAATTCATGAACTTGAAAAATAAATGATAGTGTAGTGCACTAGAATTAATGAAGTGAGATTTCATCTCAAGTAGCAAGTCAAAGACTATGAATGTCTACAACAGACTATAGTTGTTTTTAAGGAGACAAATGAGCAACTATCTACCAAAGTTGCTTAACAAGAGAAAGATGCAACTTAGTTCCATAATCATATTCAAACCTTGCACACTCAATTTGATGAAGAACAGTTTGAGTATGTAAGCTATTCAAACTATGTAGACTCAAAGATGCCTCTGAAAACATGTCCTCAAACAAGACTTTTATTTGTAAGAAGAATTCGGTTTGCAATTGGCAGAAGCACAAAGCAAGGCTAGAATTTCTTTGGCATCAACTTGTGGTGCAACAACTAAAGGGTAAGTTATACTATAGCCCATCAAAATAGAGAAATTTTCATTTCACGAAGCTGAGTCTTTTAGAAATGATAGTCATACTCCCTGAGATGAAGAACAAGACGATGTAGAATAAATTCATATTCGTTTTGATGAAGGGTCATGTCCAAAATTGGCAAACTGACTTATAGCCCTTCACTATAGTAATAGAACTAAATCCTTCTCGATGTAGGCAGAGAGAGATAGGTAATGAGACTTCTCAGACTGCGGACCTCCCACACTATAGGAGAAGTTTCAATTGTATGTTGAGTTGTGTGTATTGTGTTTTGTTCCATTCTAACTATCTATGATTGTGGTTATAGACATAATTGTGAGTGTAATCACATTCTACACCATATTTCTGTGAATTCTCTATCTAAGACGTTTCAAGTATTCAGTGCCTTTGCCTAAGTCATTCTTTGGCAAATAAGTGCCATATGATAGATAATTGTATCTAGTAGATATAAATAATTCTCTGATTTGGTGACTAGCAGACTGGCTAAGGTAAGTGAGAATTCAAACAAACACAAGGATCTAGTTTCTACTACATTATGACATCCTAGAGTCTTCTCTCCACCTGTTCCAAGGTTCATAATTGGAAAACTCTAAAAAGTGGAAGGTGTTCCAATTCGGAATAGAGAGAGATATTATCAGTATGTATTTTGCAATAATGTCAACTGTAATTAAGTTTGTGGAAGGTACAACATAAATTTTACCTATCTTTAAAGGGATTTCTTAAAGGGAAAATCTTAAAGCATGAGCGGATGCTTAGAGTTAAGCACAACCGGTTTTCTTTTGAAAACCCTAATAAAGAAGGATCGATCTTGCATCCAAAAATTTTCAAGCTTGCAAGGAAAAGGCACAAGATCATAAAACAATCATGTGAAGGAATCAACACCTAGAAAATTTAGTTAGAGCTAATTCTTGAGTCTTCAAAATTATTTTCAACAATCTAAGAGTGAAGCTACTCTATCAATGGATGCTTAGAATTCATGATATTTATCACTCACAATTCAATGTGAATCTAAAATATGGTGGTATTGGAGACCAGATTTCATATTCATATTGATGTAGGAAAGATGGTGTGGGACTTTGGACCTTCGGGTGATAATTATTTTAGCCATGGAATGAATTTCAGCAGTTGGATCTGGCCCTAAAAGGAATTAAAACTTCAAAGAAGAAGTTAAAAATTAAGGAGGATAGTATGCAGCTGTGAGATGTTGTCATTCAGTCACAAGGCACTCTATCCTATTTCCTCGAATAAAATAGATGGTTCTTTTAAGACTCTACTTGAACTTCTATCAATTATATTGAGATCATATATGAAATTATTGTTTGTGGAATCCACATAATAATTTTATGTTATTGAACTTACAAGTGCGACGAAGACCAACTAGCTCAACTGTTCTCTAATTCACGATTTTCATACACACAACTACATGGTTCCAAATTTTACTCAAAATATGTGCCTTATGAAAAACGATTTGAGTTAATCTAAGAGATATAAACGTTATATTCAATAATTCTAAAATAATATAAAACTGATTCTTTCTCAATAAAATCCAATAGAAAGTTAAAGTTTTATTTCCCTATTTACTATGTATTGTACCTACGTTTAATTAAACGTAGGAAGAAATCTACGAAAGGATTTTTCTTGATCAAGGGGAACGTCTAAATCTATATTAGATAAATGGTTAGTAATAATATTGCCAAAATAATATGATTTGAATCTGTCAACGAGTTTATAAAAGTTTAATATCACACTTCAAGGATAGTTTACAAGAATTATCACATTTTTAAACTATAACTTTATGAGTCTAACTGCTATATTTTAGGGGTGTGTTTAGTTTTCTTTTTTTTACCTCCCAAAACATGGAAAACAATTCATATCTTATTGGGCCCACTAACCATTTGTTGAGCTTGCATCACTGCTTACTAGGAAAAGGGTTTACGCATGTTGCATAGATGGCCATAGAGTGTGCTTAGGATAGTGGGGGCCCAATTAATGCACAGTGTATGCTTACAATTGTCCAATGGTGGAAATCATCATATTGAAAATTTGTTCAAGGTTTTTGAAGGTTTAGGTCAACGCTCCCTTATATGTGCAATTTGTAAGATCAAAGGTTAAAACTCCAGATTATTGTTGGAGACCTCTAAATCTCCAAAGGTTTGATCTATAGTGATTTAAGGTCACCCCTATATCAGTTATGGATCAAACTTTACACAAAGGTTATCATCTTTTACCAAAATCTTCAACTACCACTTCTTTGAGTCAAAATCTTCATTACTCAATAGTCTGCTTCAATGATTGACTTCATTACCTGCACATATCTTCAGATTTCTTCAAACCAATGATGCACATATCTCCACACTACCTTTATGCAATCATATCAACCATTACTCCTTCAAAAGAATCATTAAAACTTTAATTTGATCCTTAAGATCAAAAGTATGTCAAAAACTGTTTTCTTGAACAAGCGACTTTGACATAGGTAACTTCTAAGGTTGATTTCTCACAACAAGATCCCTTTTTGCTAAATGCTTTTAGCCATAGCTTCCTTACCTTATAACTTAGATTTTGAATGCTCACTAATCTAAAACTTTACACTGAGCACTGAGATCTAAGCAAAACTTTGAAACAAAAAAGTGCCCGACTCTAAGACGTCTACCTGCAGACTTTACATACACATGTTCATATTGATCATACTCACATCATGAAAAGACTTAGACCATGAAACTTTGAACATAGATTCATTAGCTTTTAGATTAGATGTGTACAAAAGGATTTCTGATCCACATGATCAGATCAGAGAAATCTACGAAATACTTGTCGCTATTTTCTGAAGATGACTCTCTTCTCATCTATCTCTATGACACTTGTCTTCTAATGACTCTCTCCTCATGTATTTCTTTACATCATTAACTTATATACATATGATTCTAGACTTATCCCGCGTTTATTACATTACTCCTTATCAACCTAAGGATTACCTATATTCATAGTACAAAAATTTCCACTTGTAATGTACATATGTATATAAGCTATCATTCTGAAATCTCTTCACTTTCTCAAATGACTTCTTGAACTTCAAGCTGATCATTAATTTGCTTCAAGATCTTTGTAATCATCAATTTGCGATTGTTTTGTTCCAACAGCTCCCCCTTAATCACTAATTGTGATTATTACACTCTTCTTTACTCCTGCCATCTCTTTGAACCTCCGTAGCTTAGGTCCATCCAAGCTTTTTGTCAACATATCTGCAACTTGTTCTTTTGTTGGAGTATACAACACTTCAATCTCTTTATCAAGTACCTTTTCCCTCAAGAAATTATATTGAATCTCTATACGTCTAGTTTTGGCATGAAAAACAGGGTTAGCTGCCAAATATAATGAACTCATATTCTCTCCAAAAATAATTGGAGTACTCTGATCAGTTCCAAAACTCTCCAACAAAGTCTTTAACGATATCACTTCTTTTGCAATCTCTACCATTCTTTTATACTCAGCTTTTGTAGATGACAAAACAAGTGTATGTTTCTTTTTTGAGCACCAAGAAACTAATTTATCTCCAATATAACAGAGATACCCATGAGTAGACCTTCTATCATCTGAATCACCTACCCAATCTGCATCACTAAACACTTTGATTCTTATATCAGAAGTAAATCCATAATAAAAACCTTCACTTAGGGTTCCTTTGATATATCTAAGTACCCTTTGAGCTGCAATCCAATGAGTCTTCTTTGGACAATGCATAAATTGTGATAACACACCTATTGCATATGATAGATCTGGCCTTGTCAAGGTAGCATAGATTAGACTACCTACGAAACTTTGATATTTCTTCATATCATTGAATTCTTCACCTCCACATCTGCTCAACTTATGATTTACCTCCAATGGTGTGGTTGAAGGCTGCCATGTTGAAATTGACCAGAAGATTCTTCAAGTATCTCTCTTGTGTAACATGTACTCCATGTTGAGTATACACAATCTGCATTCCTAAGAAATAAGATAAGTTTCCCAAATCACTTATCTTAAACTCCTTGTCTGTTTGTTTCTTAAGCTCCTTGATTCCTTGAGCATCTATACTTGTAACATTAATATCATCAACATAAATACACATGTATATGGGTCCATTTTCACTTGCCTTCACTAGCAAGCTACTATCTACCTTTGATGCTTGAAATCCACATTCATTCAAGAACTTAACAAGCCTGTAATTCCATGCTCTTGGGGCCTACTTTAAACCATACAAAGCTCTCTTGAGCTTACACACATAATTTGATCCATTTGAATCCATGAAGCCTTCTGGTTGCTCCATGTACACTTCATCTACAATGTATCCATTCAGGAATGCATTCTTCACATTCAATTGTGATAACTTCCATCCTTTACAAGCAGCAATAGCAATCAATGATCTAATTGTAGACATCTTAGCAACATGACTAAAGGTTTCATCATAATCTACCCCATAATTTTGGGCATAACCTTTAACCACAAGTCTAGCCTTATATCTAGAAACGTTTCCATATGCAAACCTTTTTGTTCTATATACCCACTTACATCCAATGACCTTCTGATTCTTTGGTCCTGGCACCAACTCCCATGTTTCATTCTCAAGTAGAGCATCATACTCTTCTTGCATTGCCTTCTCCCAATTCTATTTACCTTTAGCTTCTTCATATGTGATTGGATCCTCTTCTGTCTTCACAATGTAAGCATAATCTTTTGTTGTTAGGAAAGATGTATCATGGCTATACGTGATAGGTTCTTTTCTTTCTCTGAAGGATCTTCTCACCTCTGCACTTCTTGAAGTCTCAACCACATTTGATTCTGGATCAAATCTTGGCCCATCTTCAACATTGTCCTGCAATTTACTTTTATAATCAACATCATCAATATCTTCTTCATATACACTTACTTTTGTCTTCCCTTTCCTTTGTATTTCTTTAACATTTGCATAATCATTTGTTGACCTTGTATACCATGTACTTTGCTCATCAAATGTAACATCTTTGGTAACAAGAAATTGCTTTGTGGATGGACTCCACAATCTGTAACCCATCTGTCTATCATCATACCTAATAAACACATACTTCTCTGCTTTGGGTTCTAGCTTATGTCTCAATTGTGAAGGAACATAAGCATATGCTAAACATCCAAATACCTTACAATGATAAAGAGTAGGTCTTTTATCCCACCATGCTTCATAAGGTGTTCTTCCATTCAAAGCTTTACAAGGTAACCTATTCACAAGGTATGTTGCAGTGTTGATAGCTTCTGCCCATAAGTAATTTGGATAATTCTTTCCTTTCATCATTGCTCTTGCAAACTCGACAAGAGTTCTATTTCTTCTTTCTGCAACTCCATTTTGTTGAGGAGAGTACCTGCAAGTTACTTCTCTTTTTATACCCACATTCCACAAATAATCATCAAACTCTTTAGAGAAATACTCTCCCCCTCCATCTGGTCTCAACCTCTTGAGCTTTTGTCCTGTAATCCTTTCTGCATAAGCATAATAATGCTCGAATGTCTTGAACACTTTTGATTTGTCCTTGATTACATATAAAGTAATCCATCTGCTTGCATCATCAACAAACAACACCTAATATCTGGATCTATTTATGCTATAGTCCCTTGAAGGACCCCACACATCTGTATGAACCAATTCAAGCATACTTGAATACTTGTACCCTGATTTATTGTATGAACTTTTGTGTGCTTTACCTAATTGACAAGCTTCACACTTGTATACCATGTGTTGCCCTTCAATATTTGGCAAACCAAGCACCACATCATTCCTTTACATTTCCTTTATGGCTCTCTCATTCAAATGACTTAGCTTTTTATGACATAGGTCTAATTTAGACATCTTTTGAATTCCATAAGTAAATAAAGCATGTCCCACATTAGCTTGAACTTTGAGAGTAAACAACCTTCCTTCCTTTTTACTTGCAATGACATTTCTATATCCCTGATTTGGATCTTGCACATAAACACCATCATTTGTAAATCTAACTTCATATCCCTTCTCCACAATTCGCCCCACTCTTATCGAGTTTTTAGGAATAGTAGGAACATAAAGTACCTCGCTCAAGAGTGTACTTCCATTCTTTGTCTTCACTGATCCAATGCTCTCCACTTTATGCTTGGTGTTATCTCCTGTTTGAAACGTATGTCCATTCACCTTTACTTCCATATCAGCCATCAATGATATATTGCTGCTCATATGATTGCTACATCCTCAGTCAATATAGAACACCCTTTGGTCTTCTCGTATTGCTTCATGAGTTGCATTCAAGATGAGAGTCAAGTCATCCTTCTGATCTGATGCATAATTATAATACTTGTTGTTGTAGGACTGAGATTGAAAACTTCTTCCACCTCCTCTAGCATATGATGTCCTACCACCTCTTCCTTTAAAGTTGCCTCTTTGGTTTCTGCCTTCTCTACCTCCTTGATTGAAGCTCTGGTTATTACTTCCACCATTTTGATTGTTATAGCAACAATCATTTGCCAAATAATTGGTTCTTCCACAAATCCACCAAGCCTTAGTATTTTCTTTGTTCTTACCTCCTCTTCCTTTACCTCTCAAGTTCATCTTTCCTTTTGTAAAGTTAGCTTGACTTGAAGTTCCTTCATCATCATTTGAATGCTTCCCTTTGCCATTCTTTTTCTTGTCCTTGAAGTACATAGCTTGACTTGCACTCCTATCATTGTCTCCTTTAATGTCCTGCTCAAAATTTAGCATGTGTCCTAACAATTGATTCAGATCAGGAGTAAAGTGATTTAGTGACAATTCTATGGACAATATGAAAGCCTTCCACTTCTCATCTCCTCTCAGACTTGTAAGTATTTGCCTTACCAACTTATCCTCTTCAATGTATTCATCTACTTCTCCCAAGCCATCTGTAATATCCTTCATCCTTGCCGCATAATCAGAAAATAATTGTGAACTCTTCTTCTTGAAAGTTGTGAATTTTGCCCATAATAAGGACTTCCTTCACTTGGTTGTGTTTTGGAAATGCTCTTCCAAAGCATTCCACACATCTGTTGCACTTTCTAATCCTCTGATGTGAGGTAGAAGATAATCATTTACAGCCATGTAAATGATGCTTCTAGCTTGAGCATCCTTTCTCATCCAATTCTTCAAACCTGCAAGTTCCTCCCTAGTTGGAACACTAGGATATTCAAACTCTGGCTTTTCTTCTTCTCTTGTAATGAATGCCATCAAATCTTTGCTCATGAGATGTGCCTCCATCCTCATGGACCAAGCTGGATAGTTCTCCCTATCTAGCTTATCAATCTGCAAGCTTTCTCCCATCTTTGATCTTCTGTGTCTACAATTACTATGATTTATGATAATAGAGTGTACCTTTGATATGAAGCTTTAATCCTTCTTTATCCTTTGAACTCGTGCTTTGTACTTCTGTAGGTTATCTCCAAGAATTTGGCTTTGTCCACCTCCAATTAGAAGGAACTTCAATATCTTCCACAGTCGGGACTTCTAATGCCTTTACTTCACTTGTATTGCACCTTCATCTCTGATACCACTATTCCCTCTAAATATCGAAAGGTTTGATCTATACTGATTCAAGATCACCTCTATATCAGTTATGGATCAAACTTTACACAAACATTATCTTCATTTACCAAAATTTTCAACTATCACTTCTCTGAGTGAAAATCTTCATTCTTCAGTAGTTTGCTTCAATGATTGACTTCATTACTTGCACATATATTCAGATTTATTCAAACCAATGATGTAGATATCTCCACACTACCTTTCCGCAATCATATCAACCATTAGTCCTTCAAAAGAATCATTAAAACTTTAATTTGATCCTTAAGATCAAAAGTATGTCAAAAATTGTTTTCGTGAACAAGCAACTTTGACATAGGTAACTTCTAAGATTGAATTCTCACAACACAGATCCCGTTTTGCTAAATGCTTTTAGCCATAGCTTCTTTACCTTCTAAGTTAGATTTTGAATGCTCACTCATCAAAAAATTTACACTGAGCCCTAAGATCTAAGCAAAACATTGATACGAAAAAGTGCGCGACTCTGAGAGGTCTACTTGCAGACTTTACATACACATGTTCCCATTGGTCATACTCACAACACGAAAAAAATTAGACCATGACACTTTGAACATAGCCTCATTAGCTTCTAGATTACATGTGTACAAATGGATTTCTGATCCGCATGATGAGACTAAGAGAAATCTACAAAATACTCGTCCCTATTTTGTGAAGATGACTCTCTTCTCATCTATCTATATGACACTTGTCTTCTAATGACTCCCTCCTCATGTATTTCTTTACATCATTAACTTATATACATATGATTCTAGACTTATCCCACGTCTATTACATTACTCCTTATCATCCTAAGGATTACCTATATTCATAGTACAAGAATTTCCACTTGTAATGTACATATGTATATAACCTATCATTGTGAAATCTCTTCACTTTCTCAAATGACTTCTTGAACTTCAATTTGATCATTAACTTGCTTCGAGCTCTTTGTAATCATCAATTTGTGATTGCTTTGTTCCAACAATTATATGTATCCTTAAAAATATATGTTTATGCAACCCATTAAAAAATTTGTTTTTATTGCGTAATTTCCTAAGGTCACTACAAGATAAGATAAAATCAAGTGACAGAGTGCAAGAGAAAAATTTTCAAGTTAACTTGAAGTTTAGAGGCATCATAAGGAATACAAGAAAATGGGAAGTGCTTGGTATAGAGTGGGAAAGAAGGTTGCATATCCAAAGCAAAGATCTTGGATACACATGAGAAAAGATGACGTGAACTAGAATGTGCAAATGCACAAATAAGTTTGCAAGGAAACTAAAAATAGATTAAGAAAAAATATATACGCTGTTGGGGGATTCTTGGACAAGAAGGAGTTTGAGGGTTTGTAGGAGAAAAGGGAAGAGACAAGAAGAGAAAATACACCTTGGAAGCCTCTACCGGTTGATTACAGTAAGACAATTACAATGTTTGAAGCACAATACAAGCCAATACCTCTGTGCACAATCCCACAGAGTGCTCAATTACAAAATACCAAATATCCCTAAGTCTTCTTGCCGCCGGCCTCCTCTGCACCAGACCTCCACCTGCTTCAACCTTATCCTTGTGCACACCTTGCACCAAGCTTCCACTAAGGGGGAGGAATGAATACCTTCTGTCGGCACGCGCACACTGCAAGGAGACCTTGAGATCCTTGGGGACTAGCTTAGCACTCTCTGCACAAACCCTTAGTCCCTCTCCATACACTCCTTCACTTCCACTTCTCTGCGGTGTACACTAGTGACTCTTGCACTTCTCTCTCTTGCTTCATTTAGACTATGCTTCTCTTGCTTACTCCAGAATTGGTCCAAGAATGGTCCTTGCCTTGATTTGAGTGTGTTGATCACGTACGCTCCTAACTGCAATAGTTTCTTGGTGCTCACTTTGATGTCCCAAGATTGTCTTCACAAGTGGCAGCCAACGACTCATTGTTTTGTCCTATAGTGACTTTAGACTAAAACCCAAAAATTTTAATTGGGGGGCCATACTTTCCCCTGTGCGTACGCTGCCGCTTCACATACCTTCATATTTCCTTTTAAGTCTTCACTTTTGCACATAAGAGAGGGTTCACCTGAACCTTCGAAAATACTTTAAAAACACTTTGAACCTTAGGGAAATTAGAGAAAATACCTTTGCAACCTGCAACCCACTTTCTCCGATTTACCGTTTGTGGACAATTAATTGTGCACTACCTGTGCACTTTGACACCTGCACTTTAGCACTTGGACTTTGCACCTGTTGACTTTGACCTTGACCTTGTTGAATTTGACCAATTGACTTTGACCTTTTGACTTTGACTGTAGTTGAGTTTGACCAACATGACTTTTATGGGCTCAATAGTTGCCCACCACCTAATGTGCTCTCCGTCCCGGAGAGCTATAGCCAAAACTCTGAGCATATAGGACACCATGATAATGTAGCTGCCAAACTTGAAGAGGACATCTAAGCAACATCCAATTCCACCAAAAGCAGGATAGAACAAGCACTAGAGAAGAACCAAAAATTGGAATTTGCCATGGAAAAGCAAAGGGTTGCAATGGGAGGGTAGTAAGGAAGGGGTAGGGAGGGCTGAGGGTGCGGAGATGGATGGGGTAGGGAGGTTTAAGGATGTGGCTGGGTAGATTGGTAAAGGGAGGGATTGGGAGTAGGGATCACGGGTTTGGAGGGGGCTAAAATGATCAAACTAGAGGGCTATAGAGGGTACATATGGGAAAATAAAAACTTAATGGATGAGGTGAGAATAGACCATGTGGACAATGTTATGAAATAAAAACATGTGATAAATGTGCTCCAAACATGTGGGTTTTGACCAAAAGTCAGAGAAAAGGTTGGAATTTGGGAAAATAAAGGCAGAAGCTCAGTCCAGAGGTGCCAAAAAACATGAAAATGATTCCATTTTTGTAAAAAAACGGCCAACCGAGGCACGATCCAGAGCCAAAAGCGTTGAGCCAAAAAAAACTTTAAAAAAAATAAAAATAATAAAAATTAAATGATATATATACTAAAAAAAATGATCGTCTCTTTTTTTTGAACGCTCATACAAAAAAAGAAAAAAAGATAAAGAAGAATAAAGAAAATAAATAATAAAATAAAATAATAAATAAAATAAAATAAATAAAATAAAAAATAAAAATAATAATTATAATATAAAAATCGGGGGGGCGGGGCGGGGGGAGGGAGGGAGGGAGGGAGGGCCGGGGGGGGGGGGGGGGGGCTGTCAGAACTAGGGGGGGGGGGGGGGGCGTCAGAACCGGGGGAGGGGGGGGGGAAGTGGGGGGGGGGGGGGGAAGGGGGGGGGGGGGAAGGGGGGGGGGGAAGGGGGGGGGGGAGGGGGCCGGGAGGGGTGGGGGGGAGAGTGTTTTATTTTTTTTCTCAACCCAAAAACCTGGGGGGGGGCTTTTTTTTGGAAAATAACCCAAAAAATAGAGAAAATTGAAGGAAAAATAAAAAAATGCCAAAAAATTACCAAAAAATTCTGAAAAAAATTTCATCAAATTTTCTAGAGGGCTAGGCGCAATTTCCTTCATCAAACCACAGAGAGCCTTCTTTTATTCCTCCTATTTGGCAAGAAAATGATATCGGAAAAGGATAAAAAATGCTAGAAAATTTTCCAGAAAAACCCAAAATTTTTTCTTTTGCAGAGGTTATGAAATGCATTCTAGGTTTGCTAGAAACACAAGGAACAAGAATGAAATTGATAAAGAAAACTACTAAAACTGAGCAAAATGAGATGAGAAAGCTATGTACAACCTAGACAGATTTTGTAGTTCCAGGTGATCCATACTTCTTCAAGTGTGTTGATGATAGGCCTTGAGCCTTGATATGTTGACCAGTGGCAAGGCCTCTCCTTTCAGCGTCTCTAACTCCACAGCACCCCAATTTAGCATTGTTTTGACTCGATAAGGTCCTTACGAATGTGGAAGCCATTTTCCTCTCAGTTGTGTATGAAGATGAGGTCTATGGAGAAGAACTAACATGCCTGGTTTTATGTTGTTGTTCCACAGATGTCGATCATGTGCCTCCTTCCTCTTCATCTGAGTCTGTATCAATTGTTTTGTTGCTAGTAGACGAATCTCCTCCACTTTATGTGGTGCTCCAAGCCTCTGAGAGACATCACAATCTTTCTTGCCCTGCATGAATGCTATCTTAGGTGATCCATGTAAAAATTCAAAGGGCTCAATGGGCAATATGCCATAAACCAGTTGGAATTGAATATCCCGTGGCCTCTTTGTAAGCTAACCTGTATGCCCATAGGGTACCTTCATAAGCAATGCCCCAGGAAGTAGGCTGTAACATACAATCCTTCCTTAACATTGAGATTAAAACCTTATTTGTCGATTCAGCCTGTCCATTGGCTCTTGGATAGTAGGCACAAGAGGTCGTATGAAGAATTCTATACCTGTTGAAAATTTCCTGCAGGACCTTATTGACAAAATCTGTACCCTGGTGTGTACAAATTTCAAGTGGACATCCAAACCTACAAATGATGCTACTATAAATGAAATCAGCAACAATTTGGGCAGTGCAGTCGGGGGAGGCAATAGCTTCAGCCCACTTTGTCACATAATCTGTAGCTATCAAGTGATATTTCTCTCTTTTTGGAATCGGGGGAGGGTAGATGGGCCCTACAAAATCTAGCCCCCACTTCTCAAATGGTTGCCAAGAAGTGGAAACAATCAAGGGGCTATGCCTTTGCTTTGTTGGCTTAGGTCCACACCTCTGGCAAACGTCACATGCCTTTCCCCATTCATCCGCATCCTTAAATAGTGTAGGCCACCATAGACAAGCATCCAGTATCCTCTGACTCATAATATGCCCTGGAAGGTGCCCACCACATGTTCCTTCATGTGCAGAGTGAAGGACTTCCCTCACTTCTTCTTCTTCCAAACACTTCCTTAACCTGTCATCCTTGCCCTGTCTATATAATTTATCTTCAATGAAGGTATATGGTCTACTCTTGATTAGTAGTCTCTTCCTTTGCACAACACTAGCCTTGTCTGGATACAGACCAATTTTAATGAAATTCTTGATATTATAATACCAACCTTGAGCTTGTACAGCAAACAGATGAGCATCTGGAAAATCATCATTGATTCCACTAGCTTGATTCATCACATTGATTCTGGATAGGTGATCCGCCATAACATTTTCTTTACCTGGTCTGTGGACTACAGAAAAATCAAACTCTTGGAACAACAATAACCACCTTCATATTCTACCAGTGGCTTGTGGTTTGTTGAGCAAGTATTCTAGTGGTTGGTGATCTGTTATAATAATAAATTTTACTCCCAATAAGTAATGACAAAACTTTTGGATAGCAAAAACCATTGCTAGGGCTTCCCTTTCTGTAGTATTGTAATTCCTTTCAGCCTTGGTCAAGATTCTACTGGCATATTGAATTGGTCTGTCCACTTTAAATTCTTCACTGGGTGAGATCAAAACTACCCCCACTGCATAGGCACTGGCATCTACATGTATATGAAATATTTTTGACCACTCAGGTGTGATCAAAATAGGAGCAGACACTAACCTTGACCATAATGTTTGATATGCTTTTTCCTCCTCTTCTTCCCATTTAAAAGGAACTTCCTTACCTGTAAGTCTAGCTAGTGGTCTGGCTATCTCTGCATACATTTTTATAAACCTTCTATTGTATCCAGTATGCCCCAAGAAACTCTGAATCTCTTTAGGAGATTTAGGTTTTGGCAACTTTAATATAGAAATGATTTTGTCAAGATCCGGGGCCATACCTTTAGCCGACACCACATGTCCTAAGAGAGTTCCTTCTGTCACAAGGAAATGACATTTGTTTGGATTGAGCTTTATCTTAGTCTCCCTACATCTCTTGAAAACATTCTGCAGCTGCCTCAAGTGATGGTCCAAACAATCTAGAGGAGTTTCTTTGTGAGAGCCTGAAAACGAAGAGAAGTCTTCTATGAAGATTCTAAGTGATTCGAGTAATAGGGGACCAAAAAAGAGATTGACCGTTCTGTGAAAGGTGGTTGAAGCATTTCTGACCCCAAATGGCATTTTTACATACACATATGTTCCCAAAGGTGTGATAAAAGCTGTCTTTTCACGATCCTCTAGGTGTATTGATATTTGATTATAGCCACTAAATCCATCCATAAAGCTATATAATGCAAGTGACTCTTGCACTTCTCTCTCTTGCTTTACTTAGACTATGCTTCTCTTGCTTACTCCAAGATTGTTCCATGTCTTCACAAGTGGCAGCCAACGACTCACTATTTTGTCCTGTAGTTGTTGGTGTAATTCAAGCCTTAACACTTGTCTTGGATATCAACCTTGAAGACTTCACATAAAGCTTGGACCCTTGAAGGATATATCTACATGGAACAAGGATCATAGGAACCAATGCTTATTGGTTATTACCATTTATCTCATGTAAAAGTCTATATGACTTTACCACTCATGTAATCACACCTACTAGTCTAAGTCGTGGAAAAGTAGATGATATGATTGAGGGAATATCTCCTTATTTTTAGATGCTAGATTGAAGGGAGCCAAAACTTGAATTCAAAATTCAAACTCTTACTTAACTCTTATAAAATGGCTAGTAAAAAGGTCGCGGGTACATCTGTACATATCCCGAGGCTAATCCATCTATCTCTGAGTGTGTGAGTGCTACACTATAGCCTACACATCTGAGTACCATTGAGCATCACATTCTATGCCAATGGGAATGTACAATCATTTGATCTAATACATATACTTACATTCATCATCACTGTTTTGTCTGAGTAAGCATCTCCAAGTCTGTCAACTTCCAAGAGGCATATCTCAAGATCTACTGGACCAAATTGGATGATTCAAAGTGCATTTGATTCAGCTCAAAGGCTACTATACACCTACAAAATTTCAAGGCCATTGGATCAACCATTACAGAGAAATCGCAGTCGAGGTGCTCATTGGTCTGTGACTGTAAGTCTCCTAAAAAATCGGGGGTGTACCTTATTTTACCTTATTTTGCTAAATTGATTTCTCAGAGTGTAGTTTGTCATTTCCTTTCATTCCACTTGCAAATGGAAGCTTGTTAAGCTAATTGAATATTTCCAGAAGGAATTAGAACAATTTTAATTGTGCTGGTCATACTGAGTGAAAGACTGAGCAGGTGTCACTACCAAAATAGCAAGTTTTTCTGGATTTTGAAGTCACAAGTAGTCTGTCTTGATTTGATCATTACTTATAACATTTGCAAAGCACATATATGGTTTGTTGGTATCATTTGGAAGCTCAAGGAGTCTACTAAGCATATTTGGAATCAAAGGAGGGCTCGTGTGAAGCAGGTCTAGCAGCACCAACTAATCTCCTGAGTGCATCCAAGCATCACTTCCAACAGTGGTATCAGAGCATATAAGGTAACATGGGTGATGGTTTCCCTTCCTTCATTGACAAATTAGACAGGAACAACTACCAAGCTTGGTCTCTAAGAATGAAGACCTATCTACAAGGAAGGAGCTTGTTTGGATTCATATCAGGAGATGAGGAATTGCCCTCATTCAAAGCTAGAGGCCTACCCACCAAGGAAGAGCAAGAGAGACTCAATCAATGGTGTGCAAAAGATGCTTTGGCAAGGTCATATCTTCTAAACTCTATTTCTGATTTCCTTCTACCACACATAAGGAATTGCAAAACTTCCCAAGAGACTTGGGAAACCTTGTCAACTTACTTTTCATCAAGCACAAGGGCCAGAAAGAATCAGCTATGGATTGAGTTTACCACTCTTAGGAAGCAATCAAAGCAATCTGTCTCAGATTTTGTTACTAAGGTCAAAGACATTGCAGACCAACTTGCAAGTGTTGGAGAGGAGATTGAGGAAGAGCAAATAGTCAGACAAGTAATCAATGGACTAAAGGCAGATGACAAGTGGGAGAGCTTTACCACAGCAATGGACTTATACATGGACATCCAAGCACCTGATTTAACAACTCTGATTGGACAACTCTTCACTCATGAAGCAAAGCTTACAAAGAATGGAGAGCAATCAAAAGGTAACAATCCCTCTGCCCTATATACTGATAAGAAGACTAAAGACAAGGGTAAGAACAAGAAAGTTGATGAAGAAGGATCTACCTCTCAAGCAAACTATGGAGGGAGAGGTAGGTCTTCCAGAGGTAGGGGCAGAGGAGGTAAGTCAGGTAGGGGGAGACCCTACAACCAATCTCCATGCAACATTTGTGGCTTGTCTAACCATACAACAGATAAATGCTACAAAAACTACAAGAACCAAAGAGGAAGAGGTCACCAAAGAGGAGGATACTCTCAAGGCAGAGGCAGATTCAACCAATCTCAAGGCTACCATGGCTACAACAATAATTATAACAACAACTACAATCACAATGGCAACTATCAAGGTGGATACAGAAATAGGAAAGACTACAACAATTATGCAGAGGAGCAAGATGACTCCCTATTGATCATGAATATGACATCTAAGTCAGGTATCAATGATGATCACTTATTCTATATTGATTCAGGTTGCTCTAATCATGTAGCTGGAAATGTTGCATTACTTTCTGATTTGGAAGAACCCAAAGGCAAGCACCAAGTTCAGAGAGGTGATGACACTAAACATTCAGTTGTTAAAGTAGGCAATGTCAAAACTAGTGATGGTAATCAGAATTTATTGAGCAGAGTATTGTATGTTCCAACAATCACCAAGAACCTAATGAGTGTAGGTCAGATTGTGGAAAAAGGTCTACAGGTCAGGTTCACTCAACATGGTGCATATGTGGAGGATCCAAGACATGGATTCAGAAGGATAGCCAAGGGAGAAAAATCAGGTTGATTGTTTACCTTTGAACTTGAAGACACTAAAAATATTGCTTTGTACAATATAAAGATCAAACCCTATCAGAATTGGAGATTTGGCACAAGAGATTAGGTCACATTGGAGAGAGGACCTTAAAACAAATGAGTAGGGATCAATGTGTGCTTGGGATACCTAATGTATCCAAGCAACACATGATATACAAGTGTGGGGCTTGTCAATTTGGTAAGTCACACAGATTGCCCTATACCAAGAAAGGTTTTATGCATGAAGATTATCTGGAATTGGTGCATACAGATGTTTGGGGACCTAGCAAGGAGCCATCCATATCTGGATCAAGGTACTATGTGTCCTTCATTGATGACTATAGCAGGTGGATTGTCTTATATTTCATGAAACATAAAGATGAAGTATTTAATTGTTTCAAGAGGTACCTTGCACTAGTTGAAAATCAAACAGGTAGACACTTGAAGAAGCTAAGGTCAGATGGTGGTGGAGAATACTTCTCCAATGACTTTGAAGAGTTCTTGCAGGAAAGAGGCATCAAGAGGGAGATTACTACAAGGTACTCACCTGAACAAAATGGGGTAGCTGAAAGAAGGAATAGACTCATTGTAGAGACAGCTAGGTCTATGCTAAATGAAAAGAAATTGCCAAATTATCTTTGGGCAGAGAGTGTATCTACTGCCACATATTTAATTAACAGGTTGCCATCAAAGACACTTGATGGAATGACACCCTATGAGGCTTGGCATGGTAAGAGACCATCTCTGGATCATTGCAAAATCTTTGGTTGTGTTGCATATGTGCATATTCCCTCACAGGTAAGGGGAAAGCTAGACCCTAAAGCTGAAAAATGTATCTTCATTGGTTATGATTTGAATCAGAAGGGATACAGATTCTACAACCCAACAAACAAAGGTTTCAAGGTAAGCAGAGATGTCATCTTTGATGAGAATGATTCATGGTATGAAAATGAATGCAGGAAGGTTAGTCTACCTTATGACATGGAAGAAGACTTTCCCAAGCTTATCAAGCAAGAACCAATTCATAAAGAAGACTCAAGCTCAGATGATGAAGACACCATCAACATTGAAGAGTTCAAGGCTTGGAAATCCAAAGGGAAAATGAAGATGAAGAAGCTAAAGGATATACCAGAATCCTCAACTCAAGCTATGAGGAGATCTCAGAGAGAAAGTAAGAAGCCTATTAGATATGGGTATGATACTTCTCTTGTAACTAAGCATTCTGTATATCTTGCAAAGGATCTCTTGAATGAAGAACTAGGTACATTTGAAGAAGCAATCACTAAACCAGAATGGAAGGAAGCAATGGATGAAGAAATGGAGGCTCTCAAGGAAAGTGATACTTGGGACTTGGTACCCAAGAAGGACTCCATGAAGATGATAGGATCTAGATGGATCTACAAACTCAAGAGGAATTCAGATGGTACAATAAACAGGTATAAAGCTAGGTTGGTAGCCAAGGGTTTTGCACAAACCCAAGGCATTGATTATGAGGAGACATTTTCTCCTATGGCTAAGATGCCAACTATCAGAATACTAGTGAGTGTAGCTGCATCCAAGAATTGGAACATGTACCAAATGGATGTGAAGAATGCATTCTTGAATGGATGGATATCTGAAGAAGTCTACATGTCACAACCACCTGGCTATGAAGATCCAAAAAAGGTACATTATGTTTGTAAATTGAAGAAGGCTCTGTATGGATTGAAGCAGGCACCTAGAGCATGGAATTACAGGTTCACAACCTACCTCCTAGACCAAGGATTCATAATGAGTAAAGCAGATACTTCATTGTTTATCAAAAGGAACAATTCAGAGGTAATATACTTGTGTGTCTATGTTGATGACATCATTATTACAGGAAATGATGTTCAGGGAATTAGACATATCAAAGGACAGATGATGAAGGAATTCAAGATAAATGATCTTGGATTATTGAAGTACTTCCTAGGACTTGAATTGGTCTACACAAATTCAGGTATCTTTATTACCCAGAAGAAGTACATTCAAGATATGGTCAAGAAGTTCAATTTGCAGGAAGCTAAAGTCTCAAGCACTCCTATGGAGGTCAACCATAAACTCAGTGCTCATGAAGGAGAAGAACTCCAAGATATTACAGGTTACCAAAGTATGGTAGGTAGTCTAAATTATGCTACCTTAACTAGGATTGATATATCATATGGTGTTAGTGTACTTAGCCAATTTATGCACAAACCAAGAGTACCTCATTTAGAGGCAGCAAATTAAAGGGAACACAAAATCATGGTTTGTACTTTCCCTATTCATCAGACATTGATATTAAGGTATATTCAGATGCAGATTGGGCAGGTTGCAAGGATGACAGGAGAAGCACATCTGGTTACATATGTTTTGCAGGTGATAAACCAATTTCTTGGTCATCCAAGAAACAACCTACAGTAGCTTTGTCATCTACTGAGGCAGAGTATAGAGGGCTAGAAAATGCCACTCAAGAAGCTATCTGGTTGAAGCTTTTATATTCAGAATTAGGCCTATACATAAGGCCACCAATCATCTTTGGTGATAACACAAGTTCTCTTCACCTTGCAGCTAATCCAATTTATCATGCTAGAACCAAACACATAGAGGTTCACTACCACTATGTGAGAGAGAAGTTACTAAGTAAAGATATTCAATTGACATATGTGTCTACTAATATGCAATGTGCAGATTTGCTTACTAAAGCATTGGATGGAAGCAAGCTATGCAGATTTAAATCCATGATTGGATTGCAGGAAGTAATTGAAGACTAAAAATGAAGACTTAAGCCAAAGTGTTTAGCTTGAGGGGGAGCTGTTGGTGTAATTCAAGCCTTAACACTTGGCTTGGATATCAACCTTGAAGACTTCACATAAAGCTTGGACCCTTGAAGGATATATCTACATGGAACAAGGATCATAGGAACCAATGCTTATTGGTTATTACCATTTATCTCATGTAAAAGTCTATATGACTTTACCACTCATGTAATCACACCTACTAGTCTAAGTCGTGGAAAAGTAGATGATATGATTGAGGGAATATCTCCTTATTTTTAGATGCTAGATTGAAGGGAGCCAAAACTTGAATTCAAAATTCAAACTCTTACTTAACTCTTATAAAATGGCTAGTAAAAAGGTCGCGGGTACATCTGTACATATCCCGAGGCTAATCCATCTATGTCTGAGTGTGTGAGTGCTACACTATAGCCTACACATCTGAGTACCATTGAGCATCACATTCTATGCCAATGGGAATGTACAATCATTTGATCTAATACATATACTTACATTCATCATCACTGTTTTGTCTGAGTAAGCATCTCCAAGTCTGTCAACTTCCAAGAGGCATATCTCAAGATCTACTGGACCAAATTGGATGATTCAAAGTGCATTGGATTTAGCTTAAAGTCTACTATACACTTACAAAACTTCAAGGCCATTGGATCAACCATTACAGAGAAATCGCAGTCGAGGTGCTCACTGGTCTGTGACTGTAAGTCTCCTAAAAAATCGGGGGTGTACCTTATTTTGCTAAATTGATTTCTCAGAGTGTAGTTTGTCATTTCCTTTCATTCCACTTGCAAATGGAACCTTGTTAAGCTAATTAAATATGTCCAGAAGGAATTAGAACAATTTTAAGTGTGCTGGTCATACTGAGTGAAAGACTGAGCAGGTGTCACTACCAAAATAGCAAGTTTTTCAGGATTTTGAAGTCACAAGTAGTCTGTCTTGATTTGATCTTTACTTATAACATTTGCAAAGCACATATATGGTTTCTTGGTATCATTTGGAAGCTCAAGGAGTCTACTAAGCATATTTGGAATCAAAGGAGGGCTGGTGTGAAGCAGGTCTAGCAGCACCAATTAATCTCCTGAGTGCATCCAACCATCACTTCCAACAGTAGTGACTTTAGATTAAAACCCAAAAATTTTAATTGGGGGCCATACTTTCCCTTGTGCGTACGCTGCCGCTTCACATACCTTCACATTTCCTTTCAAGTCTTCACTTTTGCACATAAGAGAGGGTTCACCTAAACCTTCCAAAATACCTCTGCAACCTGCAACCCACTTTCTCCAATTTATCCTTTGTGGACAATTAATTGTGCACTACCTATGCACTTTGACACCTACACTTTAGCACTTTGACTTTGCACCTGTTGACTTTGACCTTGACCTTGTTGACTTTGACCTTGACCTTGTTGACTTTGACCAATGGACTTTGACCTTTTGACTTTGACTGCAGTTGACTTTGACCAATTGACTTTGACCTTTTGACTTTGACTGCAGTTGACTTTGACCAACATGACTTTTATGGGCTCAACATATTGTAAGAGTGTAAGCATAGGGACCATTGGCTAGTGTTTGTGGAGATAGTTCCCGACAGAGTGTCTTGAAGAGTAAGAGATTCCAAGTTAAGTATATTGTAGGTATGTGTTAATGACTATGCATTAGTGCATATTTTCATGTATGTATGTGCATTCATGTGTTTGTATGTGTGCATATAAGTGTATGTGCGCATAGTAGCATTTGGCATAGATAGATTTATCTTTTAAAAAAATAGAAACACTTGTCACTTCTAATTCAATTTGTGAGATTATAAAAAGCATGTTTTCCTCGTAATGATTGGGATTGGACATAAAGGGGGAAATTTCTAGACGATGTGGAGGTCATGAACAAGGTTAAACTGATAGAGAGTTTCACTTTTAGAAAATAGGTATGGTGATTTTTAGGATCTTTAAAAGATGAGGATAGATGCTCTCAAAACAGACGTTCAACTGTCAATACTTAAATTCAAGAAGAGCATGACAAGTTTCGGAAATTTATTTTACATTCAAAAGAGGAAAGAAACTGTTTCTAAGACTTTGCAGCGAAAAAATAAAACAAAGATTCTATAAGAAGGAGAATTAAAAAAAAAATGAGTTGATGCCAAGAGCAAAAGAGAGTGAAAAACCATTTCAGTATTGCAAAGCTATGATTCAAGCAACATAACAAACAAAAACAAATTATAGTATTTATGGGACAACCTATGCACCTAAAATAACACTTTGTTGTAGGCTAAAAGAGCACATTGAGGAAGAATGTTGTATCGAGAGAGAAAAAAGTTGTTGGATTTGAAGACCTACATGCAAAAAAAAAAATAGAAGCACATGCCCTTACAACAACAGCAAGTCAAGCATGCACATGGCGGCAAACATGCACGCACACAAACACACGCATAATCACAAGTAGGCTAGAGAAAAAATTGTGCAAGAAGACAAATGAGTTTCAAACATCTAATTAAAAAGCTTACAAGCATTTTCATCTCTTTAATCTTACTCAAAACAAGTAATCCTAAAAAATGAGTGGTCTTGAGCTCTTATATAAAGAACGTTGTCCACACTGTAATGATTACCCTAAATTTAAAAATAGTGTAATGAAGCCATTTGTAGGTCGAAATGGTTTACGAGGATACAAATTTTAGTATGGCTATTTTAGTCATGGGCATGAAACTTTTGTACTTGGTTGTATTGTATGAGAAAAAAATTAAATGCATTTGATGTGTTCAAAAGGTTCAAGGGAAAGGTTCAGAAGGAGACACGTTGCTACATCAAAACCATAAGTTGAGATGGATGGGACAATTACTTGTCCCATGACTTAGTGGTTTCTAGCAAGACCAAGGTATAAAGAGGAAACTCACTTTCATGTATACTACCCGAACAAATTGGCTAGTAGAGAGGATGAATAGGTATATTGCTTAAATTGTAAGGAATGTGCTAAATGAAATGAATGTGCATTAACATATTGGGTAGATGATGTATCTACTGTTGTGTACTTGATGAATAGGTGTCCCATACTTGATGAACCTAATGTAAACTAGAATTTTCATGCATTAAAATCGTTAGGGGAGTATGCTACACACATGTGACTCAAAAATTGACAGGTAACATGGATGCAAGGGCTGAATGATATATTATTGGTCATGCTATGGAGCAAAACAATTAAACATGCTAAAAAGGTAATAACAAATGGAGTTCAAGTTAATCAAAGATGTAGTGTTTTATGAACTCAAACCATGTTATGCTTCCAAAGTTCCTTTGCAAAGATGAAGATATTGAAGACCTAGAGAAGTATTATGAAGCTAGGGTTTAAGATACCTTCAAAATGATGGCCAAGCATACAAAGAAGTTGGAGCATGGATTTCACCCATAAATTAGTGATTAAATGGAAGGAAAGATTGGTAGAGCTTGATAAAGATGGACATAAAGGAGACTTTGATGAGCCTAAGGTAAAAGGGGAAGCTACACTGAAAGCAGAGATCAATGGACCAAGGAAAAGATGGTTTATGCCACCCAAGTGAGAAGAAAGGAGGTCCTCAAGGGTAAGATATCCTATCTCCAGGCTTGTTTATGATAGTTATTTTGCTAGGCATTATGCTTTCATGCCTACAATTATCAGACCCACAAAGAGGCCAATGACACAAAGGAGTGTCAACAAGATATGGAACAACAATACAAAGAACTTGCACACAATAACACATGGATTATAGCTCGAAGACAAGAAGGGGTGAAGTTAACTTGCAACAAGTGGGTGTATAGAGTGAATAGGAATTTTGATGGTTCAATTGCTTGGTACAAAGGAAGGCTTGTCCAATAAGGATTTGCTAAATTCTATGGGATTGACTACGACAAAACATTCAGCCCAGTTGCAAAGATGACTATACTCAGGAAAATCATTGGGGTTGCCACATTTAGGAATTGGCCAATATATAAATTGGATGTGAAGAATGTCTATTAATGGCGATTTGCAGGAGACTTTCTACATCAATCAAGCACTAGGGTTTGGAAAACCTACATATTTAGATTTTTGTAAACTTACGAAAGGACACTATTATTTAAACAAAGATTATAAGCCTAGAATCAAAGGTGTATGGAGTATTTTTGCAACTTTGGATACAAGGCAAGTGATGGAGATTCGTACCTACACCTCAAGAGGGAGACATGACTAGTTGGGTACATATGCATATATGTGGATGAATTGATCATAATAGAAAATGATTATGCAGGTATCCAATGGATCAATGCCAAGCATGGGAATTAATTCAAGATTTCACAGCTTGAAGTGCGGAAACATTTTCTTGTAATTTAAGTTATTTTTCTAGAAAATTGTTTTTACCTATCTCAAAGGAAATACTTACTAGATGCTCTCTATAAATATGGTATGAGTTGATGTAAGCCACTCTTAAAAGCTATGGATCCAAACACTAAGTAATGTGCATGTGAAAGGAATCCTCTCAAAGATATCTGAGCATAAAGAATCATAACTAAAGGCCTAAATTATGCTATCATCACAAGATTTAACTTCTATTATGTTATAGGAGTTCTTTCTCCCTCTCCAAATTCATGAATTGATATTCATATGAATGTAGCTAAGAGAGTGCTTTGATACATCAAGCATACTCTCAACCAAAGGTTTCACTACCCTTATGGAGATAGATTACAACCATAAGGCTCTAATGATGCTAAATGGGCTGGTTGAAGGAGAGAAGGACCACATCTAGCTATGTATTGATACTAGTCCAAAGAGTCATCTCATTGATGTCCAAGAAGCAACCTTCACATGCATTATCACCTACTAAGGTTTCATATAGGGCTTTAGAACTTCCTATGTGTAAGATCATGTGGATTAAGAGGCTTTTCAAATACTTGGATATGGAGGAAAAAGAGTTTAATCTATTTGGAGATAACATAACGAGTATTCATCTAGCAAGGAAACCTATTTTTCATTCAAGAAGCAAGTACATAGAGATCCATTATCACTTCATCATATAGAAGGTGCTAGCAAAGGAAACCGACATCAAGTACATAAAAATGAAAAAGAAAATAGCAAACATCATGAAGAAATTCATTTATGCAAGCAATTTGGAGAAGCTCAAGATCAAATTCAAATTCTAGACAATCAATGAAGAATAGTACTTCAGCTTTTGGGGAGTGTTTGAAATTTAACATGATGAAGCATATGAACCCAATCTAAAGTCAAGTTCTAAATCAATGCAAATTTTGGTAAAGAACCTAACTAGGTTACCATCAGTTTTTGAGATAAAGACTCCATATAACTTCATGAAGAAAAGTGGGGCATTTTGGAGGCATCATTTGAATTCAAACAGTAAAAAAACTTTTGACCATTATATAAGAAATATAACTAGCATCATTTGGGCACTTGTAGGCTCTCATTGAGAGTGGCTTCTCTAGGTCTAAGCTAGCTCTTAGCTAAACTCGCCACCCTACAAGCTGAAATCTTCACTTAGGATAGCTTGGACCTAGGTTCTTTCTTTTGTAGGTAGGATAGCTTACCTTGATCCTATTCTTGTAAGCATTGTTTGATTATAATCCTATTATCAAGTGTTCATTTTCCTTAAGTACATTAAGCTTGAAAGCTACGATGGTCTGTTTATTATGACACTCGTGTTTCCACCAATAGTTTCTCTTCATGCTTGGTAGCTCATGCATATCTTGGTTGAGCAAGCCTAGTGTGTCCACTTCTAGTTGTGAAGCTAAGTATAAAGTACCTTTCATAGCGGTTTTTGAGCGTGTATGGTTGAGATGCCTTATGGTTGATTAGGGTGTTGGTCACTCTTCTACCACCAACATCTTGATTAATAGTCAGAACATAATGGCAGTTGTGAGGAACCTGGTGTTCCATGCTCCGACTAAGAACATCTAGGTGCACTATCATTATGTAAAGGAGAGGTTCTCCACTAGAGAGAAGAGTTTGGAATATGTGCCCACACATAAGAACATTGTAGATCTTTTCACAAAGGCTCTACCTAGGGGGAAGTTTGAAGCTTTGGGCTTACGTCCATTGGTGGATTGATTCTACATTGCTTGGAACTTCCTTATACATGAGTGTCAACTCCTTGTTCACCACATCGTGTTCAGGGCATGATTTGTTGATATATTTTGATAGTTATGTGTGTAACACAATAGGACCACTAGAGCAATTTCTTCCCTCTTTAGGATGCTTTTCCCCTTGGCTTGTTTATATGTCTATAAACTTAACAAATTAATGATCTTTTTACATTCACTTGGTAATAAATTTAGTATTGTTTGTTGTTCTCTTAGCCTCTTGTTCTTCCTTCTGCTATTTGCATGCGTTCATAGACCTCAAACCCCAAGAAAAATTGTTTTTCTGGAAGAGTTGTCTGCAATTTAAACTTGGCTTCATGTAATGCCACCTTCTAAACCATGATTTCATGCTCTAGCTCCTCAATGCAATGGAGATTGATGGAGCAAGTGTATGACAAGCCTAAGTATTGGCTTGAGTCCCACAAAGTCATAAAAGAAGCCTTAAAATGAAGACTATGTAAAGTTCACTTGTGAACTACCTCTTGTAACTTTTGAAGACTTTACTTAATGTAAAAGTGAAAGAATCTTAAGTGGTTGAGCCCACTTGATCAAAAAGGGAAAGAGGAGCCACTAATTCGTGATTTGTGGTAGGTAGAGAATCAAATCAATCACTGATTGATTGGAGAGTGATTGAGGGAAGTTAGCCTCCCAAACTCAACTATAAATAGATGGCAGTTTTAGTCGTTGTTAGAAAGACCTATGTGAAGACCTCCAAGAGCTGAGCTTTATGCCATATCAAGGTGTGATTACAAGGCCCACATATGTATCAGTAAGTCATTGTATTGTAAAAGCAATATACTTTCATTTTCATGATCATTTGAGTTCATATTTCCATGTTCTTGTGAAGTGTACTACTGACTCCCATATCTCTTAGTTTTCCTAGTCAGATTGCAAAGGTTGTTTCTTTGTTCTTGGTGCATCACTTTCAGTGACTTAACTTGGTAATGGTAGCTCTATACGTCTACTATATGCTCAAAAATTTTCATTTAATTTGGATGTTGCAATCTTCAGTTATGTTCAGTTGAAGTCAATAGTATTTGTTCATTTTCACTTCTCTGTCAGGTACCCGACTTTTTCACTCATCTTGTCAGAGCCAGGTCTCAGTGGTTACTTATCCAAATTCAATGATTTAAAGCTTGTTGGATTTAGTGTATTGTCTAATATAACCATACAAATTTTCATAATCATTGAATTCCTACATTTTGAGTTATGTTTATTTGTCTGCTCCCTCGTCTCAAACTGTAGCAGCCCGTGAAAATCGGGATGATGTCATCAGTTGTTAAAACTCATTCTCAGTGTGTGGTTTATTATTTTTGATGCAATTACTCTTGAAAGTTAGCTCTTTAAGTTAAATAGACTTCCCCAAGAGGAATTAAGTTAATTGCTGCTATGCTCAGACAATTATGCAAAAGACTGGACAGGTGTATGAACCAAGAATAGCAAGTTTTTCACCTATGAGCTAACTCCAACTTATCTGTTTTGATCTATCTTTTTGAGAGTGATCTTCCGAGGTACATAGGGTGTCTAATACATCCATTGGCAAGCTAAAAGGGCCCACCATATACTCCTGGAGTTCATTTGGCTGGTGTAGATCAAGGATTTTGCAACACCTCTTCATCTTCAAGCACATACCTATCCATCTCTTCACAATGGTATCAGAGCAAGGTTGGACAACATGGCAGATGGATTTCCTTCATCAATTTACAAATTGGATAGAGGTAACTACTCAGCTTGGTCATTAAGAATGGAAGCTTATCTCCAAGGTAGAAGTTTATATGGTTATGTGGCTGGAGATGAAGTTATGCCAAGTTTCAGGAACAAAAGTCAACCAACACAAGAAGAGCAAGAAAGATTGAGCACATGGTGCTCCAAGGATGCACTTGCAAGGTCTTATCTCCTCAACTCTATCTCAGATTTTTTGTTACCTCACATTAGGAGTTGTAAGACATCTCAGGAAGTGTGGGATGCACTTGAAGCTTTATTCTCTTCAAGTACTAAAGCTAGGAAGCATCAACTATGGCTGGATTTCACAACTCTCAAGAAGGCTCCCAAACAAAATGTGACTGATTTTGTCACAGAGCTCAAGGACATAGCATATCAGTTGGGAAGCATTGGAGAGGTAATAGATGAAGAGCAAATTGTAAGGCAGGTCATCAATGGCTTGAAGGGAGATGACAAGTGGGAAGCATTCACCACAACTATGGATTTGTACATGGACATGCATGTACCTGATTTCAATACACTCATTGGACAACTACTTACTCAAGAGGCAAAGCTTATCAAAAATGGAGAAAGCTCTAAAGGTAATCAATCTTCAGCTTTATACACTGATAAAAGCAATTCGAATGATAACAAAGGAAAGGCAAAGAAAGTGGATGATGAAGTAGGTACATATCAAGCTAACTATGCAGGTAGAGGAAGACATGGTAGAGGTAGAGGAAGAGGAGGTAAACAAGGCAGGGGGAGATCCCAAGTCTCCAACCCATGTTCTATTTGTGGATTAACTAATCATACAACTGAAAATTGCTTTAGGAATTCCACGAATCAAAGAGGCAGAGGATACAATAGAGGAAGTTATGGCTACTCAAGAGGAAGGTTCAACAATTATCATGGCAACTACAACAACTACAATCATTCACACTATCAAGGAGGCTACAAAGAAAGGAGAGACTTCAATAACTACACAGAAGACTCAAACAAAGAGGATTCATTATTGATCATGAACGTGGCTATGCCAAACGGTAAATCTAATGAGCATGTTTTCTACATAGATTCAGGTTGTTCAAATCATGTGGTAGGAAATGTGGCACTCTATTAGATTTAGAAGATCCAAGGAATAAGCATGAGGTACAAACAGGAGATGATACAAAACATCCTGTGGAGAAAATAGGCAATGTCAAAGCACCTGATGGAAACATCAACCTACTCAGTAAGGTACTCTATGTCCCTACCATTACAAAGAATTTGATAAGTGTTGGGCAGATAGTAGAGAAAGGGTTGCAAGTCAGGTTCACAAAAGCAAGACCATTTGTTGAAGATCCAAGTCAAGGATTCAGAAGAATTGCAAAAGGTGAAAAGGCAGGTAGATTGTTCACATTTGAATTACAAGACACTACAAACATTGCTCTCTTTAATTATGGTAGTCAAACACTCACAAAATTGGAAGTATGGCACAAAAGGTTAGCACATATTGGTAAAAGGTCATTAAAGCAAATTTGCAGGGACCAAAGTGTACTTGGACTCCCTAATTTGTCAAAACAACATATGATTTATAAGTGTAGTGCATGCCAATTTGGAAAGTCTCACAGGTTACCATTCATGAAGAAAGGTTATATACATGGAGATCTTTTGGAGTTGGTTCATACAGATATATGGGGACCTATCAAGGAAGCTTCAATATCTGGATCAAGGTATTATGTCTCCTTTATTGACGATTGCAGCAGATGGACTATCCTATTCTTTATGAAACACAAAGATGAAGTTTTTTCATGTTTCAAAAGATATTTGGCTCTTGTGGAGAATCAAACAGGTAAATCACTAAAAAAGCTAAGGTCAGATGGAGGGGGAGAATACTTCTCCCATGAGTTTGATTCTTTTCTTCAAGAAAGAGGAATCAAAATAGAGGTAACTACAAGGTACACTCTTGAGCAAAATGGAGTGACAGAAAGGAGGAATAGGACAATTGTTGAAGCTACAAGGTCTATGTTAAATGAAAAGCATTTATCTAATTATCTATGGGTTGAGGATGTATCTACAACCACTTACTTGATAAGCAGTTTGCGTTCAAAATCCCTTGATGGGATGACTCCATATGAGGCTTGGAATGGAAGAAGACCAAGCTTAGATCATTGTAAAATTTTTGGATGTATTGCTTTTGCTCATGTTCCTTCACAGGTTAGAGGCAAGATGGATCCAAAGGCAGAAAGGTGAGTATGTATTGGATGTGACAACAATCAAAAGGGCTACAGGTTATACAACCCTACCAACAAAGGATTCTTGGTAAGCAGAGATGTAGTTTTTTATGAAAACAATTCATGGTATGAAGATTCATGCAGGAAGGTCAATTTATCATATGATCTTGAATAAGATTTTCCAAAGCTTGGTAGAGAACAACCAAAGATTGAAGAACAAGACACCTCAGAGGATGATGAAGAATCTCAGATGGAAAAGGTCAAAGCATGGAAGTCTAAAGGTAAAGCAAAATTGCAGGAACTTGGACATGAGGCAGAATCATCACATCATGGCCTAAGAAGATCTATGACGGAAAAGAAAAAATGAGAAAGGTATGGGTTTGACACCTCATTACTAACTAAACATTCTATCTACATAGCACAGGACATAAACCAAGAGGAGCCATCATCATTTGAAGAGGCCAAAGCAAAATTAGAATGGAAGCATGCAATGAAGGAAGAGATTGAAGCACTTGAGGAAAACAACACTTGGGATTTGGTGCCCAAGACTTCATCCATGAAGGTAATAGGCTCAAGATGGGTCTATAAACTCAAGAAGAATTCTGATGGTTCCATTAACAGGTATAAGGCAAGGCTTGTAGCAAAAGGCTTTGCACAAACTCAGGGAGTTGATTATGAGGAGACCTTCTCTCCTGTGGCAAAGCTGCCTACTATTAGGGTTTTGCTTAGTATTGCCTCTTCCAAGAATTGGAAAGAGGTATATATGGCACAACCACCTAGTTTTGAGAATCAAGTTTATCCTAATTATGTGTGTAAACTTAACAAAGCATTGTATGGTCTCAAGCAAGCCCCAAGAGCTTGGAATTTCAGGCTTGTTTCACTCTTGCAGGACAAAGGCTTTCAACCAAGCAAGGCAGATCCTTCACTCTTTATCAAAAAGAGTAATTCTGAGGCCATCTACTTATGTGTATATGTAGATGATATTATATTGATAGGAAATGATGCAGATGCTATGATGAAGATCAAAGATCAAATGAGAGAAGAGTTCAAGATAAGTGATTCGGGTTCACTTACCTACTTCGTAGGTTTGGAAGTTGTCTACAAAGATCATGGTTTGTTTCTCACTCAAAGAAAGTACATTAAGGACATGTTGGCAAAATTCAAGATGCAAGATTGTAAGATTGCAGATACTCCAATGTAGGTCAATCACAAATTGAGCTCACATGAAGGTGAACTCATAGAGGACATCACATCATATCAAAGTCTAGTGGGTAGTCTCAACTATGCCACAGTGACAAGAGTAGATATATGTTACAGTGTGAGTGTGCTAAGTCAATTTATGCACACACCAAGGAAACCACATATGGATGCTGCCAAAAGGATTCTCATTCTCAAAGGAGCCATAAATGAATGACTTTATTATCCTTATGTATCTGATTTAGGTTTGAAGCTATTTTCTGATGCAAATTGGGCTGGCTCAAAAGAAGATAGGAGCACTTCAGGTTATCTTACCATTGCAGGTTCAAAGCTTATTTCATGGTCATCCAAGAAGCAACCCACAATTGATCTCTCTTCTACTGAAGCTGAATACAGAGTTCTTGCCATAGCTACTCAGGAAGCTATGTGGATGAAAACATGATTCAAAGATCTTGGATTGGAGTTTGGAACTCCAACTATTTTTGGTGACAATATGAGTTCTATTCATTTGGCTGCTAGTCCTATTTTTCATGCAAGGACTAAACATATTGAAGTTCATTATCACTATGTAAGAGAGAAGGTTCTAAGCAAAGAGATTCAAATATCATATGTGTCCACTCATCAACAATGTGCAGATATTCTAACCAAAGCATTGGATGGTACAAAGCTTTGCAAATTCAAGGATATGATTGGTTTGCAGGTAATCTTGGAAGATTGAAGACCTCAAGCATACTTGGCTTGACGGGGAGCTGTTGGAGCAAGTGTATGACAAGCCTAAGTATTGGCTTGAGTCCCACAAAGTCATAAAAGAAGCCTTAAAATGAAGACTATGTAAAGTTCACTTGTGAACTACCTCTTGTAACTTTTGAAGAGTTTACTTAATGTAAAAGTGAAAGAATCTTAAGTGGTTGAGCCCACTTGATCAAAAAGGGAAAGAGGAGCCACAAATTCATGATTTGTGGTAGGTAGAGAATCAAATCAATCACTGATTGATTGGAGAGTGATTGAGGGAAGTTAGCCTCCCAAACTCAACTATAAATAGATGGCAGTTTTAGTCGTGGTTAGAGAGACCTATGTGAAGACCTCCAAGAGCTGATCTTTATGCCATCTCAAGGTGTGATTAAAAGGCACACATATGTATCAGTAAGTCATTGTATTGTAAAAGCAATATAATTTCATTTTCATGATCATTTGAGTTCATATTTCCATGTTCTTGTGAAGTGTACTACTCACTACCATATCTCTCAGTTTTCCCAGTCAGATTGTAGAGATTGTTTCTCTGTGCTTGGTGCATCATTTTCAGTGCTTTAACTTGGTAAAGTTAGCTCTGTACGTCTAAAATATGCTCACAAAGCTTCATTTCATTTGTATGTTGCAATCTTCATTTATGTTCAGTTGAAGTCAACATTATCTGTTCATTTTCACTTCTCTGTCAAGTACCCGACTTTTTCACTCATCTAGTCAGATCAATTTCTCACTGGTTACTTATCCACATTCAATGATTTAAAGCTTGTTAGATTCAACTTACTGTCTAATATAACCGTACAAGTTTTCATAATCATTGGATTCCTACATTTTGAGTTATGTTTATTTTTCTACTCACTCGTCTCAAATTGTAGAAGCCCGTGAAAATCGGGATGATGTCATCAGTTATTAAAACTCATTCTCAGTGTATGGTTCATTATTTTTTATGACATTACTCTTGACCGTTAGCTCTTTAAGTTAACTAGACTTCCTCAAGAGGAATTAAGTTAATTGCTGTTGTGCTCAGAGAGTTATGCAAAAGACTGGACAGGTGTATGAACCAAGAATAGGAAGTTTTTCACCTCTAAGCCAACTCCAACTTATCTGTTTTGATCTATCTTTTTGAGAGTGATCTTCCAAGGTACATAGGGTGTCTAATACATCCATTGGCAAGTTAAAAGGGCCCACCATATACTCCTGGAGTTCATTTGGCTGGTGTAGATCAAGGATTTTGCAACACCTCTTCATCTTGAAGCACATACCTATCCATCTCTTCAGAGAGATGACACTTATTACCCTCTAGTAGGGTTGCAGCTTTCTTAATCGCCATCTCAGCTACCTTCATTGCTTCTTCAAAAAACCCTTTGAAGTAGGCTCTTTGTTTGTCTTCTTGATAGAGGACTTCAACGAGATTGTAGAAAGTGAATTGGCGAGTGCAAAAATCACCTTGGAGCATGTGCATGTGCTAGTGTAATCACAAATTGGCGGAGTGTAGTGAGTTACAGAACCGATGATACTTTTCAATATCATGAGGGAAAAGAGTCTGCATGTGGACTAAATATGTGTTGTTTCCAGCCAATTCTTCTAAGCCACATTGATGTTTAACACCAAAGGTCAGAAATTCCTCATGTGGGGCCAAAACGTGTTGAAAGGAATTTCTTCATAATCTCGTGTAGTCTAGGGATGAAATGCTGAATGATTAGGAATTTCTTCATAATCGGGTGTAATCTAGGGATGATTGAAAGGGGAAGATGTAACTAAGACTGGTTAACAGAGTGCCTAGAGGTAAGTAATTATGGGAGGAAGGAAATGAAGCCACTAAGGATGAGGCATGAACTAAGAGGCATTTAACATCTATGAGAACTGATTGTAGTGGGGGTAAAGGAAGTAGAGAATGGATGAGCTCTAGCATTGGTTGATTAAGCAAGGGGACAAGGCCAATGTGAGGGGAAGAGACATGGGTAGGTGATGGTGAGGAGTTTGAAGCCTGCTTAATAGAGTATGAAGGAGAATAAAATGAATCTCCCAATTATGGCAAAGGGACTTTGAGTGGACTATGTTGTATAGGAGTAGCCTATATCTGAGATGATGAGGGTCTTGCCATATGTGTTTTGGTAGTTTGTTTCGCTTTCAAGGAGATGGAACTATCCACTTGATGGGGGTGTTTAGCATGGAAGAACATTAAGTTGATGCTTTCATCATATTCTTTAGTGGACCAGGTGCAAGGAGCAAGACTGCACAACACAAGTGAGATGTGAACTGTAATGGGGAATTCAATAGGGTAGAGAGTAGAAAGAATGTAGGGTAGATAGGTTTTGGTAGTACTACCTTGTGAAACTATCAAATTGTCAATTGACATTACTTATGAATTCGATCAAATTAAATGATAGAGTAGTTGATCCGTAGGGTGTGGCATGTTGAAGCAATTACTCCAAGCCTAAATGCTTGATAACATATCCAAAAAATAATATCTTCTTTCATGTATTAGCACATGCACGATCTCTAAAAGATTGAATTTACTCCTTGTACAAAAGAATCACTTCCAATCACAAGTTCATAGGAGAAGTTTTCCACAAATTATTTGATGAGAATTTATGGAAAATCAAGTCCTAAAACTTTTGAACGGTTTTAGGTAAAGATTCAAATTCAACTTGAATCATGGATCTAATAAAAATGCTATAAAAGTGGACTATCTAGTCATGTGAAGATAAATGACCTCGACAGGTATCCTTCTTTGACCTCTGCACACAAAAGGTGCTCTTACTCAGAGCTTATATAGAGAACTCCAATGAGCTTTTGTAGACCTCTAGTAGATACCAAGAGCTTTCCAAAAAAACAAATTCCACTTCAAATGGATGCTTACACAAAGAGAAACAATGTCTACAACATGAACTAGTTGAATGCTCACAACTGCCAGTCAAGCAGATACCTCACTTCACTCCAGCAAGCTTTTCTCAGAGGGTATATAGAGAATGAATCTCAAACTTGGGTCAACTTTAGGGCACTCCAATAGCTACCTAATGACACCAAAATCATAGAAAATGGATACATAGAGAAGGATAACCAGCCCTTACAACACAGATTAAAATATTTCCAACAGAGCCTATACACCAAGAGAGATATCAATCACACAACTTCACTAAATAGAATGTTGCTCCCAGATTACTCAGAGAATGCTCCAGATAATTTGTGAGCATAAAAAAGACTCGAATAGCTATCCAATGAGACAAGAATTTCATCCAATGGATACAATACGAGGGAGAACCAATGCTAACAACTCAGGGGTAGAGAGTTGCAACACTGCCTGCGCACATACATAGATCTGCCTACTAAAAGAAAACAAACAAGCAAGCAAGGGGATAGCTTAAGCAAGGGGCTTGATTATCACAACTCCAGAACTTAGTGCTCACTTTACATGAACTAAAACTCCAAGACGATGCCCAAAAGAAGTCGGGATACATGCTCCTTTTATAGTGAGAAGTGTGCCCCTGAAATCTAGGAACTACCTTTCCAAATCAGCCTCCTAACTTGGAGGACTTAGTTGAGATGACTCTCCACGAATCTCTAGCTTGAAGCTTGACTTTTAACAATACATATGCATACACACACATACACACACATGCATACATATGCATACATACACATACACACACATGCATACTATGTATACATAATGCACATGCACATACATCCATGCTTACATGCATACACACACATACACACATATTTATGCATACACACACACATAGAGAGACACACACAAATACACATACATGCATACATATGCATAGATAATGCATATGCATATGCATACATACATACTTACATGCATACACGCACATACACAAACATGCATACATATGCATACATATGCATACATAATGCACATGCATATGCATACATATATTCTTACATGCATACACACATACACATACACACATATATATGCATACACACACACAAGTAGAGAAGCATACACACACACGTACACATACATGCATACATGTGCATACATAATGCATATGCATTTGCATACATGCATACTTACATACATACTTATATGCATACACACATACACACACATGCATACATATGCATACAGAATGCACATGCATATGTATACATACATGCTTACATGCATACACACACATACACATGCATACACACATACAAACATACACACATAAACACATGCACATATGCACATATATATGCACACACACACACACGTAGAGAGACATACACACACACATACACATACATGCATACATATGCGTACATAATGCACACGCATATGCATACATACATACTTACATGCATACACACACATGCATAGATATGCACACTTAATGCACATGCATATGCATACATACATGCTTACATGCATACACACAACATACACAGGCATACACACATACATATATATATATGCATACAACATGTAGAGAGACATACACACACATACACATACATGCAAACATATGCATACATAATGAATATGCATATGCATACATACATACTTACATGCATACACACATACACACACATGCATAGATATGCATACATAATGCACATGCATATGCATACATATGTGCTTACATGCATACACACACATAGACACATACACATACACACATTGACACACACACATACACACTTACACACACATATATGCATACACACACAAAGAGAGACACACACATACACATACATGCATACATATGCATACATGTGCATACATAATGCATATGCATATGGATACATACATACTTAAATGCATACAGACACATACACACACAGATGCATACATAATGCACATGCATATGCATAGATACATGCATACACATACACACACATAGACACATACACACACATAGATACATACACACACATACACACACATATACACAGAGATTTACATACACATACACATGCATACACACACATATACACATGCACACATAGACACACACACACATACACACGTAATGCATATGCATATGCATACATACATACTTACATGCATGCACAAACATATGCATACATACGCATATATATGCATACATAATGCACATGCATATGCATACATACATGCATACACATACACGCATAGACACATAGCCACACATAGACACATGCACACACATAAACACATACACACTCATAGACACATACACACCTACACACACACATCTAGAAACATTTACACACACATGCATACAGACACATATATATGGATACACATGTATATACACACATGGACACACACATACACACATAGACACACACACATAGGTACACAGATAGATACACACACATACACACACATAAACACACACATAGACACATACACACACATATGCATACACACACACATACGTAGAGAGACATAGACACACATACACATACATGCATACATATGCATACACACACACATAGAGAGACATACACACACATACACACACATACATACATGTGCATAGATAATGCACATGCATATGCATACATACATGTTCACATGCATACACACACATACACACACATACATATACAAACATAGACACACACACACACACGTAGAGAGACACACACACATGCACACATATATATGCATACACACACACGCACACACGTAAAGAGACATACACACATACACATACATGAATACATAGGCACACATATGCATACATAATGCATATGGATATTCATGCATACATACTTACATGCATGCACACACATACACACACATGCATACATAATGCACATGCATATGCATAGATACATGCTTAAATGCATACACATACACACATACACACATACACACACATAGATACATACACACACATAGACACATACACACATATATACACACACACATATACACACATATTTACACACACACACATAGACACACACACACATACACACATAGAGACATACAAACTTACACACACACACACACAGATACACACACACATATATAAACACACACATACACACATAGAACACTGAGTCACAACAAAGGAGAACAAAGACATGTTCTCTATTCCTTTTTACCTAAAAAACATGATATCAAGCAATAAAGTGGGCATTTCACAATATCTACAAAGCATCACTTGTTCTTGCTTGTAAATATTGAGTAGAATCTTGATCCCATATCCCAAGTAGTCAAGATAGATATGTTAAAATACTTGGTGCCATGAAAACTAGCTGTTCAGCATGATCAAGAATCCCACATCAAGATCTTTGACATAAGAGATTAGAGTTGAAGGTACAAGTAAGAATTGGCGAAACTCCTTCATTACATCTAGAACCTCAACAAGCACAGATTATAGCTGATTAAAAGCTACTCGAAAATCGTAGTACATGTATTGCAAAAGTCGAAACATTTTAACAAGGAAATTAAGATCATCCCCTTTGTATAGTTAAGATCCTCATTGAATGTTGGGCCATATTCATAGCATATGAAATAAATATCACAAAAGCATTCCCAAGAGAAGATTATAATCAACAAAATTATACTAAGAAACATTCACACATTCATCAAAGAAATGCTTAAGATAAGTCTAGCTTTGCACAAAGTGGAAGCAGGACTCGACATTATCTTGAATCTATTAAAATGATGTTTTACATTTCATGTGTTTTACAAGAATAATATGAATCTACAATAGAAGCTGATCATAGCTTTCCTCAGGCTCATGCATAATGGGATCCTCTGAGACATTAGAACACATCTCCTGCCTCTCTTGCTCCAAGATTGGCTTTCCAAGGTCAGCCATGTCCCCCGGTTCATCTCCAAGTGGGGGAAGAGGCTCCCTTGAAGCCGGTTGGAATCTCTCCGTGTCTGCAATGTGCTTCCTTCCAACCTCTTGGTCTTCATCTGGGTATTCATTCAACCCATTGATTCTCATTCTAATGAAGCTCACTTGAGCATCATCCTTCTTCACAGTTCTGCAATGCCTGAACAGCTTTAAGAAGCAAGCCAGAGTCGTTCTTGAAACAGAAGAAAACCACTTCGAGGCCATTCAACATCATGGCTAATGAGAAATGTTACAATTGAAATTACCTGTGCCCGAAAAAAGGTCTAGGACCCAATCATCATCATTGGAGAATAGTTGAATCAATCTCATTATGAGCTTTTGTGGCTTCTAATAGGAGTTAACCAATGTCCTTTCCCTATCTACATGACGAAGTTTCTTGGTAATGGTTGGGAACATGAGCACATTGGAGATCCCATTCTCATTGCAATGCTCCCTGACTCTCCTTTTGATTACTTCATCATAATAGTCAACTGTAATGCATTCACTGGAGCTCACAAACCTATGCAAAGGAGTATGATTGACGTTTGTCTTCACCCTGCCAACAAGAACTATAAGTGAGAGAGAGCATCATTATAGCCATGGAGATAGAAAGAAGATTTCTTACCATGTGAGGCACTCCACAACATGACATCTTGACTTCAGAGCAGTTTAAATAGATTAAGACTGGTCTCTGCTATGGAAAATTACTATTTTCCAAAGAGGAGACATAGTCAACTCTACAAATTTAGTGACCATCTTCCGAATTTGAGGGTGTTTCAAGGGCTCGTCGTCATTAATTGATCCCAATATTCTAAATCCATAGGGTATGTTTGCTATATGAAGTGAGAAACTCTTTCTAGGCAGAAATGTACAAATATTATTTACATCACTACAGAATACATTCTAATATAAAGGCCTAAGGGGGTCTAGGGGATTGGAGAAACATTTTAGATCATGTTCATCATCAAAATCAATCTCCTTGGCTTTTAGTCTGGATTTCTGATGCCTTGCTCTTTGAATGTGAGCCACGAATGTAGGGGGGCAATCATCTACTACCTCTATAGATTTACTTTTCTTTGGTTTCTGTAGAAACAAGTGGAAAGACAATTAAGTGAGCTCTTTAATAGACCAAAGGAAACTAAGGAATTGATGCATGGCATCGATTTCGTGTCTGGGTCGATGCCAGGCATCAACTTTCTACTGAAACTCGATGCTTGGCATGGATATCTCGCATAACTCGATGCCTGGCATCGACTTATGCCACCAGGTCGATGCCAAGCATCGACTTATGCCACGAGGTTGATGCCAGGCATCGACTTATGCCATCAGGTCGATGCTAGGCATTAACTTATGCCACGAGGTCGATGCCAGGCATCGACGTTCAGCAGTAAGTCAATGCCAAGCATCAAGCTGCTACTAAAAGTCGATGCTTGGCATCAAATTGGTTAGGTGAATCTAAGCATCTAGTCTAATAGCAAACCAGTCATGCTCTCTGAAAAAGAACCTACCCAATCACGAAACAGGATAAAATATTCTGATAAAGCTTTGTATGATGAG
Source organism: Ceratopteris richardii (assembly GCA_020310875.1). NCBI lineage: Eukaryota > Viridiplantae > Streptophyta > Polypodiopsida > Polypodiales > Pteridaceae > Ceratopteris > Ceratopteris richardii. Next base: position 97,902,555 of record CM035420.1, read on the forward strand.
GTGGTTGGATAGTCTGCTTGGACCTCTGTCCAAGAGAAGCAACCCAGCCTCTTCATCATCACCTCCTGAATCTTCATGTATACTTTATGACTACAGTCAAAAAAATGAAAAAGAGACTATGTTAGACTAGAAACATGGGAGGAGGGAAAAAGGATCTGAGAATAACATACATATTTAACTCAATCACCATCTCCTCCAGACTTAACTCCTTAGACATTAAACTTGACAAAGTTGATATAATCAATGTATCATCTTTGATTCCTTGAAGGGCTCTCCATGGTGTCAACATTATGTCCTCAAGAGCCTCTTCAATTGAAAGGTCAACTTTCCTTCCATTTCCCTTCAGATCAACCTGTGGGTCTGGCCTCGACTTCCGTTGCTTCTGGCCCTTGAGCTCCTTGTTCTCCCACATTGTGAAAATCTTTTCCTACAGATCCCAGATCTCACCTGTTCTAAATGCAAGTTGAAACCATGGATCATATTTTCTCAAAGCATCAGACTTTCTATTTTCATCCAGTGCAATGCCAACCTCAATAAGGCATTGCTTTCGTAGATTGGGATGTATTCTTCCAACCTCCTTCACGAGACAATCTTCGTATTCATGGTGGAAGAACCGAATTCTCTCTATGGAGGACAAATTTTGCCTGTATTCATTGTCATTGTTGTGATCCCAAGCAAGAAGCTTGGCTTCCTCAGTTGTAAGACCAACACATATTTTGCACTCTACATACCTAAAAAAGAATGTGGTGGGGTGCTCCTTCACTAGATTTCTGCAGGCCTCTGCAGAGTGTGAACCACCAATAACATAATATGTATAATCCTCAAACAGACCCTCATTGAACTCCTCCACAGAGCTGCACTCATTCGGATCCACCATGACAAGGAAAGGCACAATAGTAGCATGAGGATTTATCTTCATTTTCTTCTTACAATTCTGCATGTGCAAATTATGTGGCTCCCTTATCTCAAGGGGGCTCCTCCCTGTGACAGGATCCATTGGTGGCCTATGGATGATATTGATTGGCAGGTGGAACAACTAACCCTTCTTCAAAAATTTTCTTCTAGCTATGTCCTCCCTCATCTTGTTCTGCTCAGTACCAAGAATACCCGAAGCAAGCTCCCCACCAGGTGCAACTATAATATCCTCAGAGCTAGAGCTTGAGTCAGAAGACTCCTCATCAGCAATTCTCTTCTTTTTCTTCAATAGCTTCTTCTGCATGCACTGCTTACCCTTTGCCTTTACAGGGGTTTTCATCTTCTATTGTGTTGGCATAATGTTGCCCTAGATCCATGGCATCAAGTCCTTAATAAGATTCAATGAGTCCATGCATATCTCTCCAAGCCTCTCTCGAACACAGCACTCTGGGCTCAAGGAATCCATCTTTCATATTACATTTCTTAACCCTTTAAATGTCTCTACCAGGACAAGGAGGTTGTTAGAATCCTCATCTTCATAGTCCAGTTTGAACACAAGGCCATACTGAAAAGCCTATGTTGTCGTGATCTTGCCTCTTCCGTACACCCCTACGAACACAAGTAGGACAGCATTCTCTTCTTCCACATATTGAAGGCACCACTCCAGGTTTATCATGTCCAGGAGTGGACGATCTGTCCTTAAGACCTCTATGTCCCTCGACCTTTCCTTCCTAGTTGCATCGTCCTCAGGTTATTTGATGCTACTCTGTCCACCAGAAGACATTCCAACTAGATTTCTCGCCTTCTCAGAGGATAAGGATGCAATGTTTTTCTTTAGTTTTGCTTGGTGACCAATGGGTCTATCACATTGATGTTCCATAGAGTTCAATGTCACTTTGAGCCTCTTGAAGGGCCTCTCATCTTTTCACTCAGCATCCCTGAAATGAGCTCAGAAATATCAGCTCATACATTAATGTGTTGGGCATCGACTTGAGGGTGTAATTCGATGCCAAGCATCGATTTGAGGGTGCCACTCGATGCCATGCATCGAATTTGTGTCTAAGTCGATGCCAAGCATCGACTTGAGGGTGTAAGTCAATGCCTCGCATCGACTTGCACCCTCAAGTCGATGCCTAGCATTGACTTGGACCCTCAAGTCGATGCCTGGCATCGACTTACACCCTCACGTCGATGCCTGGCATCGACTTACACCCTCAAGTCAATGCCTGGCATCGACTCACACCCTCAAGTTGATGCCTTGCATCGAATTACATCCTCAAGTTGATGTCTGGCATCGACTTGCACCTAAAAGTCGATGCTTGGCATCGACTTTGCACCCTAAAGTCGATGCCTCGCATCGACTTTCAGGCCACATTCCATGCCAAGCATCGACTTGAGGGTGTAAGTCGATGCGGGGCATCGACTTGAGGGTGCAATTCGATGCCAGACATCGACTTTTAGGTGCAAGTCGATGCCAGGCATTGACTTGAGGGTGCAAGTCGATGGCAGGCATCGAGTTGGACCCCAAAGTCGATGCCTGGCATCAACTTGCACCTAAAAGTCGATTCCTGGCATGGACATTACACCCTTAAGTCGATGTGTGGCATCGACTTGTACCCTCATTGGATCTAGACTTCATGAGCTAAGACAAATAAAAACCTAGAAAGCATACTATTTACTCAAACATACAAAAGGAATATTTTAGGAATCTTTTTTTGTGGTATGATTTTGTCTACCTCTTGGTAATCTTGCCAACATTCTTCTTCTCCATGAGAGTTTCCTTGCTGGTTTGCTGAGCTCTGTGCTCCTTTGCTATTTGTGCTCTGTTGCTCTCTCTTGCTTGTGGATTTTGGAAATGAGAATGATCTCCTCCTCTGCTGTTTATAGACACTTGGGTTACTTGAACCAGAGACTAACTGGATCTAACTGAATGAATCCACTTTCTAACTAGATCTGTCAACTTATCTAACTAGGAAATACCACTCACACAAATAGGTTGTTTCACCTCGAGTTTATTGATGTGCAGATAGAACCTTGCACAGAAGGTGCTTCTTAATGCAACTATTTAATTATAGATGCTCAATGGCAAGAGTATGGTATGTACCTGAGGAAGGATAATCTCAGGTATAAATTGTTTGTTAGAATCTACTTGGGGAGAAATCAAGTCTAAGTTGTGTTGAATATGGGAGATTAATGGCATTAGTTCATATTCACGTTTATCTTGTGACATGTTGTTGAAAAGGAAATTCAACGTATGAATAAACGTTCAACAAAGATCTTTGGGGTTCAAATGTCTTCAACAAAATTGTTTGGAAATTTCAAGATCAAATATACAATTTGTTTTTGTAAAAACAAAAACCTAGTCACTCACAGTCTTTGCATGTCAAACGCATCACATATGAGCTTGAAAAGAGAAAATCAAATGAAGTTATAACATCCAATGTTCAGGTAAATCTTAGATTCAAAATTCATTTGAAAATCTTTTTTAACAAGCGGTTTGACACAGATATAGCTTTTATACATAATTCTTTCATATACTTTCCCTGTACACCATCTTGTGCTCCAAACCTCTTTGAGATCTAGCCAAGACCACAATAAAACCTAATGCTTGAAATCTTAGCCAGTTTTATAATTTCTTCTTTTAAAGTCACCAATGGCACTACTCCCAACAACTTTAATATCTAATCCAATTGGAAGTCAACTTGGATATATTTTGATTCACTCATAATGCTAAAACTCAATGACTCATATCTAGTTTGAAATCAACTGTGTATCTCATCTTTCAAAGGTGAATCAAATCTTTGGTTCCCTTATTAGTGTACATCTGAGTAATTAAGTACTTTAATTTTAGACTTTAAGTACTTTAATGTAATTTGATGTTTAATGCACTTTAATGTACTTTAATGTACTTTAATGAACTTTAATGAACTTTTGATTTCATATCTACTTGATGTGACATCTTCACTTGATGTCGGACTTCTACTAATTTAAAAAGGTAATTCATCTTCAGTCTTCTTTGAACTCAGTGAAGATGAGGTCAACCTTTTTAGTGGATGCTTGGGCATCAGCTTCCTTTGCTCATATTGATACAATTTCAGATTCATTGTTCTCAGTTGACCCTTTCCTCATAAGTGATGATCCCTATGGTTTAGAACGTGCTGATGATTCTATGTTTTCTGTTGAGTGATTTAAGTTATCCAATTCATAGTGCAATGCTGCTCAACCAAATGCACCTCTTGATCTCCCATCTGATCCAACCATTGATCTCCCTTCTGACTCAAGTGCATGTGGAGCAACAGAAAGGCAAACCAAACTCAATCTACGTTATAAAAGAAGGACTCGTGAAGTGAGTCAAAAAAGTTTTAAATTTCTTACTTCAGATAGACAGATTGCATTGGATATTGTGAAGCATTGTTGTGGTTTGAAATGTTTGTACAATTTAGGAATGAAGAAACTAAAGCACCTAAGATAGAAATTCCTCCATTTAGATAGTGAAAGGCAGGATATATACATTGTTTCTCACATGAAAATGATTGAGGATAACATGTCAGTGACACGTGTTGCTTTTGAATATTTCGTTAGTCAAGGAATGCGATGTTGTAGGGCTGCATTTAAAATTGCAATGGGTGTGGAAAATTTTAGAATACATAGGGTTCAATAGGGGCTTATGAATGGGGATCTCATTTTGGATATGTTCCATGTTGGGACCAAAGGATCCGTTGGACGTCATGTAATGAATTGGATGATGAACTACTTTAGCTTGCATTGTGAGGTTATGCCTAGAACTGGAAGGTTGCACTTGTCAGATAACCTTACTCGTCGAGAGGTATTTCAAATATATAGAGAAGACATGGAAAATAGAAATGAGATGTATGTGTTGTATCGTCACTTTACTCGATATGGAAGCAAGAGTTTAACAATGTGTCTATTCCTCATAAAGTTAGAATGGGTGAATGTTCAGTTTGCGCCACTTTGAAAAACATGGCAAAGGGGGCTACAACACCACAAGAAAAGGATAATTTTTAAAAACCTTATTAACAACCATCGTGAGAGTCAAGCTTTAGAGAGAAAGAAATCAATTCATCATCGAAGTAAAGCACTCAGAAATCCAGAGCGTTATATGTGTTTGTTGATCGATGGTATGGATTAAAAAAAAAACTTGTTTGCCACATTTTTATCGCATCCCTAAGGACATTGGAGATGAAGTCCTTGTGCAAATGCATTTGGTTGGTGCTTTGGTATACAATGGAACTGTAATGTCCAAGGTTTTCTTCACATATCTGAATGTGCATAATGATCTAAACCTTAGATTTACTGTCATTCATCAGGTTTTGCAATCATGGAAGGGTCTTTTGTCACCAAATCTATATTTGCAACTTGATAATACTGCACGAGAGAATAAAAAGTCTACAGTCTTTGGATTTTTAGGCATGCTTGTTGATAAACACGTATTTCAGAAGGTGAAGGTAAATTTCCTTCTGGTTGGGCACACTCATGATCACATTGATCAAATGTTCAGTACTTTCTCTAAGAAGTTGGCATGTAACAATGCTTTTACTCTTCCGATTTTTTTATTTGAGCTAATTTCAAAAGCATATACTCCAAAACCAGAAGTTCAACACCTCACATAGATTTATAACTTTAAGCACTTTTGCTCAATGGGCCTTGATAACAGTGCTAAGGTTTTGGCTCCATTGCACAATATTAGTTTCAACCATGTATTCTTGATGAGGAGGGTTGATGAAATAACCCTTTTATTTGCAAAGAAGAATTCATCTTGTCCTGGGTCGGAGCCTAAAGAGGGATGCATATTCTTATTGTAGGTGCCTAATTTGTCTTTGTATGGTGCAGAACAATCACCATATGAAGATAAAAACAATACAAAAGGATGTGGAAATGTGGTTGATCAAAGTAAAAGCTCGATGCATGCACTCATTGAAAAGAAGAGACATATTGAACGTGCAAAAAAATATGTTGGAGATCAAGATGTATCTTGGTGGGAGGACTTCTTCAATCATCAAGAAGAGATTATACAGTATAGGATTGCAGGTCATTGGCCAGTTGATGTTCCATTCACATGTGATTTTTGTACACAAAGATCCATGAATGTGTCCCAAGCATGTAATGCAGATGCACTTCAAAGTTTTATACATCGACCAGAAAGAAATATTTATGTAGGCCCAAGGATGAGAAAACAGGCAAAAGCAAGATGGCAAGGAAATTTAATAGAGATAAATGTTGGAACACTTATTGGAGTACTTGCTGATGGTGATGAGGCTACCAGACCATTTTGGATTGCAAAGGGTTTAGAGATAACAAAAGATATTGATCAGAGAAGAATAGAGGCTTTGATGGTGCATTGGTATTACACTAAAAGTAGTAATGCATTCACAGGTAAATATAGCTTAGAAATGGTGTGTGATACTCAACAAACAGGCTCAAAAAAGAAAAAGAATACTCGAACCACATCCACTCTTAAAATGGATGATGTAGATATTCTTGTTTATGATTTTTCCTTGACAAAAACAGGTCACTTGAGGAAAGCAACCATCAATATGATAAAACAAAAGCTTCCAAATGTATGTGGTACAGCAAATCATAGGCAAACAAGAAGATTTGTGCATTATCCTGCAGAATTTGGTATTTAAGTGGATGAATATACAACTCTTGTGGATATAGAAGAAGAAGAAGAGAGCTCTCAACAGTATGAAACTGAATCAAGTGCATCAGATGATGAGGGTGTAGACATAGATCGACATAGTTGTGAGTTGCATTGAAAGTCTCTTACATTTTTAGGGCTTATGTAAATGCCTTAAAGTAGTTTGGTTAATGAAACCATGTTCCATAGCGATTTCGAATAACAATCAGATGTCAACCCATTGAAAATATGTCTTAAATGTTATTTTTGTATAAGAATTATTCAGTTTTACATTCTTTATATAGATTTTAGACATGTCAATGCCTTATCATATAGATTTTTGACATGTCAGTGTCTTATCATATAGATTTTGGACATCTCAATGTCTTATCTAGTGAAATTTTGACTACATTTTGAGATCTTTTTTTATGAGAAAATGAGAAAAAATGTCAAAAAAACACATGTTTTAACTTCATTTTTGAAATATATGTATACTCCTATAAAGGAATCTCAAACATAAGTTGCCATTTGCTTGATTTTTAAAGAGGGTGTTCTCTTATTATGATGTATTTCTCGTTTGTTACGACTTGCTGTTATAGACAAATACACGCACACACATACACATGCATGTAGACATATAAAAATAGATACACATGTATATACACACATAGACAAAACATATACACACACATACACATATAGACACATACACACTTAGACACACACATACACACACACATCCACACACATACAAACACACACATACACATACATGCATACATATGCATACATATGCATACACATGCATATGCATATGCATCCATACAAACTTACATGCATACATACATACTAACATGCATACAAATCCATAGACACACATATGCATACATAATGCACATGCATATGCATAGATACATGCATACACATACACACACATAGGCACATACACATACACATGCATACATAAAGCATATGCATATGCATGCATACATACTTACATGCATACACACATACACATACACACACATGCATACATTTGCATACATAATGCACATGCATATGCATACATACATGCTTACATTCATACACACACCCACATATACACCTACATACACATATGCACACATACATATGTACACACACACAGACACACACACACACACACACATATATATATATATATATATATATATATATATATATATATATATATATATATATATATATATATATATATATATATATATGTATGTATGTATATTGATTTCTAACCCATTTTGTTTTATATGTACAGGTATTATGGATCCTAGTAGAGAGAGAAAGGTGAAAATCACTCTCGTAAAAAGTCTTGTAAGAGCAAGAGTTCTGCTTAATACTCTAGGGATCATCATGCACCAGTACTCACAGATGGCTGATGATGAGCTAGATTTTACGATTCTTGCGCCATGCGATCCCGCATGCTCTCTCTCTCTCTCTATCTCTCTCTCTCTCTCTCTCTCTCTCTCTCTCTCTCTCTCTCTCTCTCTCTCTCTCTCTCTCTCTCTCCCGTCATTCACTGCTACTCCCGCCCACCATCCCTTCCTCACCTCACCTCACCTCACCTCACCTCACCTCACCTCACCTCACCTCCCCTCACCTCACCTCACCTCACCTCACCTCCCCTCCTCACCTCACCTCCCCTCACCTCACCTCACCTCACCTCAACCCTCTTCACCTCACGTCACCTCACCTCACCTCACCTCACCTCCCCTCCCCTCACCTCCTCACCTCACCTCACCTCACCTCCCCTCCTCATCTCACGTCACCTCACCTCACCTCACCTTACCTCATCGCACCTCACCTCACCTCACCTAACCTCACATTGCCTCACCTCACCTCATCTCACCACACCTCACCTCACGTCACCTCACCTCCCCTCACCTCACCTCCGCTCACCTCCTCACCTCACCTCACCTCACCTGCCCTCCTCACCTCACCTCCCCTCACCTCACCTCATCTCACCTCACCTCACCTCACCTCCCCTGCTCACCTCACCTCACCTCACGTCACCTCACCTCAGCTCACCTCCCCTCACCTCACCTCCCCTCACCTCCTCACCTCACCTCACCTCACCTCACCTCACCTCACCTCCCCTCCTCACCTCACCTGACCTCACCTCACCAAACCGCAACTCCCCAGAACCTCCCGCAACCCACCTCCTATTCCCACCCACAATGTCCCACACCCCCCACAATGTCCCACAACTCCCCACAACCTTCCGCAACCCACCTCCTATTCCCACCCACAACCTCCTACACGCCCCCACAATCTCCCACAACTCCCCACAACCTCTCACAGCCCACCTCCTATTCCCACCCACAACCTCCCACACCCCCCACAATCTCCCACAACTCCCCACAAGCTCCACACCATGATCTCCTTGACTTCTTGAATGAGTGTTTTACAATGAGCCAATGGCCTCATTATATAGGTTGTGTACTCCTCCAAAAGCACATTGAAAAGCTTCTTGAATCCATCGCGGATTCAGCGTCGCTCACTTTTTCCAATCATTGCTTTATGAAAAAGTAATTTTCATGATCAAGAGATTTTGCCGCTACCTCTAGTAGGAATCAAACTTGCGTCTACACATTCGGAGACAGATGGGCTATCCAAGGTGCCCATGGACTATCTTATATGGACATATAAGAGAAGTTAGAGTAGAGAAAGTTCTCACTAGTTTTGGATGGATATTTTGAGGATCATTTTTCAACAAAACACTACAGTGTAATATATTGTTGGAAAGCTCTCGACGAGTACTTTCCAATGCTGCAATAGTAATTTTTAAAATCTTGGATCCAGTTTTGACAAAGAATGACTTCTCCCACCCCTCCCCCCACAACCTTCCACAGCCCCCAAAACCTCCTCAACCTCCCCCTATTCCCACCCACAACCTCCCACACCCCCAAAACCCCCAAAACCTCCCACACTCCCCACAACCTCCACAACCTCCCCCTATTCCCACCCACAACCTCCCACACACCCCCCCCCCCAACAACTTCCCACCACTCCACCCACACCTCCCACACCACCCACCATCCCTCTTACTCAATATGTAAGGGTCAAAAGCTACTACAAAAGTTTTGTGAAGGATGTGCTTCTCAGGGTCATTCAAATATCACGGGCGGCACAAAATGAGGATTGCAGCTTGCATGCAAAAGTGAGAGTAAAAGTGTAAGAGGTAAAAGTGAAAGTAGAGAAATGATTGTTGCCGCCAACCATGCATGACGACTGCCTATTTTTGAGGATCCAATTCAAGACTAGTGGCATATTTGATCTACCCCTCCAATTTTGGGCAATCAATCGGCACATGATCAGTGGACATGAGGAATCCGCAAGGCCCTCTTGGCCTATTGGAGCCTATAAAAGCAATGGACTTGTGTTCATTTGGGATAGACATATACCTACATACGTATAGGGGTCCTCGCTTTGCACTATGTGGCTACAAGCCTACTGTGGGAAGTCACTCTCTGGTGAGGATACAGAGCGTGGGCTTCCCAGTGGAGGGCTAATAACACTAAAGTGTGAAGGAAGTGGCTTGGTTTTGTCATTCATTGTGAGTCAGTGGTATTTTGGTGTTAGTTGTATTTTCGTGCTCTTCCCCTTAGAGCAAGTCTTCACACTTTGTACTGATCAATACTAGTTGCATCTAGTTGAGTTCATTGTACGGATTGGATGAATCTCTTATATTGATGCTGTTTAGTTCTAGAGTGGCATGTTAGCCCAGAGCATCAACTTTTCAGCATCTCTTTTGCCTATATTGTAATCATCTGTGTGAACTAAGGAGCGTTTTTGTCCTTTATTATTGCCATTGACATTGATCTTCTCTCTGAGTGTCTAAATTTACTGTACTATTATTGCGATCTGCCTCCTCACACAAATGTTAAAGGGTATACTTCCCTAAGGAGGACCTCTCTTGAGTAGGCGAAGTACTGGAAGTGCATATTTTTTGCTGTAGTTAAAAAGTGGATACCCGAGTACTTCCTCTAGAGTTTGGCATGCACGGTGGGACCCTTGGATTTCTATGAGCGACCGTGAGCATAGTAAATAGTCCTTTTTTCAATATTTTTGCCCTATTGCATTTGCAAGTAGGTACATGACCCATACATGAGCAGATAAGGAGCCTCTTCGTGTACAAAGGAGCCTTAACATGTCACTATATCTTCGACTAGTGAACCTAGCTCCCCTCTACCATCCTTGAATTTATCTATTGATTTGGGTGCAACACCACTGTCAAAGGAGAAGCATAGGAGAACATTAGATTTCTCCTTAGATACGTCAAAAGAAACACCAACGCAAATGGAGGATCTCTCTCATTTACTCTCCAGACTCAATATCAAGTTCCCTACCTTCAAGGGACAAGCGTATGAGGATGCTAATTATCATGTGAGGAGGTTCATCTCCTTATGCCGTGGATGAGGTCTGCAAAATAGAGAGGATGCAATGCTGGTACTCTTTCCATCCACATTGGAAGGCATTGCTAAAAAAAGGTACAATCAATATACAGATGGCCATTTTGCTACATGGGAGGCTTTGAAGATGGCATTCTCATAGACATTTCGGCCAAGTGAGTCCTCTGAAAGAGCTCTAGATCAGCTAGAGAACTTAAGGCTAAGACCAGGTGAATCCTTTCATGAACTTCACACTAGAACAAAAGCACTTGTTGCATGTCTGCCACATGCACCAGGTGATTTCTTGGTTAAGAAATGGATAGAAAAAGCTCTGCCCAGGCCATCTCAGCAGAAGGTACGTGAGTCTCTTAGATTGGATGCAACCCTCAATGATTTTGTTGCAACAACATCACTCATTGAAGAAGTTAGGCAACATTTTGAAGGGGATACACAACCAAATTATGCTGCAGAACTAGACCCTATTGGGCAACTGAGGAAGGAACTGGAGGCATTGAGAATGCAACAAAATCAACAAGAAGAGAAGGTCTTGCCACCACTGCGTCGCACTGATGATGAACTAGCCCAGCTTCGCCGTGAGTTAGAAGATTTGTGGACCACTCAAGATATAAGAAGGCAGATTTGGTGCACAATATGTAACAACAATGGACATTCCAATGATTATTGTCCTAACAAGGTAAGCTATCAATTTTGTGGAAAGGATGGCCATGAAGCTAGAGACTGTTACTACCTCAAAGGTACACAACAGCGAGGTAACCCTCAAGCTCTGGATTCATATTATGCTAGTACTTCAAATGCACCTAATAGAGAGAAGAATCGCCCGAGGAAGCCTAGATATAATAGGCCTTTGATGTGTTATCGTTGTGGTGAGTATGGCCATATGAAAAATAGGTGTTCCCTTCCAGAAGATGCACCTCCTTGTCAGCATTGTCTAGAGGCTAAGGATCACTATACTAAAGACTGCCCAAGAAGCCGTCCTGCTCCAATCCACATGATTGTAGTCTCTCCATAAGAAGAAAGTATGACCACTCAGTCTTATGCTGTTTCATGCTTTGCAATGCCCATGATGACTAGAGCCAGACAAGCAGCAACAATCCATAGAGAGGAACAACAAGGACTAGAGGATTAAGAGGAGGAAAAGAAGGCTGGGTGGAAGGGCCAAGCAGAAATTGAAGGACCTTATGAAAGGATGGCTACTTCTCTAAGGGACCAACCAACAAGTCTGCAAGAAGACACTCATGAGGTAAACATTGAAGAGATCTTGAAAGGTATTCATCACAAGGTTAGTCTGTACGAACTCATAAAGATGGATTCAAAAATAAGGAGTGACCTATTAAAGATTATACACTCTGCTCACTTGATCCAATCACCTAGTATAGATGGTTTCATGGTTGATTTTCCCCTTGTACCCCTGGCAGACTACCAAAGCTCAAGGTTATCTGTTTGTATAAAGGATGAAGCTCTCACCGGTGTGATCATAGATGGAGGCTCTGGTATCAAGTTGATGCTAGATTTCACAATGAGGAAACTGAATTTGAACCCCACAATGAGGAAACTGAATTTGAACCCCACCAAGACGGCACCATTCACAGTTACACTAGCAGGTCAACATCGGGTTGCACCTCTTGGCATTATTGAAAAGGTATTGATGATAGTACAAGGTTGCCACTTTTTTCTAGATTTTGTTGTTATTGCACTTCGACATGTACAGGAGACTTGTTACCCTTTACTCGTGGGGAGGCCTTGGCTGAGGCAAGCAAAATCTTTGCAAGATTTGGTGAAAAACAAACTGTGGATTTCAACAAGCACCAATAGCCAACTGCAACTACATTTGGAAGAAGGATTCGATTGAGGGAAAACTACTGGGTATACTATGGACACTCATGTAATGCCCTCTCTACCCCAAGAAGAAGATACATTATTGAATTGGGTGATGGAAAGTGCAGTGTTGCACGGTGGAAATCAATGAAATAGAGGAAGAGGTTGCAGATGAATGAGTTGCAAGAAAAGGCCATGGTATTCACAAGGAGTTGGAGAGTGAGAGTTTGCAGGAGAATACAAAGAATGAGAGTTTGCAGGAGAATACAAACTTTGAAGGGGCAACAAATAGAGAAATATCCAGGAAGGAAAGTTATGAGCCTGAGTGCAAAGAAGATCTTCCTTTTTTGGATATACCTCAAGGATGGACCAAAGAACATATTGTAGAATATAAGATAAAGTCCACTCCTGCATACAGTGGAGATGATTTCTCAAGAGAAACTAGTCCTGAAACACTAGTTCAAGAAGTAAATCTAGGGGATGAAGAGAACTCTCAAGTAGTCCACTTGGCCTCTTGGCTATGGCATTATCCCCCTTTACTGCAAAAGGTAACTTCTTTACTTTTTGCTTGTAAAAATGTCTTTGCATGGTCCTACAAAGATCTAATAGGGATACCAGACGAGTTTGGATTACACCGAATACGCTTAGTTAAGGGAGCCGCACCTGCAAGAAGTAGGCCGTATCGACTCAATCCAAAGTCTGCAGAGGTGGTAAAGTTGGAAATTAAAAAACTAGAAGAAGCACGTATAATTGTTCCCGTAGAACATTCCAGGTGGCTTTCTTCTCTGGTTATTGTACCCAAGAAAAATAGTGGAAAAATAAGAGGTCTGCGTTGATTTTCGTGCCTTGAATAAAGTGACTGTTCAAGATGAATTTCCTCAACCCTTCACAGATGGGGCACTTATGTCTATACCCGCATGGCTTTTGGTTTGAAGAATGCACCAGCTTCATTTAATAGAACAATCTGTCTAATATTGGGCAAATGGTTGACAACCTTTCTACGCATTTTCATGGATGATTTTTGAGTGTTTTCAGGAACAGATAGAAGAGTAGCAGTTCTAGATTTCCATGTCCATTTGGAAAATCTAAAGGAAATCTTTGAGCAATGTCTCAAAACAGGTTTGAAGCTAAATCCTGCTAAATGTCACTTTTTGGTTACTAAGGGCACTCTTCTTGGTCACATAGTATCTACTGAAGGGATAACGGTGGATCCTGCAAAGGTTACTGCTATTCTTTCCATGCCTATTCCACAAAACCCAAAGGAAGTACAAAGCTTTTTGGGCCATGCAGGATACCATAGAAGATTTATATGAATGTATTTAGAAATAGCTAAGCCCTTATAAAGGCTAACCAGTAAAAAGGTCCCTTTCTCATGGAGTGTTGAAGCTGAGAAAGCATTTTGTGAACTAAAATTGAGGTTATGTATGGCTCCACTTTTAAGTGTTCCTAACTGGTCATTGGAGTTTCATGTGCATACAGATGCCAATCTTCATGCTTTCGGTGAAATTCTAGCTCAACCATCATCACACAAGGTTGATAGACCTATCTCCTATGCTAGTAGACTACTTACCAAGGCAAAAAGGAACTACAGTACGACCGAAAGGGAAGGCTTGGCTATTGTGTTTGCTCTGCAAAAGTTTCAGCATTACCTTCTCGATGTACATTTTATAGTCATATTTGACCATCTGCCTTTGAAGTACTTGATAAACAAGCCTAGAGTGGCTGGACGATTTGGAGATAGTTACTCTTGTTTCAAGAACTCAACTTTGATATTCATATTGAGCCAGGAAGAGAGCGCTACATGGCAGATCAAGTATCGAGGACCGCAATGAGCGAGAAGGAAATAGGTATTAATGATGAATCGATGGATACTAATCTCTTCTTGGTAGCAACTCAGACTGATTTGTATGATGGAATTCTTACTTCTCGTACTACTTGAAAACTCCCAGAGCATCTGAAACCTATAGAAAAGAGAAATTACTCCTTAAAACCAAGGCGTACTCACTCATAAATGGAAATTTATATAAATATTGTCAGGATGGTATCGTGAGAAAGTGTGTTTATCCAGAGGAGGTAAATCTTTTGCTAGAGGCTGCACATCTAAAGGGGGAATAATTGGCTCATAGAATCATCCACAAAGGACTATGGTGGCCTCATATCTACAAGGATGTGATCAAGTTTGCTAAAGAATGCCATGTTTGCCAGAGATGTGCTCATATGCACACCAGATTTAATTTCCAATCATTAGTCATATCTACGGGATGGCTTCCATTCGTTCGAACGATGGGGTCTTGATTTCATAGGACCAATTAGTCCAACTGGTCAACCTGGGGGTTAGAAGTATATTTTGATGGCCACATGTTATGCAACTAAATGGATAGAGGCTAAAGCTACTATGGACTGCATGGCTTTAACAGTAGCTAAGTTTTTGTATAAACGTATTTTCTCAAGATTTGGTTGCCCACTGGAAATCACTAGTGTAGGGGGACACATTTTGTAAATCAGCTGCTTCAATTTACATTTGACAGGTACAAGGTCTTCCATAAAAAATCTTGTGCCTACTATCCAAGGGCAAATGGCCAAGCAGAGAGCTCCAATAAGATTTTGATTGGGTTGTTGCATGAATTATCTTTTGATCATCAAAGTTTTTGGCCACAAGCATTGATCGGTGCAATTTGGGCTTTCAAAACTACAAAGAGGGGAACCACTAGCGAGAGTCCATTTTGCTTAGTATATGGAAAAGAGGCATTAGCACCATTTGAATTTATTATCAAAAAAGAAATTGGAGCCAAAACCATTGGAATTGAACCCCCCATTAGGAGACTAGTGGCCTTAGAAGAATACAGGGAAGGAGCAATGCAAAAACTTTAGGTAACACAAGAAGGACGCAAAAGATTGCACCACAAATATCTTAGGTCCAAAGAAGTACAGGAAGGATCCTTGGTTATGGTGCATCAGATCCCAACAGTTTCAACCAAATTGGCACCCAAACGGATAGGACCCTATAGAGTGATAAAGGTATTACCACATGGAG
Source organism: Ceratopteris richardii (assembly GCA_020310875.1). Taxonomy (NCBI): domain Eukaryota; kingdom Viridiplantae; phylum Streptophyta; class Polypodiopsida; order Polypodiales; family Pteridaceae; genus Ceratopteris; species Ceratopteris richardii. The sequence continues at coordinate 97,918,405 of CM035420.1, forward strand.
CAATGCATCTAGAGGATTTGCAGGGTAAGAGGATACTCTTGGTCAATATCTCCAAGGTGAAGAATTACCTAAATTAAGGCAAGATGGAAGAACTTCATTCACTGTACATACCATATTTCATTCAGTGACTGCATTTTATTTTGTTCTTATTGAAAAAAGAAAATTTAAGGAGGAATTGCACCGGGATGATGCAAAGACTTGATGTGGGGGTCTGTTGCACCATGCAATCCCGCATGGTCTCTCTCTCTCTCTCTCTCTCTCTCTCTCTCTCTCTCTCTCCCTCTCTCTCCCTCTCTCTCTTTGCCCACCCGCATGCACTCTCTCTCTCTACCCACCTGTATGCTCTCTCTCTCTGTCTCTCTCTCTCTCTCCCTCTCTCTCCCTCTCTCTCTTTGCCCACCCGCATGCACTCTCTCTCTCTCTACCCACCTGTATGCTCTCTCTCTCTGTCTCTCTCTCTCTGTCTCTCTCTCTCTCTCTCTTTCTCTCTCTCTCTCTCTCTCTCTCTCTCTCTCTCTCTCTCTCTCTCTCTCTCTCTCTCTCTCTCTCTCTCTCTCTCTCCCTCTCCCGCCATTCACTCCTACTCATGCCCACCATCCCTTCCTCGCCTCACCTCACCTCACCTCACCTCACCTCCCCTCACCTCACCTCACCTCACCTCACCTCACCCCTCCTCACCTCACCTCACCTCACCTCACCTCACCTCACCTCCCCTCCCCTCACCTCCTCACCTCACCTCACCTCACCTCCCCTCCCCTCACCTCCTCACCTCACCTCACCTCACCTCACCTCACCTCACCTCACCTCACCTCACCTCACCTCCCCTCCTGACCTCACCTCCCCTCACCTCACCTCACCTCACCTCACCTCCCCTCCTCACCTCACCTCACCTCACTCACCTCACCTCACCTCATCTCACCTCCCCTCCTCACCTCACCTCCCCTCACCTCACCTCACCTCACCCCCCCTCACCTCACTCACCTAACCTCACCTCATCTTACCTCACCTCACCTCACCTCACCTCACCTCCCCTCACTTCATCTCCCCTCACCTCCTCACCTCACCTCCCCTCACCTCCTCACCTCACCTCACCTCACCTCACCTCCCCTCCTCACCTCACCTCCCCTCACCTCACCTCCCCTCACCTCCCCTCCTCACCTCACCTCACCTCACCTCACCTCACCTCCCCTCACCTAACCTCCTCTCACCTCCTCACCCCACCTCACCTCACCTCACCTCCCCTCCTCACCTTACCTCACCCCACCTCACCTTAGCTCATCACACCTCAACTCCCCACAACCTCCTGCAGCCCACCTCCTATTCCCACCCACAACCTCCCACATCCCCCCCCCCCCCCCCCACAATCTCCCACAACTCCCCACAACCTCCCGCAGCCCACCTCCTATTCCCACCCACAACCTCCCACACGCCCCCACAATCTCCTACAACTCCCCACAACCTCCCAAAGCCCACCTCCTATTCCCACCCACAACCTCCCACACCCCCACAATCTCCCACAACTCCCCACAACCTCCACACCATGATCTCCTTGAGTTCTTGAATGCGTTTTTTACAATGAGCCAATGGCCTCATTATATAGGTTGTGTACTCCTCCAAAAGCACATTAAAAAGCTTCTTCAATCCATCGCGGATTCGGTGTCGCTCACTTTTTCCAATCATCGCTTTATGAAAAAATAATTTTTGCGATCAAGAGATTTTGCCGCTGTCTCTAGTAGGAATCGAACCCGGGTCTACACATTGGGAGGCGGATGGGCTATCCCAAGGGCCTATCGACTTTCTTATATGGACATATAAGAGAAGTTAAAGTAGAAAAAGTTCTCACCAGTTTTGGATGGATATTTTGAGGATCATTTTTCAACCAAACACTACAGTGTTATATATCCTTGGAAAGCTCTTGATGAGTACTTTCGAATGGTGCAAAAATAGTTTTTAAAATCTTGGATCAAATTTTGAGGAACAATGACCTCTCCCACCCCTCCCCCAGCATCTCTTTTGCCTATATTGTAATCATCTGTGTGAACTAAGGAGTGATTTGGTCTGTTACTATTGCCATTGACATTGATCTTCTCTGTGAGTGTAAATTTACTCTACTCGTATTGCGATCCGCCTGCTGACAGAAATGTTAAAGGGTATACTTCCCTAAAGAGGACCTCCCTTGAGTAGGCAAAGTACTGGAAGTGCATATTTTCTACTCTAGTTAAAAAGTGGATACCCCAATACCTCCTCTACAACGATTTAGATGCTTACCCATT